>CM040975.1:18381318-18409925 GCA_022985145.1 Pangasius djambal | reverse complement strand
TATATATATATATATATATATATATATATATATATATATATATATATATATATATATATATATATATATATATATATATATATATGATTATATATATATGTATATACATATATATATATGATTTATGTGAGAAATTATGTGAGCGTTGTGTCCATTCAAGTCCCTTTAAGTTAGTTGTTACTATAGAAATGATAACATAGAACACATTGTTTGACACATTGTTGTGTCAATGACACATTGTTTTACTTTGTTGTAAAGTATTTACAAGTGTATTTATTACATTTTAAAGCACCAGTGGTGAAAATAAAATTTCCTTTCTTTATTAGAGAAATGCCTTTGCCCTAAATGTCCTTGTTATTTGTGCCAAAGTTGGCAGTTTACAAGTTCAGGCATGTTTAGGGAGAAAATGTGGTCAAGTTTGATGTTTAATCTGTCAACTGCATTAAGGAGAATAAGGGTCATTTAGTCATGTTCCCTTCATCAACAGCTCTCACTTCAGTTGTCAAAACATCTCACTAGCCTGACCTATAACACAAAGGTACAGGGAACAGAATTTTATTTTTTAAACATCTAGTATAGCTCCAGTCAGGAATTGCTCAACCAATATTACTGGTTGTGAGGATGGTAAACCTTAGAGGCTTAATTTCTGACTATAGGATTTTACAGAACATAAAACATTTGCATACATCTGCCTATTACATACAGTCAGGACTGTAGGGGAATTTTTCCTAGTGTCCCTGTATTTCTAAAGCCTAACAGCCAATATGAATAGAGCACCCTGTAAAGCAATGTCATTGTTTTGTCTTCATGTTTTATGCTTTGAGATTTGACCAAAACCTTTTTAGAGGCAAAACATAAAAAAAATTCAATTACACCACATCCTTCAAATATTGTAATTATTTGGTTGCATTGGTCTTGACAAGTACTGTACTGTATACAAGCTGCAGTTGCATGTGTTTCTAGATGGGTGAGGATTAGACTTGGAAGCCTATGGAAGTGTGCTCACTAAACTCATTTTAAGACACTAATAATTTTAAAATAAACCTTTAAGGGCCAGGATGTTGGGGTCCTTATCACATTAATGAATGTATAACATTGTGGTTCAGAGGACATTGCTGCTTTTACCTATGTGGCAACAATGTGTCACCTGAGAATCTGACACTATAATGATATAGTTGGAGGTTGATGTGACACTGTTGACAACAGTAGTGACCTCTCCTAGCCCTGGGAGGTATCCCCCCCCAAAAAAAAAAAAAAAAAAAAGTACCATTTTTGTATGGGAATCCTAACACTAAGACCTACATCTAACAGGTGAACTTTGATGTTAGCTTGTATCAGTTTGTAGAAAAATAATAAACTATATAATCACCATCTTACAGTAATTATATGGTCCTTTAGCATAAGTAAAGGTTAAAAGCCTTAACCTAATTGTGAGCTCAGACATGATGATACATTACACACACTGGGATTTTGTGACCGCATTCATTGCATTCATTCATTTTGTAATGGAAACTTGATTTACAGAATATTATATAGAGGTAGGAAATCAGTTAAGTGTGAATATCTGTGCTCTAGTTACGGAGCAAGTTTGAATTGATAGTATATGTATCTGGCCTCCTACAAGGTAACAGAGAAAGAAATCTGGAGCTCTGACAGGTTATATATAAATGTAAATTTATTTACATTTGTTGAGATGAGATGTAAAAAGGCTGTTTAATTTGTCTCTCTTTTATCGATTTGTTGAAGTAATTTTGAAATGACATCTCTGTGTCAGGGCTGCTTGATAGCTGGTCTTTATTTCTTAACATTTCTGGTTGCAAACAAAGTGAATTGCCCCAACCTGTATTAATTAAAATTTGGTGATTAACAGAGTGATTTCACGGCATTGCACAAGAAATGCCTATGACTTTTCAAGCTGTGTAAACACTTATGATTGTCAGATTGCTAATAACAGTAATAAACAACACCTGGGATCAGCCAATGCATTCTTAACAGGAATACTTTCCCTTCTTTATAGCGTTCAGTTAAGTGCTCTTACTGACCTTTAAGCACATCATGCTAATCTCGCTAACCAATGAGAACGCCTAAGAGAGAGCGCAGTAGAAACGTCCGTTTACTTGAATATCAGATCAATCTTAGATTAACTAGATAATGATCGAGCTTAAAAAAAGGTGTAGCCTTTACTCACATTCCTCATTAGTAACATGTGGCTAGGACTTCCTGTTATGATTTTTTTTTTCCCCAAATATATTGACTGTGTTATCAGTTTTATATCTAGGGAGAGGAAAAGATTTTTATGAAAGGATATACGATTATTAGAGAAGATATAAGAACTCATTTACAAATGACTACCTATTTCATTATGTTGCTAAGTAATTCCACTTAGTTTAATACAAATAAATTTAGCTTTCATTCATTTAAAAGTAAATGCATAACATGGATTTACTTTTAGCTTTGCTCACACCAATGAACCACATGTCCTGCAGAATTATCTGATAAAAATAAAAATACAATAAAATCAAATTATTTTATTTTTTATTACTGAATTAATACTCTAGAATGTTGTCACACATTCTGGCATGGTTCCCGATGTCTACAAGCAGAACAACATTACCTTTACCTATACATTACAGCTGTCAAGTTATTTTCTCTGTGACTGTCTCTGTTTATTTTTACCCAGTATTTTGCAGGATTAAGTATTTTGGAGCATGGCTGTGGGGAATTACACTTTCAGCCACAAAAGCATTAGTGAGATTAGGCACTGATGTCGGGTGAGGAGGACTGAGGCGCAGATGGCGTTCCAGTTCATTTGAAAAGTGTTCAGTGGGGTTGAGATCAGGGCTCTGTGCAGGACAAACTTGGCAAACCATGTCTTTATGGACCTCTCTTTGTGCACAGGGGCAGTGTCATGCTGCAACATGTTAAGGCTCCTTAGTTCCAGTGAAGGGAAACTGTAATGTTACAGCATATAGTGTATACGTCAATTTATTTGACATTATGTTATAGCTGTATGACCATGTATTTCAATTTCCTTTATAAACCCCATCATATTTAAAATTGTTTTTTTTCAGTCAATATATTTTTTTTTTTCAAAGATCTCAGTGTCAAGATGCCATGCGTTCATTACATTTTACATGTTCATACCTATTCAGAAGGAAGAGGAATTTCTCAAAATGTTAATTACTGTTGGGTTTGCAGATTGTATAATGAAAATTATTTCTTTTAAAACAGTGCAGTGGTATTTTCTTGATTAAACAGTAAAGAAATTATTTTCCAACAAACTTTTTTAACAGTCTCTCTCTTGAAAGTATTTTTACACTGAAATAAATAATCTAACACACATGAAAACACTAGATTTTGGTTTTATTACGTTTGGGACTGTATGTATTTTTAATTAGATGGAGCCTCATTTACATCAATGTACATTTATGAAAAAGTTTCAAAATAAAATACTTGTAAGAATATTAGAAATCAACTGGCAAAGATTGAGTGTGATATCTATTCTTTAAAAAAATACTTTTCACCTATAGTGTCTAGCTTTAAGGCGTTATCTCAAGATGCAATTAACATGATTACTTTAACAAGCAATGTGTTTTTTTTTTGCCATTAATAACACCCATTAACTTTGTTTTAGTTCATAATTAAACCTAGTGGAGGAGAATGTCATGGAGGCAGATTCAAAAGCCTCAAAAATATTTTGTGCACAGTTTCTAATTGCATTCAGTTACCATGACAAATAAATGTGATATTTTAAGCTCATGGCCTGATTTCATGATCCTTTCAAAGTGTGCCATTGCATAGGTCATTATATGAGACTGAGTCAAATGAAAGCCATAAAAGTGTGACACACATTAGAGAAATAGTACATTAAACTTGTAGTTGCAAAAGAAAAACTGAAAATAAAAATGTCCGCTGTCAACTGTTCTCAGTAGCCTCTTCTACTGTTAACTAAAAACTGATACACTTTTGTGACACTTATTTGCAATATTTAAAAATAAAACAATAAATAATACTAACGATAATAAAGAATACATTTTTTAAGGCTTTCATTTGACTCATCCTCATACCTTTCTTCAGTAAAATATGTTTTAACATCTGAAATATAGAGTGTATAGGCTTTTCCCCACAATTTCAACAAAAACACAGGCATAAATGTAATTTGAACAGGAAGTAATTCAGTAATCCATTTCTTTCAAGGAAGCAGGAATTATATAGAAAACCAGTTATTCCATTCATCGTCATGCAAGTAGCCTTGACACTGATATGGTTAATGACTTTGAGACTGCAGACTGTTTTGTCTCTGCTCTATTGCCAGGTGTGTTCAACAGGTGTGTGTTGAACCGAGTGCTAGGTGGAACAAGAACGCAACACAAAAAATACCAGAAGGATGAACACAAAGCTACGTTTGCTAATAATAAACAGCTTGACTGACATTAAATCCTAAAAGATATTATCTCACTTTTCAGTCCTGTACTACAGGCTTGCAGTGTTTGGAAGATCAAAGCAGCTCAGCTGTACATCTATCAAATAAAAAAATATTCTGTCGGCTTCAGCTGCAAAAGCTGGTAAACTCTGTTTGGGTTTATTCGAGATCTGTTTCTTTGACTGGGAATGTTTGACACATGCTCACACACACATTTAAAGCCTGCTGGCACTTGTAAAGAAACAACACACCCACACACTGACTCTTTCGTTTTCTCTGAGTAGATGCTGAAGTATGTTGCTGCTCTGTGGGCAGGTACCTTTACTGGAACTTTTCCTGATAATACGTCTTCAGATTTGTGGCTCTTGGCACAGGCCTCAAGGTCACTATTGTTATTTCACATTTTGATAAGTCTGGTCTCGGGTACACGCTTGATCTAGCTTGTAGATTTATCATCAAGTCATTGTTTACCTAGCTAAGGAGAAATAGAGTTGTGATGGTGAATGATTAGAGGAACTCTAGTTACATGGCAAATGTTTTTGGATAACAACTGGTTTTTAGACCTCAGTAAGGAAAAATTCTCATATGCTATATCCAATATATGAATATATATCCATTTAGAACAAACATCTATACCCAGGAGAGGGCGTTTCAAAGGGTAATAAAAAATTATGCACCTATTATGTCCATAACAGATAGATAAACAGATGGGAAATTGGGTACATGTGGATGTTATTGTTCATGATCACATAGCCCTTGACCTTGATATGGTGTAATTTCATTTGTTATGCTCCAGGCCAGAGGTCAAGATGATGTCTTTAAACCTCTGCTTCCATGTAGACTCTGTCAATACTCTATCAGTGTGCTTCCAGGATGTTGAGCAAATTTACAGAGGCTCGTCAAACAGCAGAATGGTGAGAAGAGTACTCTTAATGGACTAAAACACCATATACTCTTGCCTTGTACTTATAGTTTGTGAGAAACAAAGCCAAATATCTCTGTTTGCCTACTGTTGTGACACAACATGTTTGATCTTACTTCGGTCCAAAGATATGAATTCATGGTGACAGCGTCAGCTCCTATTGTCTATGGTGTCAGCTTCAGAACCACAGTACATGACTGAGCTTGTGTTGTTTGTCATTTTGCCCTGATACAGCTAACATATTTCCCACGGACTTCCCAGAAACAGGGTGTCAGCTTTCAATTATGACTTACTTTAGGTTAGAATTAGCAACAATAAACTGCCAATGCAGACTGAAACCGTCTTCTTCATCTGATTCCTAATCTGGGTATTTTGCGGCCGTAAAATATTTTTGTCGAAACTGTAGGTACTTTCTCTTTGTTGTTTTTATTCTATGTGTGTTTTTGGAAGTGAGTGATATGAATGGGACTTTCTTTTTGGTCTAATCAAATTTACAGTAGTAAGTATAAAATAATTCACCACCATATTTCCACACAATTGCCTTCATTAGAATATGAAATGATGATAATGATACTTATGACTGAAATTAGTGGAGTGTCTGGACTTAATATGTGTTCCTGGTTCCCATGTAGAAGGGAACATTTGTAATTTGTATCACTGATATCAGCTACAGACTGTTGTGACAAAACACATTGCAAACATTGGACCATATTGTCCTCTGCTGTCAATCTTTAGTGTTATACTGATATAAATAATGTGAAGTAATATCTTAAAGGGAAAAAAACTGCTTGGTGTCTTATAAACACGTGGGAGAGGAAGAACATAAACACAGTTCAAACCCTAACGACGAATGTTAAATATCAGCTGCTGGGCAACACACCCACTAAACTAATTTAGGCTTGGCAGTTCTATAAAAAAGCAGCACACACCTATTTAAAACATCCTGTTTTACTTAGAAACGAGAGAATGCTCATGTCTGAGTGTGTTCATTCAGATGGCTGCACCACTTGTAATTCCACTGCAATATGTTCATTGCATTTAAAAACCAAACATCATCTTAAATTGTTTATGGTAAACATGAGAAATGTATTTGCACTAATTCCTGCTGACATTCTGTTATTGTGTACGATTCATTGTTTATGCCACGAGGACAGTGCACTAAGATGATGGTTATAGAGCTACAGAACAGATCTGTATTGCCCTGTGTTTATCATGCACATCCGAATGTGCGTATGAGATTTCTCAGGTGATTGGTGACAACGAAACACCTGCATGTCAATCTGACTGCTCAGCTTTCTGTCACTTGTTCCCACCATTCTACCTCTACTGTTTACTTCTCTTCCCAGCATCACCCTCATAATGCACTGTATACAGTAAACTGCATGCTGTGTGACATTTTTATTCTGATTTACTTAGTAATCAACTGTCAAATCTAAGAACACTTAAATATAGTATGAAGGTATTCGTACAAGAAGAAAGAAATGAATTTTTTCCGTCAGCAAGACAGACCTGATACTGGATTAAACAACAGACACCAACAAACGGATTCAGTAAAAACACACACATCAGTAAAAATCTAAGCCAAATCTCAAAGCTGTTGCCAGGAACATCAGTCTGGTGCTATCACTGGATCATTTACTACATTAGGGACATGGAGGAGTATTTCAATGGTGTCAGAACGTCTTATTTTTCTCCACTTTATAATCAAAGTATGTTTTCTTAGGCTTCAACTGAGCACTGGATAGACATATAAGGAGAAGTCGTAGCACAGCAGTTATGTTTCTGTTCAAATCTTAGAACTGTGAGCCACTGTTAGGCCCTTTAGCAATGCCTTTAGCTATCAGCTGCTTATTTATATGCTTGCATTGAATCAGTTAAATGCTTGCACTGTAAAACTTTATGAAGTGAGATTAAAATGTAATACATGTGGCTTTATTGCCTATACCTGCATATGCTCAATTAGAAAATTATTATCTGGTATGAATATGTTTTCAAATTACTGATTTCTAAGGCAGCTTTTAGACATTTAACTTTGTATTAAACTGTTTTCTGTGGTCATGATCATTTTCTATTAATATCCTTCATGTCTCGTTTCCATACAAAGAAATGCCTCAATGGGTTTCTCAGTATATTAAGTCCAGAAATACTAATGTCATTAAATGTTGTCTGGTGGTTCGGTCATAACGTCCAAGTTTCTTTCTCATATGTACGCAAAAACAATGTTTGAGAAAGTCAAGAAATGTGAGTTGAATATCCAATTATCAGGGTGTAACTAGCCAAGATGATGTTAGGAGGCATGTGTCAGTGTTTCACCAGCAGGAACACAATGTTCTGAGGGAAACACTCAAGCCTATGCATGTCCCAGCATGAATCCTTGCCTTACGTAACATAATGATTTAATCATTTTAACATGGATACTGATGACACAAAGATTGTAATAAACCAAATGAAAGCCTCAAGGGATTCTGCATGTTAATGACACTAACCTGAATGTCTTTTTTGTTGAAAAACCACTTTCAGATTTAGGCTTTCAATAGCAGTACACTGGTCAAAACAGAATGGCTTTATACTGTGTCAGCTGTACATCACATGACACAGAGGAAAAAGTGTGTCATCCTCTTCTTGTATAAGAAAATATAATCTAATAGTGAATCATAATTTCATCAGAAGGACACAATATACCGACATTTTATTGTTTATTGGATGATTTATAGTAATAAATCTCTAAAACACTAAAGCAACCTTCATTATGGTTTAGTCTATCTTGTGTATATAGACACTACAATCCCAGGACTAAAAAAAAAAATCACATGATTATGAGTACACTATTCCCACATTTGCTTGAATAATCAGTGCGTGACTCTTCACACAAAGGTTGCAGCCTGACTTTTCTATAAATGTTGATTCTACACTTTTAGAAAAGGTTGAATGTGTTAAAAAGTGTTCCATTGTATGTCCCTCTCAGCAAACCCCTAAAGGTCCTGTGTAAAGTATACCCTATAACACAGTTTCCCTGTTAAATAGGGATACCAGTAGAACCCTTTCAGGAAGATAAGAAATCTAACTATTGAGAGAACTTTTTGAGAGCCCTCTATATACTTGAGCTGTTCTGTAAACTGGAGGTATTCTGTTGTACCTCTAGAAAAAAAATACAAGGCTTTGGAATTTTAAATGGCATTTATATATTAGAAGCTTCATAATCACTTCATAATCATTCAATCATTTTCAGTTACCACTTATCCTGGTCAGGGTCATAGTGGATCCAGAGCCAATCCAGAGAGGTTTTTGGGAGATGGGAGGAAAGCAGAGAACCTGGAGGAAACCCATGTGGACATGGGGAGAACTGTGTGAGAAACTCCACACAGACAATAACCCAAGCTCAGGATCAAATCTGGGACCCCGGAGCTGTGAGATGACAATGCTACCCTCAGTGTCACAGTGCTGCTCTAAAATATTCAAAGATGTTTTATGTTACATCTAGAACTCTTAAGGGTTCTTACTAGTTTCCCAAGGGGCAACTATAAAAATTATGAGTGCAAACAAATATAAGCTATAATTTAAAAATCAATAATCTCAAAGCCCAACGTGCATTCAATTTGTATTAAATAGAAGAGTATTCTGTTTGTACACAAAAAATCTTTATTAAAAAAAAAAATCTAAAATACATACTCCCTCTTTTACTCTGTCCCTCCATACCTTCCTCCATGGCGTGCGGTCTGGATTCCAGACTAAGCCTTTGGAAGGAAGTGGGTGGTGGTGGGAAGATTGCAGTCTTGACATCAGCAGCAGCAACAACACATACCCGGCCAGTGAGATCATCGCCCACTCTGTCTCTCACAACAGTGTTAGGGGCTTATAGAGTTACTCAAAACCCACAGCTTATGCAGCCTGTCAGAATGTCCTCAGAAAACAAAGGGGTTTCATTCATAAAATGAGATGCTACTATTCATTTTAGTTATTTGAACTCTTTAACGCAATCATTTTGTAGTTCACAATCATTTCAAGTTCAAGTTAAGTGAAAATGAGCTGTCTTTCACAGATGTTTCTCTGTGAGATTGGGATCGAGGCGAGGTGGGAGGGAGAAGGAATGTGAGGCAGACTTCAAAGAGATAAGCAATCAAATACCTCTCTGAGGACAAAGTACTCTGAAACTAACCACATCAGACCTTCATTCTGCCAGTAAGACCATGGCTTATTCTCCTGGCACAGTGTCAAATGTAGTTTCAGACATGTAAAAAGATCATGATACAAATCAACCAATTATCTACAGTAAAATGCAGAGCTAGAAGCCATTGACAGTAATCTGGCAGTCTTACTGCAGATATTTCAGTTGGCGCTATTGTTTTGTTACTTGGCATCCATCATTTTTCTTACATACAAACTAAAGGTATGAAGGAAACATGAGTCAGAACCTCTTCTTTATTCATTTGTGTGATAATCACACACCTTACGCCTACGCGTAGCTGTGTCAGAAGAGAGATCAAATTCCTTCAGCAATAAATAAAGATAAGAAAGTGGAAAGCTTCCTTTTGAATGATTTTTAAAATGCGGAGTAAACAAAGCTAAATAGCTAAATGCTTAATGAATAAACACTGTTAGACCATACATTTCTCAGGTAGGTATGAGTAAAAAACACTTTCAATATGTATTGGGGTTTTACTTTTGGCTTACAAATAACTGTCTTGCAAATCATGGCAAGCTGTGTTTATTCCAAGGACAAGACATGTTTATGAACAGACCACCTTCTTGGTGGCCTTCACAGCTTAGGTATTGCTGTAACATGCCCTGGGTTTGCATTGTATTTATTGAAAATGCACATTTCTTTATCACAGCCAAAAAGAAGTTGGCATTTGAGACATGGCTTCTCAAGGGGAATTCTATTGGCAAAGTGAAAGCATGTAACTATATGTTGGGTCCATCGAAAGCACCAAGGAGGCTTTATACTAACAATTATTACCTTCATCACTGACTATATAGTAGGCTTCTCAATTGATTCCACATGTGCGAAAGTCCCAAGAAGGTGTACCTTCTGTTTGTCTCATGGCGTAACAAATGATTGACAGGGATTTTAGCTATGAGTGAGCAAACTATTTGACTCTGGCAGTTTTCTTTTCATGTTGACCAAGGAATCTTACTTAGTAGCATTCAATAAATGATGCGAACGTCATCCAGGTATCGGTATGTAGTGTCCGATGACATTTAACATGAGAATTATGATGTGAATTATGATACAGCCTGTAACTGCACAAGAATAAACAGAGAAGTTGCAGTATACAGTTTGGAGAGTTTACTTGTCTACAGTCACAAGAAATGTTAACTATAACTATTAACTATATACACCTACAAGCCATGTACAAAGCAGAATGTTAATCCCTGGAACAGGGTTACTTTAGTTCACTTCCTGTATTTAATACTTTATTGCGTACCACAGTATGTGGTTTCACACAAAGCATGTGTCTCCTCCTGGTGATCAAGCAGCAGAATAGCTTTTTAGTTGCGTCTTAGTGGCTTTTTGGGATCCACAAGCAGAACCTGGTTTGGTGCAGGACTTGCAGAAGTGCTACCCTGCTTGGAAAAAAGCAGAGACCAGCAGGTAAATGCCAAACTTGTTGTGAAGGTTTATGTGATTGTTAGTAACCAGCACGTTTTCATAACCAGCAAAAAACAGCAAGTGCTGGCGACCAGTAAAACCATCACAGATATGTTCAAAACACAACATTTTTGCTGGATTTTTGAGATTTATAACATAAACATACTGGTATACCATAACATACTGGTGGGTTTTGCCCAACAATGCTGTTTTTTTTTCTTTTTTTTCTTTTTTTTTCTGGTTACCATATGTCACCATAAAATACTGATACTACCCAAAATATGCTGGTTTGCCTGGTCTCCCAACATGATCTTCCATACCTGCTAAACCACCAAAAAGACCAGCCCTGCGAGCTTAGACCAGCTCTTATACCAGTGTTGACCAGCATAAAACAGTTTAAACCAGCAACCAAGTCAACAGCATGTCAACGTCATGTTGTTTGAAGAGTCTTATATTTAAATAGAGTACATTCTGGTGTCAGTCCACTTGCGCTTGAGCTGAAAAGTTGATGTTTTTACTCTGATCCAGCCCAACATCATGATCAATGAAAATGAACACAATGCATGAATAAATTAAGGGTCACACATCACCTGATAGCCCTTTTGCTGAACTCACTCTAAAAACCATCAAATGATCAATCTAGTTCATACCATTTGCTCGCTCTATCCTTATACATACTTAATAACTGAAACCAACACACAAGCCAAACATATGAGATGCCAAAAAAAAAAAAAAAGAAACAAAAGAAGACTGAGGACTGAAGACAAGTTCAGGGAAAACATCAATAAGAATGAGACTCTTGTAGTGTTAGGCATCTGCTTATGCTTCTTTTTCCCAACAGCACAACTTGAGTGTTGATGAATCACTGAATTTTACGCAAACTCTTTAATAATTAAAAAAAAAGAATGATCATGAGGAGTTCCCTTCTAAATAGCCATAATAGAAGGGATATAAATCTATTTAGAAATGTTAGAAAGGATTTGCCTTTATTATTATTATTATTATTATTATTATTATTATTATTATTATTATTGGTTTGTTGTGTTTTATTAAAACAAAGAGTAAATCTATAGAACACAGTTTCACAAAACCTGTCACAACTAGTCAGTTTGATAATATTCTTGTATGAGATCATTTGTAGGATAAGCACCCTGCCTGAACAGATGAATACTCGTTGATGTGCTTTTTCCCCATGTAGGTGGTTGTCATGTGAAACTGGTACAAGACTTAAAATAATGCTTTTGAGCCATTACCTGTCTCAGACCTAAAATGATTGTAAAAATCAGAAATATCAGAGTCAGATGTGTGGTATTTCTATTGAACATGATAGCACATAGAGACTTGCCCACAGTGATGGCTCGGATATGTCTGGGCTGAGTCCAAACATGTACAATATATCAGCCATTCAACAAATCTTAATCTTCTTAAAGTCCTCATTTACAACCTGATACATTTTAAATTCCACTTAAATACGTTTTTTTTTTTTTTTGAGTGACCAAAGATAAAAAAAAAAGCTATTTGACAGACATAAGGCAGTATTCTTCTAAGGGAACAGCTCAGCATGGGCCCAATTGCAGAGTGAAAACCCCTGCTTGCCTATTTACTTAGAAGCAAGCAGGGGCTTTCACTCTGCAATTTAGGTATATATTTGTGAAATAAAGGTTAAGGTAAGGGTTTGAGCATGATTGATGCACTTAGAAGAAACAGCAACCTGGGGATTGCAGTGTGCTTTGAGGCATGTGCCTTCCCACTGCACCACTATATATAAATACACACACACTCTCTCTCTCTCACACACACACACACACACACACACACACACACACACACACACACACACACACACACTATATTATCAGAGATGGGTGTCTTTTAGATTTATATTCTTTTCTATTCTGTCTTATCTTCATCTTAAATTATTTGTTTTTCTTGGTCAGGCCTTAATTTTCTCGTATCCCTTCTTTCTTTCTTTCTTTCTTTCTTTTCAGTTTTTATTTTCCTCTCTTTCCCCCGCCTTCATAGTCTTACCTCAGGCAAAGCCCTAACCAGACCCTCCCCCCCTCTACAAAGGTGTGATGAAGGGCTGCATCATAGGCTGGCCTTAAGTAACCTGTCTGGCAGGTGCAGGCAGTCCAGGTTAATCAACCTGGAGGATTCTGGGAAGCTGACTTCTCGGGAACGGCTACTCTCGCTGTGCGCCGCTGCCGCCCTCTGCTGCCTGCCAGTGGTGTACCCAGGCCTGTTACAATCCATTAATTCCATTGACCTTTTTAGATTTGCACAAACCTGGGTCAGTGTGCAGTAGAGTTGTTATTGCACCGTGATCAAAAATTGGATCTACGACATGTGCTAACATTGGCCCATTGGGGCAGGAACCATTCTTCCCCATGCTTGCTCTATGAATGTTTGGGGACGAGCAGCAGGGAGGCACAGTTAATGATATTACCTTTTCTGTGTTAGTCCTGCACACTGTGGCAATGGCAAACATACCACTTTCTTTTGAAACTAGTGGAGACGTACAGTTTATCAAAGCTGTGACAAGGACTCGTAACACTGTTACTGTTGCTGTTTGTTACCTTCCTGTTGAACACCTTTGTATGATTTTCTGTTAAATTCATTTTCCCCATCATTATTGTTCATTATTGTTATTGATCATAAATCACACAAAGGTCTTTCAACAGTAAAAACAGGATGAAAACTGTTAGTATTTTATTTTAATATTGACTTTAACTTTAATATTTACCTGCATAAATAAGTACTGCATGGCTGTTTGACTGAAATGGAATTAATGTACTCTACATTTTCCATCATTATTGTTTGCCACCAAATAATTAACAAGTGAATGGCCATTTGATTAAAAACAAAAGAGTGGTCTCTTTCTTTCACACAGTACTGTATATGCAAATAAATATGTATATATATGTGCTTTAAGGGATCATAGTACTTCACTGGTTTCCTGTAACTGCTCACATAAATTTCAAGTTCAAAATGTTTCCTTACGTTGGATCTTCACCTACCTAGATGCAGCTGAAGGTCTATGTTTTACTCCAGTTACGTCTCACTGGTGCTTTTATGAGTGACAAGTACAAAATCTCCCAAGTGTTCACTTGGGTTTGAGATCTGGTAACTGCATAGACCATAGCATATTATTTACAGGATAGAAATGTTTCATCATAGGATGAAGGTGACAAAACCACTAGTTTGTCACTATATATATATATATATATATATATATATATATATATATATATATATATATATATATATATATATATATATATATATATATATACAGTTAGGTCTGGAAGTATTTGGACAATGACAGAGTTTTTGTGATTTTGCCTTTATACTCCACCACAATGGATTTGAAATAAAACAATCAAGATGTGATCAAAGTGTTGACTTTCAGCTTTACAAAAATATGGCATTTACCATTTAGGAATTACAGCCATTTTCAGCAAAGTACCTCCATTTTCAAGGGCTCCAAGGTATTTGGACAAAGTGACATAATTGTAAATATAAGCATAATTTTAATACTTGGATGAAAATCCTTTGCAGTCAATGACTGCCTGAAGTCTGGAGCCCATGTTCTCAAAACTCAAATTCTGAGTTTCCTCCCTGGAGATGCTTTGCCAGGCCTTCACTGGAGCCACCTTCAGTTGCTGCTTGTTTGTGGGTCTTTCTGCCTTCAGTCTTGTCTTCAGTAAGTGAAAAGCATGCTCTATTGGGTTGAGATCAGGCGACTGACTTCTATTGGGTTGAGATCAGGCGACCATTAAAGAATATTCCATTTCTTTGCCTTCAAAAAGTCTTGAGTTGCTTTCGTAGTATGTTTAGGGTCATTATCCACCTGCACTGTGAAGCGGCATCCTATCAGTTTTGTAGCATTTGGCTGAATGTGAGCAGAGAGTATAGCCCTGTACACCCCAGAATTCATCTTGCTACTTCTGTCAGAAGTCACATCATCAATAAACACCAATGAGCCCGTTCCATTGGCAGCCATACATGCCCATGCCATAACATGCCTCCACCATGTTTGACACATGATGTGGTATACTTTGGATCATGAGCTGTTCCTTTCTTTCGCCATACTTTTCTCTTCCCATCATTCTGGTACAAGTTAATCTTGGTTTCATCAGTCCAAAGAATCTTATTCTAGAACTTGGGAGGCTTTTTTATATGTTTTCTGACAAGGTCTAATCTTATACATTCATGAAGGTGTCTCTTGATTGTAGATTTTGACAATGATACGCCTACCTTCTCCACTTTGTTGTACTTGTACTTTGTTGAAAATGGCTGTAATTCCTAAATGGTAAATGCCATATGTTTGTGGAACCTCTTAAAATAAAGCTGAAAGTCTACACTTCGATCACATCTTGATTGTTTTATTTCAAATCCATTGTGGTGGTGTATAAAAGCAAAATCACAAAAACTCCGTCATTGTCCAAATACTTCCAGACCTGACTGTGTGTGTGTACATATATCTTTTTGTGTGTGTGTGTGTATATATATATATATATATATATATATATATATATATATATATATATATATATATATATATATATATATATCTTTCTATCTATATATCTTTCAACTAGTGGCTACATCAGCCTGAGCTACAAAATTCCACCACTAGAGCGTGCAATTACTTGTTTTAAAATGTCACCCCAAGTTTTGTTAATAGATTAGCACATGCCCTGTCTGATTACTCTCTCTCTCTCTCTCTCTCTCTCTCTCTCTCTCTCTGTTTCTGTCTCACTGGTTTATGGGCACTCCTTTAAATAATAATAATAAAAAAATCTCTATAAGTGTGTGCCAGTGTGCCTGCTTCATCATTACCTAGAAAGCAGGCACAAGGCAGAGAAAGAGAAATGGGGTTGGGTGGGGTGGGTACACTGGGGGTGGGAGAAAGGGGGGGAAATGTATTGCAGCTCTCTGGTTTCCAGTGCTGGCTCTGCTCGGGAGGATCCAGCACTGAATCTGAGTGCAGGTAAGTAGCAGGAAACTTTTTCACTTCGCACTGACTAGGGCCTATGCTTTCTATAACCTTTGTGTGTGCCTGGGGTGTACTGTTTACTCATTAGATAGACTCATCAATATGGATACACTGCACTACCAGTCACAACTACTTCTACTTTCTGTCAATTAATTCTGTGTAATGAGTATTTATATACACTATTCTATCCTAATATACACTATCCTACACTAATAGTTGTCTAGGATTTATTTCTGTTGTATACTTCACGTCCCTGGATGTGCCCTTGAAGTATTTATCTTGTGTGGTAATAAACCTGCATTGCAATGCAGTAAGTTACTTTTTTTGTGATTATTGCAACCAGCACTTAATGAAGTTTGAAGTGATCAGTATTAGTGTAGCCACTGTGTAACACAAATGGATGACATCCCTCAGTCCAGTTAGCTAAGTAATAGCAGGAAAGCTCTGGATTAACTTCACTTTTAAGGATTTGTAGCAAGTGTGCATGGGATTCCTATAGCACATTAAATCTTTTTCATCTTTATTTACTTGTTAGACTGTTACATAACTTAGTTATAGTCATTGTCAGGCATAGTTTAAAGTGGGTCTCTTCTTATGGATACTGGAGTTAACTGAAGGCTGAAGTAAAGGTTGGAAATGAGATTCACACTGCTGGAAGGAGCTGACTTATGAAGCTAAAATTAAGCTGGGGTTGATTTGGAATTTTACACTTGTGTGGTGAGTTGTGAAAGAGCTGACCCACAAATAGTGTGAAATCTGTGTAATGGCTCTGCTGGAGAGGAGCCTCATTACTCTTGCACACACAAGCACACTCACTCAAAGAGTTGTAGTATTGCCTTGTCATAATCAACTTTAAAACATACTTCTCAAATCCTTGAATATGAATTGTTAACCAGTGCTCTAAGCTAAAATTGTTTGTAATTCCCTGCAGAATAGATTTTTATCCTTGACTTCAGTTTGACTTGGTTATTCAGTGACTGAGCTTAAGCGGTTCACCCTCAAATGTTTTTGCTGTGTGCCAGTGTCTTGACATTCACCCATGTAACAGCAGACAGGCAGTTTTGGGTTTCTGAGACTCAACGCCGAAAGAACGTGCCCTTGCTTGATTTTATGATGTTATTTTGATCAGACAGTTGCTCTGATTGTTTCTTTTTTTTAAATTATTTTATTATTTATTATTTTTATTTATTATTATTATTATTTTTTAAAGCCTCCATATTGGTATTCAGCTTTATTTATTCAAGGTGCTGAACTGTCTGATGTACTCTAATATTTATCTGCTGAAGATGGATGGATAGTAATTATAATTGTCTTCTGCTTGAGACATTTGACAGTTTACTGTAGGTTTATAACATGTAAATTGTTGATCCTGGTGATTTACTCAACAGAATTTAATTTGAGCTCATGGTTTTACCCTTTATCACAACTGGCAGAAGGTCTTGAGGCCCATGTCCCATGTGTTTTAGACTGCAGGGTTAAGAATTCCTTACATTCATTTGTGAGATCTACCTGTTATCAAGATGCAGACATTGACACATTGAATGCATGAGGTATATTTTGCCAGCTTTGAGTTGTGTTGATTCCTTATAGAAAGATCTCATTTAAACCACTTCATTACCAGCTGGCTGACCAGGTGGCACATGCGGTTCTGCTGTGTTTTAATATTGTCTGAAGAGGAGGTGATGTGTTTCGGGAGCTCTGCAAACAGGTGCATGAAGCAGGTGGTTTGCTTTAGAAATGTGAAGGGCTCGTAAAGCTGGGACTGACCGTGTTTGACCTGCTTTCTTCCTATTTATAATTCCGTCTCCTATTAGTCTTTCTTCTAGCTCATGACAAACCAATGTCAGATGTGTTCAAGGATTTAGGAAAGTCAGTTTGTCAGCAACAGCAAATGACCTATAAAAGATTTTGTATATTGATGTTATGATTAAAAGCCTCATGTGAAATGTTAATTGAGTTTTGATACATAATAGACATATATCTCATTAAGTAAAAAAGTAAATGGTGAGAAATATAAGAGTTTGGTTATTGGAATACATTTTTTTTCTGCAAGATAGAGTAGGGGAAATGTGTAAGGTTACATGTTTTTTCTCCTCCACAAAGATCCTCTCAACCATTCATATTCACTTTTATAGTTGCTTTAATTTGTCCTATGCTAAGTTGTTTGTGCAGTATGAGAAATACTGGCTTAACAAATGAAAACTGTTCTGCAACAAACACATATATATGCATTCCTTACCTTCAATGGTGTCAGAAAACAAACGCTACAAACACTAAAGCAATTTTTCAGTCCTGCTTTGAAAAGTTCGTGTCATATTAAGTGCGTGTGCTGAAAGAGAACTCATCGCCAAAGTGTTTTATATGACTAATTACTGTGTTGGAGGAGACAGAGCAGTTACGTACGTTACTCAACTGTGTCAGATTTAGCGTCCCTGCCAAGATGGATCAAATGATGTGTACATATGAATATAATGATCTCATTAGAGTTTAAATGGCTCCATCACAAGTGTATTTTCTAGTATTACAGGATTAAGCTTAGTTGAGAGGACCTGCTAAGAAAGTGTTATGTAAACTGTCACATACACTGCACACAGATTTTGTATACTTGTTCTTACATATAGCCGTTAGAGACTGATTATTCAACTTTTCACACCACCTGAAGTGTGTAGTAAGATTTAGGGTTCAGGAGGAGATACATCCAATGCAATCCTTCAATCCTTCAAGCACAGTTTTATTTTTAATCCCCAGTACATGGTGCCACATGCGGTTGTTTTTTTGGGTGTGGTGATGTGAAACTGTGGCTTTGTACGTTGTTTCCTATCAGTACTGCAGTTCTGCTCAGCATTGGGTTGAGGGCTGCGTAGATGCGAATGTAATCTGCTGATAAATGTGGAAGCATGTCTCTCCACTCTTCACCACTGTAACTCAAAACTCAGGCCTGCCGTTCTGGCACTAAGAATAGCAAAGATCTCCCTCTCCCTCTCCCTCTCTCTCTCTCTCTCTCCCCCTCCTCTCTTCGTCAGTTCAACTCTCACAGTTCAATTCAATGGTTACATTGTTGCCAATTATTGAAATGATCAAGGAATTTTTATACAAATATAAAATAAAATACCTATAAAAAATACAATAAAAAAAACCTCTCTTTCTCATCTCTCACTCACTCACTTTTAGTAACTGCTTTATCCTGCTCAGGGTCATGGTGGATCTGAGGCCTATCTCAAGAAAACAGGCATGAGGTGGGAATCACACCCTGGATGGGATTCCAGTCCATTACAGGGCATCATGCGTGCACACACACATTAACACCTAGAGGCAGTTTATCTTAACCAATCCACCAACCAGCCTGTTTTTGTGAGAACCCAAAGAAAACCAAGGGAGTACATGCACCGAAACTCTACACAGACAGTAACATGAGCTCATGCTTGAACCAGGGATGCTGGAGCTGTGAGGTAGCAACACTACCCACTCGGCTACCATGCTATGCAATCACTTCTCCCTCTTCCCCCTTTCTTAATTCAATTCAAAGGTTACAGTTTTGCCAAAGCATTGAAAAGACAAAGAAACTTTATACAAGTAGTAATAAAAAAAAAAATCACTCTCCAGTGGAGTGTCGTCTTTTCATATATTATGGTCCAAATGTTCCAAATATTGTTCTAAGGGCTATGTGCTGTCATCTGAGCGTGCAATCACAAACGCACACAGTCCTCTTTGGCATGACATGCCAGAAAACATAAATGCCAGACATGCAGTCATGTAAACCAATGCTAAGTTTTTCGTTCCAATTCTTCTGGGGTTTTATTGCATTTGAATATGAAAGCAGTTCTTGTCTTTGCTCTCTGCATGCTAGCTTTTTGTCTAGTCATTGTACATCCTGGAAAAACAAAGTGGTCTCTTCATTGAAACTGTTGCTCAGAGAATGAATGAGACAAAATTGTAAAGACACACAAACCATTTATCAGTCGAGTATTCCTTCACTTTGATGGGTTTTAGCTCTGCCTGCCATCTGTTGTGTTAGCTACCATGCTTGTGTCCATGTAATGAATGTATTTGCACTTTCAGTGAATACTGCACAACCTTTCTTTCTCTTGCCAGAGCTCTCTGTCTCTGGGCTGGTGCTGTGCTGTAGGAGTTAGATCAAGCAGCCAAGATGTCAAAGAGTGACCCACGGG
The DNA here is from genome assembly GCA_022985145.1 of Pangasius djambal. NCBI lineage: Eukaryota > Metazoa > Chordata > Actinopteri > Siluriformes > Pangasiidae > Pangasius > Pangasius djambal. The sequence continues at coordinate 18,389,822 of CM040975.1, read as the reverse complement.
ACATTGATGAGGATGCTATCCTCAAGGGGCTCAGTGCAGAGGAGCTGGAGCAGCTTGAATATGAGCTGCAGGAGATGGACCCTGAGGTAAAGAACATATAGCACATTAATAAACATTCCCCATCTTAAACCTCAGTTAAGTGCTCCCCACCCACACAAGTTCTCAAATTGCTGCACATCCTACACATGGAGAAAGAGGAATTTGTATTGTAACACAATTATAAATGCAAAATATTAAAGGGCATTAATTCAAAGCATACAACTGGTTGGAAAGTCTAAACCTATACCTAACTTGATATAACAAATACTGTGGATTGTCTTTATTTTTCCTAGAACCTTATGGCAACAGGAAATATGCAGGATTCAACAACTGAGAAAGTTGTTGTTGTTTTCTCTTTTTCTTTTTTTTTTTTGGTTATGTTTCAGAATGCAATGCTCCCAGCTGGCTTTCGTCAGCGTGATCAGACTAAGAAGAGTCCAACAGGTCCATTTGACCGCAGTGCTCTGCTCGATCACCTGGAGAAACAGGCTCTGGAACATCAAGACCGGGAAGACCTGGTGCCCTTCACCGGGGAGAAGAAAGGTAGTTTAGTTACTACCTCAGTCAAAAGGGAGGGATAATTCATGGAATCTTTCTTTCAAACTGAATCTCAGTCTCTTTCTAGGGAAGAAATTTATTCCCAAACCTGGAGCAGGAAAGATCCCAGAAGAGGAACAGATCACTCTGGAGCCAGAGTTGGAAGAAGCTCTGAAAAATGCCACGGATGCTGAGATGTGTGACATTGCAGGTGGGTAGAATGGCATACATTTCAGCAATCCTCAGCAAAAGCCACTCTGTTCTGTTGGCTGATTGACCAAAGCTGTCCCTATATTTATTCTTGACCATCCTTGGCCTTTACTTAACCTTCATCCAAAATCCAATGTGCCTACCGTCAGAAGAAATCCACAGTCTAAGCCACAGTTACTTAAACTTTAGCAAGTTAGCTAGCACACGGAGCCACATGGTGTTCAGCAAGTGAAATATGTCATCATGAGTAAAAAACTCATTTGCTATGGTCTTAAATAGACCAGAGAAATGAGATCAGACGGCCTAAGGACTTACACTATATTAAACTGTCCTATTACAGTAACTGCTGGCCGTATGGCATATATTTAAGTGACACATCACAACAATCCAACATTGCCTGTTTTTAGGTAGTTTGAATGACTTAAGATTACTTAAAAAGAGTCTGATAGTAATAGAGTCTAAAAGAGTGATAGTACTAGGTCTCACTATGCATTACAGATGTGACTGAGCTTAGGCCATACCCCAGAGTATCTGATTCCCATAGCTCAGCAGGTCACCAAAATAAGCTGGCCAAGGGCCACTGGGTTAGCATTAACACATGTAGAAAGGGGGGTTGGTTGGTTTGCAATATTGAGAAGGGCCTGTAGACTGAAGATACTTACACAACCATATGGGAAAACAACAGTTTTACGGGCTGTTTATGCTGTTTAAAGCAGCAGAAAGAAGTATTTTCAGTATCAGCTGTGTAGAGTATGGCCCAGTCCTGCTGAGGCCTTCCTGCTTTTAAAGGAGTGGTTATTAGACAAAACAAATCTCCTTGTTGTGCACTAGAACTACAGGGCTAACACTGAAAGTTTATGACCATCGATTAACATCATGCAAACTGGGTGTTGAAATCACTGAGTGGTCAAATAAATTAAAATATACTTGCCTATTTGGTTTCTAAAAGAACATGGCATTCTGTAGCCTGCACAAATGAATAAACCAGATTAGCCTCATAAATTCAGTGGAAGAAAAGACTAATCTTTTCCCTTTGAGGAAAGTAAAGCACAAAGTTGTGTATTAGTTGTGTAAATTTAATCCTAGATTTTTTTTCTTGAATCATTCATTAAAGGAAAGCTAAAAATGTTCACTCTGTGCCGTGGTGGTGGACAACCTTTTTTTAGCAGTTCTGTGGGTGAAGCTTACCATGGTACAGCCATTCATCTGGAGCACATCCAATTCGGGATTAAAACTCCTGTACGGCTACGTCATTCCTCTGTCTGTGGTGTTTTTGAATGAAAATTCACATTTACCAAGTTGATGGGTAGCAGGCTGGTGGATGCTTGTTGTTAATAAAAACACAGCCAGTCCTATTGTCTCTGACATTAATAGTGCTGTTGTTTGCGGGATTATTATTATAGCGAGCATAAGCCATAGTGTAAAGGCAGGGGAATGGGCTCGTAAGCAGATGTCCTTCTGCCTGCCATTGCGCCTGAAAAGGTCTTCCTGTTCCAGTTGCAGTGAAGTGTTGCTGGACAAAACAAACTGTAACCTTGCCAAATAATATCTATCATCCATTATTCCCCCTCCCAATGTGAATCAATAAATAGCACATCAAGGAGAGAAATGCAGAGTCTCGCAACACAGCAGTTGGAAACAAATTTATCCCTGAACTGCAGTGGAACTGAGGATGTGGTTTTCCTAGGCTTCCACCTGTTGGTGATGACATGCAACACCATCATCTCTGCCATATTTTCCAATCACATCCCTTAAGAGATTAACATTAAAGTTATCAGTGCTTGCTTTGAAAATCTCACATGATGTTGAGGGTGTATACATTCAAAACCAAGAGATGTATGTAAAACAATTTGGGCTTTGCTTTAACTACTTGTATTTGCATCTTTGCAGCCATCCTGGGAATGTATAAACTGATGAGCAATGCGCAGTACTATGATGCTCTTGGTGCTACTGGTAAAATTGCTAACACAGAAGGCATCAACAGTATGTATTCATCTCACATTCATTTTTGCAGCATTATGTGCGATTATTCTCCATTTTCCTTAATTCTTTACTGTGGTCTGTCCTGCAACCCCCTACAGGTGTGGTAAAACCTGATGTGTATAAGATCTACCCGGATGAGCCTCCCAATGACACAGATGTTGAAGACACACTGCGCAGGATCCAGAAGAACGACAGCAGCCTGACAGAGGTCAACTTCAACAACATCCCGGTAATTTAATCCGTGACAGGACATTGCTATCATCAGTTAGCGTATAGCACAAATAAATAAGTACATCAGAACATTTTGAACCTACCTTTTATTTATGATAGTTTTAAACTTCTTTTAATTATTTTTCAAGCACTTGTGGGCTGTGCGTTTCTGTTTATTTGAATTATATGCCCTTCAATGTTGTTTTATACGACTAATAAATCCCACAGGTATGTAGCACTTCATTTTGAGCTCTATATAACAAAGTACTTTACATATAAAAGAGTACTACAGTAAAACAAAATAATTATTATAAGCACATTAATAAAGGATTAGCAAGTTTTATTAAGTATTATTAGTGATAATTAAAACAATCTAGAATTTAAAATGTTTAGTGTATGAGAACCAAAAACATAAATATCATACAAATTATATTTAACATTTCCTCAATTTTTTTAATATTATTTTATTATACTACAAATATAATTTTCTATAACACATCTTAAATATTACCTTTCGATTTGTATGTTTTTTTGTTCTATGCATTGTTCCTTGAGGTACACTTTCAGCTTTTTGCTGTACTTGCCAGTTACGAATTGCTTCTTGTTAGTGAACAGTGACCGTAACTGTTGCTTTATCCTTTAGGATATTCCCATCCCGACGCTGAAAGAGCTCTTCCAGAGCATGAGGCATAACACTCATGTACTTAGCTTAAGCATTGCTGCTACACGCAGCAATGATCCTGTGGCTTACGTGAGTACTCCAAGTTACATTTGTGATGCCCGTGTTCCTCGGACATTTGTGTGGTCTGGGAAAAGCTGTTGGATGAGGTTGGCTGAATTCTGACAAACAGCCAAAAAAGATGAAATATCAGGTTTCGGCCAAAATCTGTTTTGAGAAATCATAAATATATTTTACAAAACTGCCTAAAGATGTCTAAAACCTTTCGTCACAGGAGTGAGTGTCACACTTTGATCAGATTTTAGATAGGTATGTGCCATAGAAAGATGGACATAAGCCTAATCATTTCAGTTTGTGATCAGATAGCAGCTGTCAAAATGCCCAAGATGCTCCTGTGCAACAGTGGAGTTGGAATGACATCTTTCCATTTTCTTTTCACTTTTTGGGTTAATTAGAATTTTAAAAAATGCTATAACTTTACTTGTGGCTGAGATACATGCAAAAGTATATATAAAAGAAATTGTCAACATTTCATCCTGTGTAATGATGGTTTTTTCCCATGCCACCACACATATTACAATCTTCCCAAACTTGTTTATTTATCATTTTAGAAAATTATAGAAATTAGATAATGTTATTGATCTATTGTTGATCTAAGCAAATTCATATGAACAGCAGTATAGTAATGAAACATTTGGGACTTTATAACATTTAGTCTCAGGCTAATCTTTCTGTCCTATTTGGCCAGGCTGTAGCAGAGATGTTAACAGAGAACACTACACTGGAAAGCCTGAACATCGAGTCTAACTTCATCACTGCTGAGGGAATGATGGCTATCATTAAAGCTCTGTCTGAAAACACCACCCTAGCTGAAATCAAGATTGACAATCAGGTTACAAGGCTCAACCAGCTTATGTCCAGTGCAGAAAAAAATACCTGGTTTTGCTTTTATAGGTTTTAATTGTGGTTCTGTTTGCCTTCATACAGAGGCAGAAACTGGGAGATTCAGTAGAGATGCAGATTGCCTCTATGTTGGAAAACAACTCGAGCATCCTAAAGATTGGCTACCACTTCACCCAGCAGGGCCCTCGTGCCAGAGCAGCCATGGCCATCACTAGAAACAATGACTACTGTGAGTGCACAATCACATTAAGTAGGCAATTAGATTTAGCAGAACAGTGGTCGTAGCAGAGAATGACGTACAGCAGCAATTATTACACCTTAATACATACTGTAAGTCAAGAATAAGACATTGAGTAAGAATTCTTAAGATCTGGAAATAGAGGAGCCTGGATATTATTAAGAGGATATTCAATTAATTGACTTAATAGTCCTTTCTCACATTACTGATATGCAGAAAACTATAGTATTGATTAACATAAGAATTATTTTAAACATCACAGAGAAAAATAATTCATAATTAAGTATTGTATTTTGTATTATCGGTGTATGTGGGGAAAATACTGCTTACTTATGCCACCTTTGTTCAGTTTATTTTGTTTTTCCATATTCAGTCCGCCAGCAGAGGATGAGATGAGTTGAAGGCTATGATGGTCTTTGTCGGAGCACTGCTATGAAGACTCAAGACACTGACACAGACTAGCCTGCTATGCTTTAACCATTTATTCATCTCCCATTGTGGATATCATTAACACCAGCCCTGCTCTGTGTTTGTATACACTGAGCTTCATCAAGCCAAATGTGTTCTCACTTAATAAAAATCATGTGCTTCCAATATATCAGAGTTTGTAAACTTGTAAAAAGACACTACTTGATCATCTCTTGAGCCATGATTATTTTTTTTTTGGACTATGGTGCTTCTAACAAAAAGATCTGTACATATTTTAAATAAAATGTTATCTTTTTCATTGTCTAATCAGGCTTCAGTTTTGTTAAACTGAGATTATAAAACTGTGTGTCACTGTCTCAGAAGATGGTTATAAAGCCAATGCCACCCCTAATTAATTCCTAATTAGATTGATTTTCTGCATTATCTAAGCAGTTATGCAAAGCAGAGTGCAAATTAGTAAGCCTGGTGCATTTAGTCATTAAATGTATCACTATCATCGACACTGGTTAATGTGATTTATTCATCTAACATGCATAATTTATCCTAAGTAAATGGCACTGCAGAGAATTTAGTCGATCAGAAAGTCCATTTATCCACACTTATGATTCTCAGCAGGACAGCTCAGGTTTAAAAACCTCTTATTAATTAATGTTGATTAGGATTATAATGACAAAATTGTTTCGGATTTCAGTTCAGTCACATGATTAACAGAACAGCTTGCACAGTCAGTATGATTTAACCACTGTTAGGTCAGTTCATTGTGGTGAACCATTGCGTGATTAATTCAGAGCTGGGTACCGTTGAATCCTTTGACTGCAGGACAGTCGGATCTTTTCAATTTCCCCTGCCATCTGCCTATTTATACCTACGAAAGTCTGTCCCCAGTGATTTAGTTACACAGCTCCAAATTTAGCTTCATACCAGGTTAGGAGGGAAGGGGGTGTATGCAGAAACTGATGTCCCACCTTCAGAACAGCTGCTGATCGCTTAAGTCTTTTTTTATTGACCTATGGCTGCAGAGACAGCCATTCTCTCATCTAAAAACACAGGCTATTAATTCAAGCTTTAGAACTTCCACAAACAACATTCTGACTTTGGAACCACGGCTACTAGGTGACTGCCTAATTGTGTTACTTGTGAAATTGAATAATTCATGTTTAGTTGTTGTTTTTAAAAAGTTAAAAAAAAGTTTTTATTTCTCATTACCTCAAACATGCCATCATGATCAGAATTAGACAGCAGTGGCACTACACTATACACTCCCCACTCTGGCATTTTGGAACAGGTTCCAGTTTTGTGACTGAAGAGCTCTAATTTCATGTGTGATTCTGTTCTGCATCTGTGACCTCTCTCAAGGTGCAAGTCTAAATACCAATAGTGAGAAATATAAATAAGGAAAAATATATCAAGTCGTGCTTTCCTTTAGAGTCAGCGTTATCTATTTTAATACAGAGTAACCAATTTGGTACAACAATCTTTTTAGCAAGATGCCAAGACACATTCTTGACATGTTGAAAAAAAATAACTCGGCTTTGTGGGTGAAACTAGCTTCCTCAGTGGTCAGCAGTTGCTTCTGCGCTTGTAGCTTTAACACAAAAAGGAAGTCTTTTTGAGGAAGCAGGGAGAAGTCCAGAAAGCAAGAAGTTTGGCCAGAGCTTCCCAACATAGTCTATGAAGTCTCATTCGCAGGGAGCAGTAGAAGTGGTTCTTCCTCATCTGAGTCAAACTCCACATTTTCATCTTTTACCCATTTACCACTGGGGTCCTGGAGCCATCCGTTGCTAAGGCCAAAAGATATTTTGAGAAGATTCGGGTTTAATGAGTTAAAAGTGATTCTGTGACGGATACACAACTGCCTACAAGGCTTCATGCAAAATGGCAGGAATAAGTAAATGCTGCTAAACACGGCATAAGTACGGCATAAGTACTACCAGCATACTGTATGTCATGATAAAATGGCTGAATGACATCATACCTCTTTAATTTGAGGTAGTTTTCTAGTTCTCTGCGTCTCTGCTCTGTGACAGACTCAGACTCAGCAGGATGAGCAGCTTTCCTTTTCTTTTTCTTCATGTGTGTCTCAATCTGGTGCTGGCTTGCATCTGCTAAACAGCACAAACATGAGAAAAAAAATGTACTCCACAAACAAATTATGCACTACCACATCAAAATATCAAAATGTGTCCACTTGAAAAGTATCAGACTTACATATCTGACCATGAGCAGGTGTGGTATCTGTGTTGATTTTGGTCTTTAGATCAACACTGTGGTTGCTGCTACAGTCTGGATTCAACTGAGTTGCTGGCTTTTCAGATCTTTCACTTAAAAATATCGACAAACACAAGAATATTAAACCAATGTTTCCACCCAAAGGTGTGCTTTCAGATAAAAGGAAGGTTTAAAAAAAAAAAAAAAAAAAAAAAGTATATATATATATATATATATTTCATATTCAAGACGTTTTCAAAGGGAACAGTGAAATATTAGCTGATATTTTAATATCTATCATGCCTGAGACATGGGGAAATATTAAGTTATTAATGAAGTTTCCAACTTCATAAATGTTAATAAAATACATTAATACAGTATACCACTATACTTGATACCATCCTTTAAGCTTTATACCATTTACACTAACAGAAAATTTGATATTGGATTTTTTTAAAGTTGGAAAAGAAAGTTAACTCATTCATTACCTGGCCTTTTTATGGCAGCTGTTATAAGGTGTAGATCTCAGCAAGGCATGGTGGGTAATTGTTCGTGTCTGTGTTAGTAATGGAGCGGAGCTGCCTGTTTCCTATGACCACAATACGACAAGCTTATATCAACTCAGAATAATACTGTACATAATGCAGCTATAAGCACCACCTGTTAAAAGAAAATTCAATTTGCACTTACTTGCCGGTCATCTTCTTCATTAACATATTCTTGATGTCGCCTCTTATCAATTTCATTTTGTAGCTGAGCTTTTTTGCCATAAAACCATTTTAGACCTGGACAGAAGACCCGAGAGTATTTATTAAAAAACAAACAAACAAACAAACAAACAAACAAAAAAAAAAAACAGTACTGCTCTGACATACACTGCCCTCCAAAAGTTTGGAAATGCCTGAACAAAATAGGGTTTTTGGGCAATATCAGCATAAATCCTCTTTAGTTAGTGACCATTTTGCATTGATAATAAGGGACAACACTAGGCATCCGAGCAGTCAGTTTATTCAAACATTGACTTGATATATTACTCCAAGCCTCCTGGAGGATTGCCCAAAGATGATT
>CM040975.1:18339291-18381218 GCA_022985145.1 Pangasius djambal | reverse complement strand
AAATTTGAGTATTTTTCTATGTTATGTTCATGTTTATGTTCATAAACTTTTTATTTAATAAAATATGTTTTCATAGTTTGTGTTGTCCCTTATTATCAATGCAAAATGGTCACTAACTAAAGAGGATTTATGCTGATATTGCCCAAAAACCCTATTTTGTTCAGGCGTTTCCAAACTTTTGGAGGGCAGTGTACATTGGCAAAAACCAGTCGTAAACCAAGAGACCAAATCTCACCTTCGAGATGCCGCTTCCCTTTTCTGTGTACTGTCAGCGTATCGACTGTGTCAAAAATAGGACGATGTGAACACACCAAACAGCTATACCTACACAATCCGAGGATGGAAGAGATGCAATCAAATTAACTTGTACATAAACAGATGAATATACACTACATGGTCAAAAGTATGTGTCAACCTGACCATCACGCGTGTGTGGGTCTTTCACAATCTGTTGCCACAAAGTTTGAAGAACACAATTGTATAGGATGTGTTTGTATGTTGTAACATTATGAGTTCCCTTCACTGGAACTAAGAAGCCCAAACCTGCTCCCGCATGACAATGCCCCTGTGCACAAAGCGAGGTCCATGAAGATGGTTTGCCAATGTTAATGTGGAGGTCTCGAGTGTCCTGCACAGAGCCCTGACCTCAACTCCATGGGGACTGCCTTAGACTTCCTCACCCGACATCAGTGCCCGACTTCACTAATGCTCTTGTAGCCTAATGGGCAAATCCCCACAGTCACTCTCCAAAATCTAGTGGAAAGCCTTTCTAGAGGAGTGGGCGATATTACAGGACGTAAAATATTATAGGATATAACAGCAAAGGGGGACTATGGGGTGCAATGGGATGTTCAACAAGCACATATAGATGTGACCGTCATGGTCAGTGCATATCTCAACATGCGCTATACGGCCAAAAGTTTGTGGTATTATTGAGGTCAGGCACTGGTGTTGGGTGAGGAGGCCTGGGGTGCAGTCAGCGTTCCAGTTCATCCCAAAGGTGTTCAGTGGGGTTGAGGTCAGGGCTCTATGCAGCCCACTCAAGTTCTTCTGACCTAACCTTGGCAAACCATGTCTTCATGGATCTCGATATGTGCACAGGGGCATTGTCATGCTGGAAAAGGTTTAGGCCTCTTAGATCTAGTAAAGAGAAATCTTAATGCTACAGCATACAAAGACATCCTATACAATTGTGCACTTCCAACTTTGTGGCAATAGTTTAGGGAAGACCTACATATTCGTGTGATGGTCAGATGTCCACAAACTTTTGATCATAGAGTATTTTGGATGCTCATCTTTTAGACTATTTTATTACAGTGATATGAGTATTGCAAAAGCAACTAGTAAACTAGTTGCAAAATAGATGTGTCTAATGATGGATGTCCATGATGCTTCAAATGATCCATGATAAAACTGCTTGGAAGAGCTGTAGGAAAAGCTGTAGTTGTAGACAAGCAGTTGTGTACTGCAGACTATGAAGATCACACAAAAGTACCTTCAATTATGGAAGATGAAGCCTTATGGAAGATAAGACTGGTGTGGATCTTAGGTAAACATGGAACATCATGTAGGCCACAAAATGGCTTTTTATGTGTAATTATGTGTAATCATGCGTGTACATCGTGCATGTTCAGTAACATCACCTTCCATTTTTCATCAGAGTAGCTTCGTCCTCGGGAATGTAGTTGGACAGCAAATCCGCAACACGCCGTTTCTACAACCACAACCATAACCATAACCAGAGCTCTTACAGTACAGTCCATACCGCCTCATCCAGAACTGTGCATAAGGGCACGCAGTATGTTAACTAATAAACTAGCTGCCTACAGTAGAACTGTTATCCATATTGAAATGTCTACAATATAAATTTCAAATTACCGTTCAGGTATATACCACAGCGCTGTCTTTCAAGAGGAATAACACCCTACAGGACGTATTTTATTCTTTAAGTTATATTTAAAAAAAGAGATATTTATTTACCTTCAATACATTTAGCTGACTGTGGTCATCACCTTCTCTTTTGAAAGACATGTTTAAGCTAATAGCACTCAAAGCACTTCCTGTTTGTAAAACGGAATTATGGGATATGAGGGTGGGGCAGCAGGAAACCATGGCAACACAGGAAGAGTAGCTTAGCTAGCTAACTAATTTGTTTTGGACTATTCGATTTGAAGCTAGTTACTATTTAGTTAGCTGTTGGTGAATAAAAATAAGAAACTGAGATGAAACTGAGAAAGCTGTCTTAGTTAGCGTGTAGTTTTTTTTTAAAATGTATTATTATTTACTGCATGTGACTTCAAACGTAAGCTAGCGTTGTTTTTTTAAAGATGCTAGCCGAGTAACAACAGCGAGAGGGTGTAAGTAGTTTGTAGCACTGCTTAACATGAGAGTAAATAGCAATGCTCGTTTCAGTGCTAGCTGGATAGCTGTTAAACTGCGTAGTGTCCTATTTTCGACAAAAGTTACATAAGCTATCGTTATAGAAACTACTCAAAGGTTTTGCCATGTAGCTAATTTAGCTATCCATCTAGTATTATCTACATGACTGGAACTGAAGTGTTTTGGAAGGAGGCAGCTAGCAGGATAGCAGGGCGCTACGCATTTCCCACCGTGCTACGACACGCTTTACACAGTAAAGTATCAGTCAGTGTTAGCCATCTTTGAGCTTGTTGGAGAGAGTGACCATGTCAGCGGATCAGACGTCTCTGGGCAGTGGAGCACACGGACTTCTCCACGGACAGCGCGCCAAGTCTTACGGCAGCCTGGTGACCTCCTCTATATCACCAATCCGACAAAAACGAGTCCAACACAAAGTCCAGCCGGGAGAAACCTTACAAGGATTGGCGCTAAAATACGGCGTGTCTGTAAGCTGAAGCTCTGAAAGCTGTTTGAATTCAGCATGGTTCATAAATGGTTTGCTCCTGACCTAACAACTTCTTGCACCTCTTCTTTACAGATGGAGCAGATCAAAAGGGCAAACAGACTGTACACCAACGATTCAATATTCCTGAAGAAGTTCCTCTCCATCCCTATCCTAACAGAGTCACTATCACTTACTGATGAGAACGAGCTGCGTGAAGAGGAGTCAAGTCATCAGTACCAGCAGATCCCTGCTGAGAATGGCCAAACAGTCTCAGAAAGTCAGAAAGTGACTGCAGATATTTCTCCATCAGACTACTTGAAAAGGATGGATAGCTTGATTAATCAGTCGAAACAAGCAGCCATAAAGACATGTCAAGAAAGAGATGAACAGTAAGTAAATGCAAAAGTCATTAAGTTATGCCATGATGCTCTTGCTCTTCAGACCTGATGTGAAGAAGGCAGAATTATATGAAGAATGGACAAAGATCGGACAAGCAGTCTGGCACGTTTAGAACAGATATGTCAAGAATACTGGGGAGGGCAAATATTACAGGTGGGATGATCCAGTAGCTCTGCAGAGGATACGGAAGAGGTTGGAGGCAGTAATAAAGGCAAAATGTGGGTTATTAGTTACTAGAATCTATATTTATCATTTTCGGAAAGGAAGATGAAAACCATGTTTGAACCATGTGACAATGAACAAACATTTGTGAAACGTAATACGCTAAAAGTCTTGTTGTCTTATTAAAGGTATGCAAGTAGACTATATGGCCAAAAGTATGTGGACACCTGACTATCACACCCATATTTGCTTCTTGAACATCCCATTCCAAAGCTGGTCCCCCTTTTGCTGTTATAACAATCTCCACTCTTCTGGGAAGGATTTCCACTAGAGCGTGGCTGTGGGGATTTGTCCATTCAGCCACAAGAACATTAATGAGGTTGGGTGAAGAGGCCTGGGGCATTCTGCGCTCCAGTTCGTCCCAAAGGTGCTCAGTGGGGTTGAGGTCAGGCCTCTGTGCAGGACACTCGAGTTCTTCCACTCCAAACTTGGCAAACCATGTCTTCATGGAGCTCGCTTTGTGCACAGGGGCACTGTCATGCTGGAACAGGTTTAGGCTAGGCCCAAACTGCAGTAAAAGGAAGTCTTAAACCTTCAGCATACAAAGACATCCTATACAATTGTGTGCTTCCAACTTTGTGGCAGCAGTTTGGTGAAGGCCCACATATGGGTGTGATGGAAGTAGGTTGAATCAAGGTTTCTCATCTCCAGTCCTGGAGGACCACTGTGCTGCACCATATCAATTCTACCTGCTCCAAACACACCTGATCATGCTTATGGAGCCCTTGATAAAAAGCATATACAGTAAGTCTCGGGTGTTTTGTGGAGCAGGACAAAGCTGAGATTTGTAGGGTATTGTTCCTTCAGCACTGGAATTGAGAATCCCTGAAATATGTACATCATGCAAATTCAGTAAGCTGGTATGTTATCAGTGTGTTACATCATCTGTATATGAGTTATATGACAAAGTGTCATCTTATTTTTAATGCCTTTTTATTTATTTATTATTATTTTTTTTTAAAGGTTTTCTTCAACAGAGCAGGTCCGGTACAGCAGTCAGGACTCCTGCAGCTCTTCACAGGGTCAGCAGGCCATGTTGGGCTCTGTGCCACTCACCATCACCAAACGTACTAAGAAACTGAGGGACAGAGAGGATGAGATTTTTCAGCTCTGATGCTGACTTTTTAACAGAACTGCCTTATTAGTGTGAAGTGTTTACGTCCACAGGAGAAAAATGAAAAGCGAAGGTTGTGTGGATGGGGGATTGATTTCACCGAAGAAAAAAAAAAAAAGGACCGCTGATTTCTTCAGACTGCAGAGATCTGTGATCACTTGATGAATGATGTGTTGTGGAATTGATGTGCACTGTCGCCTGACTGGTCACGTGCCATGTTGGCGTCCTAGCCTAATTGTTTACCGAGCATAAATGAGCACTGGTCATGTCTTTGGGTTAAGATGCATCGTTGACCGGTTGCACATTTGCTGAAAATGGATCAGTAATGTGGTTCAAATCAGAATTGAAAATTTGTTTAGAAATCAAGGAAAATATGAGCTATATATTTGATCTGCAGAACAAATGAACTGTCTAAGCCAAGTTTAAAATAATCTCTCATAGGCACTTTACAAATTTACCTTGATTTGTTAAGCACTTTTATAGTTTTGCTCTTATGTTGTATGTGACGTTGCATATTTTGTTTTGATCATGTAGCTGCTACACTGTCAGGGGGTTATTTCACTAAGCAGGATTGCTCAGCTAGCCAAGTTTAAGCCAAAAGGAAAGGTGGTCAGTAGCATTCCCACTCACTGAGTAATCCTCTCTGAAACACCCCCTTAATGTCCTCATTAGTGACATAACCAGACATAGCCTAGATGCAGAATTCTTGCCTTCTTTGAGTCAGCACTGATTTCTAGGATGTATGCACTGGCTTCTATGTTTGTATGTTTTTTAAATATGTACTTTATAATAGTGCCTGGTATTTAGCAGTCATATAGGTTTGAACAGGGTGTAGCAGTGCCATCTGCTCAAGTACCACCAGTGTACTGTTTGTACTAGGGGTGTAACACAGTGGCACAGCTGTATCTGTTTAGTACACCAAATATCTGTATCTGTATTTGGACTTTTCTTTATTATTATTATTATTATTTTGGGAAATAATATAGGACTCCTATTATTGGAAAATTGAAAAATCCCAGAGGTAGAAATCCCAGGACAGTCCATGAATTCTGGTTCTGACACTTGAGATGTCAGATCATATGACTTAAGAGATGTGCATGGGACTGTTTTAAATCTAGCTTGCACATTATTCTTTTACTATTTTTGTTTATACCTGCCCACAATATGTTCACACAAATTTAACTGGGTTTATTTTCCAAAATATAAACAAATTAGTAGGCTAATTTAAACCGTTTTGACCCTGACCAGACTGTTAATAAGAACTGCGGCATGTCCTTGTTCATGAATGTGGTCTTTATTTGAGCTTCATATCGGGCTGCTCGCTCACACCCACATGGGAAAAAAAAAAAATCCTCTCAAGTGACTTTTTTTTATTTTTTTTTATTGCATTCTGCTGGATTCTGATGAACCTCTAATTTCGACAAGATGCCCTGTGAACCTTTCTGTCAAAACAAAACAAACAAACAAAAAAAAAAACAGAATAGTGTGCTTCTTATTTGTATCTGAATTGCATCCATTAAGAACACATTTCCTAATCAAATAATGGATTCATATTCAGGTCCTAGTTTGTACTATACAAGCTGATGACCCACTGACTGCCGGTGGGAATTGCTCAATCTTCATTCTTTGTGGTACGGGCAATGTTGCATGCTATGCACAAATGTGAACAGTATGTATAACACAGGTACAGCAGACACAAATGAAAGACTGAGGAAGAATAAATACTGTATTGTATACAAATGCGTGAATTTGTCTGTTTTGTTTGTGTGCATGATTTGTGATCTCATAGCCCATGAGAAATAATAAGGAGCATAGCAACTTTTTCTCTTTTTTTTTCACATTTCCTTAACAGTTAACAGATTTTTTTAGGACTAAATTTGTAATTGTAGGATGCATAAAGAATCTATAAAAGCACAAGGTTTATTTACAACCGTGATTCTTTATGAATGAAATATATAGTATGTATGCCCAGAGATGAAAATCCTTGAGTGGTTTAAAATTCTGCATAGAAACTTCAGGCTTTTTAAATAATCAGTTTTCTCATCGTTGCAGGCTGCTTCATTCCGATATTTAAGTTTCTTTCAAGTAACATGGACTTTTATGAATAATTTTATTTTCCCTGCTGCTTTGACAGGTGTATATGGCCATCTGAATTTGGGGTGACAAAAGCATGTAATAGGGGATTGTCAATGCACTATGAGCTTTAGTGCATTATTGGCAGACGAGGTTTTCAATTACTACAAAGTTACACCAGGTGGCAGTGAAGAGATTTACTAATGTGGAACTGGGATTTGAAGTGATTACATGTTTTTCAGAGCATAATTTTATAAATGTATTTATTCCACCTGATTGTGGGCAGAAAACAATTCTGACAGCATTGCAGCTTTTCATTCATTATTCATTAAAATTCAGTGCTGGTATTTAATATTATACCCCCCCCCCCCCCCCCCCCCTTTTTTTAAAATGAGGGCTGGCTATGACTGTAAAATGAACGTGCCATCTTTCCTTCACTACTCATAACTTTTTCAATTATTGTTCCTTTTATGGAAAACATGTTCACAAAGCTTTTTAGATAAGTGTAACCTTGAAAAAAAGGTTTTACGAAAAAAGTGGACGTGAATATAGTGCCTATTGATAAAAGTAAGTCATCCACAAATCTTTTACATCAAAACAATTCTGCTGATATGACTGTCGCTCGGTGCAAATCAAGAATTCAAATTGATCGATATTTCTCTGTGCTGCCAGCAATGACGTGAAATGTGATTTTCTTATAATAAGCAGAGAACAGTGGAGACTATAATGTACAAAATCTTGAACAAAGAGACTGCAGTCAGTGAGTTAATCACTGTGTGTGCTGAGTTTGCAATTCTTGCCTTGCTTTCTTCTAGTCCAGCACCTTGTTGGTCTCTTTAAAGAAATACTGTTTAAAGTCCCACTGGCACCACGCTCTCATAATTTGCCCTCTTCAATCAGTTTGTTGAGTCCATTACAGATATTACTGAGGTGGCCCTTGAAAGGACCGTTTGGATTGTAAAGCTGGGTGAGAAGGTCAGGGTCAGAGTAATGGTTGAAGACATGGTTGATGCGTCCATGGGATTTTGGCGTGAGATGAGTGGCTACAAGCTTGAGCATCATGTCTCTGCATGAGGTAAGGATCTCTGACATCACTGCCTTGTCAAAGGTGAACTCCACCTGAAGGAGACAAGATAGACAGGTAGAAGATGTATGTGTTTATAATAGATTGATGGTATCTCCTGCAATTGGCCAAAACATAATCAGGGCTAGATTAATAATCAAACCTGCAAATCTTGTATAATAGCTCATGGGTTATTGTAGATGAAAATATATAACAGTCATTTGAATTCATGCTCAGTGTCTTAAGGCTCAGGAGTAAAAGTCATTATAGCCACTAATACTTAGCATAATATAAATATGCTATAGCATTGATTTGGCCAATAATATGGTTTACAATAAATATATGAGACAATTTAATTTATTTCAAAAGCAAACTGTGAGCTTCACTGTTACTAATCATATGACACAGTTTGAGACAAGCCATTTAACCCTGTGGTTTGAATCATGCAATCAAATATTAGCTGCTGTTTTTTTTATTTAGTACCATGGTTAGCTTTGTTTCATGCTAAAACTATGACCCAAAGTATATTCACATCGTATCTTTCTTTATCATCTTCTCTTGAGATGCACATTATTTAGAATTTGGACTAAGCTCTCATCAAACTATTCTTTTAAAATGGTTCTCCAACACAAAGCTAAATAGTATTGACACTTTACCTGAATCCTACACGCATACACAATAACAGCTCCGTTTTTAAAAAAAAAAAAGAAAAATAGCCATATTATTAACGTTCGTGTTATTGTTGCTTTAATTGTATCTACCATGAAGTTTCTTTCTGCTTTAATCTACTGTAATTCTTAGTGCATGTAGATGTCTGTTAGCATTTCTTCCTCTTTGTGGTTACGCTGACCAATGGCAGAGAAAAAAATAGCTTTAAAGTACAAATTATGAAGAACTTGAAGAGTATTGGAACGAATGAATAAGCTTTTTTAATACAAGAATTAAAATGCTATACAAACCTGCTGCTGTTATAATAGAACAAAATCCTGTCCTGTCCTACCCTGTATTAATATTGAAAAGGAGCATGGAAATCTCTTAACAGCCCCATATACATCCTTGAAAATTGGTAGTGTTACTTTAGTGGGCTTGTGATGAATAACTAAATTATAATCCACATGGTTTTGGCAACAATACCATCAGCTATTGGCTGAGGAAAGGTTAACTGTTTTGTACTGTGCACAGTGACATGCTGTGAGTATTTGGTCATACATAATGAGAGGAGGTAAACCCTATATTCTTCTCATGAGCTACTCATATGCTAATCCCTCAGACACGAGCCTACGCAATTCCAATGCACTTTGGGGCATAACTGATACTGAATGAGCAGTCATTTATGGAAAGTTCATGGAAGAGAAAAAGAATAACGCTAATGTGTAAAAAAAAAAAAAAAAAAACCTGGTTAGTCCTCAAAGAAGCAAACGTAGTTATCTTGACTACGATAAGAGAGTAGTTTTAGTCAGTCATCTGACTTCTGAGTCCAATAGTGGTGACACAAATGTGTACATTACAGCTCGCATTCGGCTATGGTGGCTTCTGTTAGGTCTAGCTATAGAAAAGGCACACATAATAAAGTGACAGCAGAATGTGAAACACATCAGCTGTGTTTTGTCACACCATATGATGAAATGCAGATTAATGTGTCTTGTGGTTTCTGAGCAGTGCGATCTGTATACCTCTGATGGACGTAACTGACTTAAATGTAACATGTAACATGGATGTAACTGACTTAAATATGTTTCAGGTTGTTCTGTTATGCACACCCTCAGTAGCCAGACTGATGACTAAATGTTAGTAATGCATTATGGAACTTGTGATTTATTTATTGTTTTGTAGTTTATTTTAACTACAATAGTCTTTTTTTTTTTTTTTTTTAAAGAAAGCATACATTTCTAGGCCAATTTTACTCTGTTTTGCCCCCATTTTGTCCATAGACACAGGTAATATAAAGAATTCAGATAATGCAGTTGTGATGCTCTTGTCAGAATTGTGAAATATGGTTGCAAATATGAGATGATGGATATGATATTTGGCACATTTTTGTCTCTGAGTATGTGGGGTTTACCTCATGGAAACTGATGGCTGTCATGGCTCCCTGGTGTAATTTCTTCTTGAAGGTCTGCGCTATGCTGAGCTCCTCCTCACTGAAACGGTTGTGCTTAAAAAGCACGGCAATCTTCACAACGATTTTAATCAGGTCCTTAATCACTTTCTGGGCCTCTGCACGGTTCCCTGTGTACTCCTTTGAGACACGGTACAGCTCGTCCAGGATCTCACTGCTGGTGTCATCAATGAACATCTGCACTACTGACTTGTTGGCCATATTGCTGAGAATCTTCTTCTGGGCTTTCATAGCCAAGTCTCTGGAGCTAAAGTTCTCCATTTCTTGTAAAGGGGAAGGGAGAGAAAGAAATACAAGTAAGCAAAAATAGGTTAGGTTTGAAATAGAGAATGCTCAGGTGTAGTTTTAGTTTTTTCTTCTTCTTCTTTTTCTTTAAAAATAAAAGAAAATACTTTGAAATAAATGTCCATGACATGTATGTGATTTAAATATGTACAGGTGCATTCTTACTACAAAGCTAATGTGGATCTACACAAAATACAGTGTTCAAGCCAGCAAAAGACTTGTTATTCATTTATGTTGCATGTGGTCCACAATACCACATCCTCTGTTTCTTGTCTCTGTTTGTGTATTGTGTTACTGAGATTTACAGCCTTTAGGGATACACCCTTAGGGCCATGCTGTAGAAAAAGTAACCTTGAGGGAGGGGAAATTGTATCCTAAAGGACTTCATCAGCACTAACATGTCATGTAAACAAACTAAAGACTACATCAGCCTAGATCTCACTTATCTTTCTCAATTCCAAAACAGTAGGTTTTATATGTAATTTCAGATACATTGTCATGTATTAGACTACAAAATATATTTAAAAAAAACAGACACGCGCAGAATACACTTCCTATACTGATCTTTTTGATTCTTGCAACTGACTGAGCAAGTAAAGGCAGGTATGAAGGAAAATGTGATTGCATAGCTCACAAGTTTCCACACGCATCTCCAGATTGGGCCATACAAACAGTAACATCAGAGCCCAAAGCTGCTCCACATCAAGCAGTGACAAGAAGAACAAAATCTAACTACTATGCTTTACCGTTTTTGAGCCCCTACTGCATTTGGCATTACTTACCGTTATTACTTCATTTCACACAGTAAGATGCTCTTATTGTGTCACATGACAAATGTGCAGCTGACAGTCTAATCCAAAAATAAAGAATGTTATCATGCTGGTGGTACGTCTAATTAGCTAATCCAATCTTTATCTTTCTTATGCTAAAGATTAATGTGTTAACTGTGCTGTGTCAGTGGCAACACTTCTGATGCTGTCATTATCTCTTTTTTAAACAAAAGAAAGATATGTACCTAACTAACTCACTGTCATATTTGAATAGCGGCAGATTTTCATCTAGCTTGTTAAACAAGCTGCTTTTTTCAGTTTTCTGGTTTAATACTGACAACTGTAAACTGCAGCATCATCTTTAATCTGTTATCTGATAACACTCCTTATTGTGTATTTATTGCATAGAGACAGATCTGATCAAAATGTGGACTACCTAATGAGAAAATGTTAACGTTTAGCATCAAAGAATGTTACTGTTCATGTGATGTGGTGTAACTACCTTAGTATTATATACATTTAGATTAAACAGGTTCCCAATCCAATGCCATTCAAAGTTTTTCCCCTTTGCCAGCATTCATTAGTTAGTTAGTACTAAGTGTTAGCTAAGAACCTGAGACACACGGATGAGTTAGGGAGAACTGTGATTGGAGAATTATCTACAAGCAAGGTAAATATTTATCATTCTTCAGATGACTGTAGCACGTAGCCTAGAGCTGAGTATGCCGGTGCATTTAAAGAGGCAAGGCCTGGAGATTTTGTAGGATGTAAAGTGCCCTATTGGCTTGTGTAGGAGGCAACAGCACTAATCATGTCATTAGAAAGCAGCTAAAGGACAGGTCATAACCTGCCGCTGGAGAACTGGGACTGTCGGCTGGTGATCACGCTGATGTCACTAACAAGTTAATGTTCTGATTCAAACAGAGCAGGCAGGCTGCCATGCATTTCACAATAACTATATTATATTATACATATCTGGTTAGAAGCTTTAGTCTTTTATTGTTGTGAGTTGCATAAGGTTTTTGACTTCATAACTTTTCTGAAGTCCAAGGATTGTATAACTGTTCTGTAAATAGCTATACATGTTTACTAGATATCATTGATACAAGTTTACTTCACTTACTAGTATTGTATTGCGGGCATATCACCTAAAACATTTGTTCATATATAGTTTGTGTGAAAACGTAGTACTGTATGTAACTTTATCTACAAGGTTTTGATTCAGAGAAACCAAGCTGTCGTAGATTTCACAGTGACCAACCTGACAAATAATTATGTACTGTTCGGTGATTTCTTTATGCAAATGAGTGAGGGCACCAGTGAAAATTTCCCTGTCGTACACTAACAATAACAGATTCTCACCTATTTTACTGATGATGTTTTTCCCAGGTAAGTAAAAGTGACAGCACACATTAGCTGCGTGTGGAATGTTTGCTTTGTACCATGGCAAGCACAGACTCTCCATGTCTCTTAGTGTGTGTCATATTCTTTTTACGCCCTGTTTAGCACCGCAGTTGTTTTTCATAAGATGACTGAGGAATGTACATGGTTGTTCATAAAGGAAGTGAAACTTTGTTCTGTTAGGCAGCAGCGAAAAGTTGCCAATCATTTGCTTTTTCGCAATTTCACAAGACAGTGAGTCAGTTCTGATACAAGAGGCCCTCTGGTTTTTCAGGCAACGGCTACTCTACATCAAACAGTGAACATCTCTGCTTAATTAGGTCAGTGTTAGACAGGGAAACTCCAGTGTTTAAAATCTGCCTGTGTAATTGCAGCAAGTAGCTCTAGCTTTTCTAATCAGACCCTGACATAGGAGGTAGGACATGGTACCTGTTCCAGCTTGAAAACAGGATAAATTCACTCCAAACTACCACTTATACAGAGAGGCGGGAAAGACAGAGCCAAGAATTTGTACAAGAGCCAGCTGCTCCAGCTGCTGAAAAAAACCGCTTGTTTTCTCTTATAGATTTAGTGAAACTAATTACAGAGATTTGTGTTTGTTTTCTATTGCTTTACAGTTAGTCTGCTGAATCCGCAATCTCACACTTGTCTCTAGATCTTCACAGTGTGTCGAGCTGAGGGCATAGGTCAGTAACAGAATACTCTTACCTGCTTTTTCTGTTCTTTCCCTCCCTCCTATCTGTCAAGTCTCTGTCCTCCTTGTGTGCACAGCTCAGGTGATCAACATCCAGGTTTTTTTTTTAAACAATGCTATCCCTAAGCAAGGATGGAACTACACAAAAACGTCCAAAAGAAACTCTCTGATCTGCTCGACACTCTGTTTCAAGATAAGAGTTGTACTTCCTTGAGGAACTAATTGTCTAAGACACACCCCTAAGTGTGCATGTTTCTGTCTGCTTCTCTCTCTCTCTCTTCCCCACACACATGCACACACACACAGACAGATATTCTCACAGACCGCCCTTCTCTCTCTCTCACTCTGCTAGCTGCTGACAGAGCACCAGCGTGTCCTAACAAGTGAAACCCCTGTAAAGAATTTAGCAGTAATCCTGGGATGCGGGCCATTGCAATGGGGAGGGGTTTGCTCTTTTTTTTGAGATCACTATTATTGGAATGCAGCCAGCCTCAACAGCACTGCTGCTACACTCTGACTCATGTTCATGTCCCCTGAGAACTGACTGTTTGGCAGCTGAGTGTGATACAGTGGAACTTTAAAAACCTGAAAAATTTGAATTCTTCAGCAGAGAAACGTTCCAGTAACTGACATGACTCCAGTTGAGTGCATCTTTAACTCAACAACAAAGAAATTCCCTCGCAGGTGTTTATATCATTATGACTTTTGTGTACTGGATGAATTTCATGGAAGGTCTAGCACTCAGGCTTTACATCACTTAACTGAAACTACATTTTGCACATGCGCATTATGTTGTTAGAAATGGTTAATGAGCAACAAGGAACTGTTCTGCTTTTGCAACTTATTCTTGAAACTTGGAAGTACAACTTGGAGGTTAAATACATTTTTTGTATCCTGAACTCAAATTATACCACACCTCAGATATACAATGTATAATTAATATTTAAATACTAGTATTAGTGTTTCCTATTTAAATATATATATTTTAAAAATAATCATACATTTACCTCTGTGCACAGTACGGCCCAGACGAAGTCCAAAGATGAATGCTTATCTGTCTGTTATCTGAATTACAACCATCTGGACTAGAATCAATCTCTGTTAAAATCTCCATGCTGCTGGTTGGCTTTGGTCATTAGCCAGAAATTGTTTGCAGACTTTGGGGTTAACTTAAATATAATTCTAATTTCTTAATCAGTGCTACAGAGCTGTGAAATCTGAAACTATGGTTCAATTTAAAAAAAAAAAAAAAGATCTGTTGTCTTTTTAATGTGATAATACATTTTTAGTATAGCTGTTAATGTTGTTCAGGGTGAGCAGAAAGATGATTCTTGTTTAATACTCTTCTCTGAGATAAGAATTATTCTGTGCCTCAGAAACAGAACAGTAGTGCAGGAAGAGTCAGGGCAACTGCGGAATTAGGTTTGTCTCCATGGCAACAGACAGGAAGTGTCGCTTATTTGGTTTCCTGATGACTTCCTCTTTATCGTGGAGTGACATCTGACATGACTATATGTATGTGTGCTTGGTGAAAGTGAGATATATAACTTGATCAAACACCAGGTTTTGCTTACCTCTGCAGGTTTTCATTTTACCTGAGCTTCAAAGGGGGAAAAAAAACAACACTCACATAATCTAGGCCATCAAGGCCAACCTAGAAGAGTCATCATTTTCATTATAATTGTTGAGTTATATATTGTATTGATTATTTTTTGTGCTAGTAGGTCCCATAATCACAAAGATGATATTTACGAGTTTGCTTGTGTGTGTGCTTAACATCTAAAACACTTACATACACTTTGTGAGCCAATTGTATACTTTGAATAACACTTTTATCTAATGTATGTGTACCACTGCTTTAGTAATTAACTGAACAGCAAAAGGCATAAAATATTGTATTGATTAAAAAATGATACACAACATTGTTCCACAAATATCCTTACTTAAAAGCAGTTAAACAATCACAACATACCCGTCTACCTTGATAAAGCAAAGACAAAACAAATACAATACAGATTTGATGCAGGTTTACTATACCAGAGCTATTATATTACCTATTACATTCATTCAGTAGGCATCAATGAATCTGAGAAGAAAATGTAACTGTACATACATATATGCTAATGAAATGAATTCACTGAAATCCAATGAGTGTATACATAAATGAGTTGTTCAGACACTGAAATGTGCCCCACCAAGCAAGCCTGTGCATCAGACTTGGAAGCATGATGCTAAACATGATACTTTGGCTAAAAGAAAGCACCTCTCTTCTCCTGACAACAGTAGCATATGGCTCTCTTTAACATTCAATACATGAATGCAGCACAGCTTGTGGTCTGAGTATCCTGTGTTATGAGTTCATAAGAATTGAAAATACTGTATTTGTTCCTCTTATGCACTTACAGCAACCACTAGCTCCAACTTCATACTAGCACAAAACTTGGTTCCATATCAGCTTCCATCTATAAAAACTGTCAAACAGAATTCAGGTGTAAGTTACGTCATGAAAACAGTTGGTATGTCTGGTTAGCATACTGCTATGGCAACAGTATTAAGGATTATAAATTATCAGGTTTTAAATGCAGTATACATCTCCACAAAAGCCAGTTTTCCTTCTCCCACTGCTGTATAGAGCCATCTCACATCAAGTTCTGGAATTCAGTTCTCTTAATGTATGGTAATAATCTAAGAATTTCAGAACTTGAGTTAAGATAGTTCTAGATTTGGTTCTGTCAGTGAAGCAGAGCTTTTAGGAGGTCAGTCTGGTTTAAACTACAGGATGAACGATTGCTTGTGTCTCACAGAAGGGTGCAGGCTGCACTGCGCATGGGCAGGTTGGCTGGTAGCCGTGCGTACTGGTTCCTGAAGCTGTGCTTTTTGTTATTCAGCACTGGGCCTGCCTTCCTCTGGCTACCAGCAGGAGGAGAACTCTCCTGTGAATTAGCTGAGGCATTTTCTGCCTTGCCTCCTTTGTTGTTCTTTGTCTTTTTAACCTTCTCCTTGTCCTGAGGATCATTAATGGCCACACTGGAGTCTGTGGTGCCCTCCAATGGTGGGAGCGTGTCAGGGGGCAGGTCTGTAGGGGTGGGCTTCCCCTCTGCCTGCTCCTCGTTGGGGAGGTTTAGGTTGGAGTTAGAGTGCTTGGTATTGGTACAAGTCGAACTGGCCAAAAGCAGCCACCAGTGAGAAGGAAAGAGAAGGGAAACGGTCATGTGCATTGTAAGAGGTCAAATAAAAGCGAACAAAGGAGTAACCTGTGATGAAACAATCATGCTACTGAGTTTGCTGTCTTTGCCATGATGATTGTAATGATTCTAATTATTGTTGCATTGAATCTATTCAAGTCTAGCGTCAAAATCCTCTACTTACCCATTAGAGCTTCGATCCTCTGAGTCTTTCTGCTCACTGCTGTACCGAAGCTCAGCTGGGGTTTTAAAGGACAGATCCTTCTTCCCTTTCAGCCAATATGTCTTCATGTAGCCCTTCCCCTTAATCATAATTATTATTTTTGTTTTTATATATTCATAACAAGTACATTTTATTGGTAATACTGTCTGGAAGCCACATACTCTATATCCATTAGGAATCCATTCTATGCTCAGTAGACTGGATGGGATTGTAGAGTAATATGTACCTTTACAAAAATCTTGCCCCTTTCTTCAATGATATATGGCTCATGCTCCAAGTGGTCCTTGGTGGTCTGGCTAATGTGGATTTGCATGCCCTAATCACAGAGGAAGACACTGATGAACAAGACATCGTTTTATAACTCCCAATTCGAATTAACGTGATTAACATTCTTAATCCTTTGTTGGACCTGGGACATGCTGCTTTGCCTCCTGCTGACTTGTCCAATAATTTATAAATGAAGAAATAGTTACGGTACCAGAGACACCATTAGATCATCTCTTACCACACCATTGGACTCCATTCGAGAGGCAGTGTTCACCGTGTCTCCAAACAAACAGTAGCGTGGCATCTTCAGTCCCACTACCCCTGCCACCACCATACCAGAGTGGATTCCTGTGAGGGACACCACAGATACACTTATCAACCTCTCATTGTTACTTTCAGTAATGACTTTAAACGTTGCTACACATTTTGAATGTGACCTTGAAAAAAGAGACCAATGAAATGATTGATTGTGATGTTAAATGTGTAGAAAGACAGAGGACTAGAACAGGCTATTACAACAACAATTAAAAAAAAAACCCTCGTGTACATATTGCAAAGTAGCCCTTTTTAGTGTAAAATGTCAGGTGTGAGGACTACCATTTCTGAAATGAATGCAGTGCACTTCTTAGTGGTCACGGTGCACCTACCAACACGAATCTGAATGTTATCCCCAGTAGAGGGGTCTTTGAGGTGATCGATGGAGCTCAACATATCTAGAGCCATGTCACAGATATGGTGAGCGTGAAATGTGGTCTTATTAGGCACTCCAGCTACCACCATGTAAGCATCTCTTATGGTCTCCACCTGGGAACAGTGTACATCACAGTGTCCTGGTTATTCTCATAAACCCAAGACTCATTCATTCATTCATTCATCTTCCATAAATGCTTTATCCTGCTCAGGATCATGGTGGCTCTGGAGTCTATCCTAGAAACACTGGGCACCAGGGTTGGGAGGGTTACTTTAAAAATGTATTCCGTTACAGTTACAAATTACTTCATAAAAAATGGAATCAGTAATGTAATCCAAGTATCACAATATGAAAGTAATGTAATCTGATTACGTTTGGATTACTTCAAGGTCAAGCATATGAATAAAGTCAAGAGAAAAGCAATATGAACAACATCAGCAACATCACAAAAGCATTTCAGAGAACAACGTAGAGTTCACAACTGAAGTTATGATGGAGGCAGTGACCAACTGAAAATTTGATGACTGAAAATATTATTAATTTTCACAATTTTGCAACATGATCTTAGAAGCTTTGTTATACAGAATGTCCTTACTAAAACACATTATTATTTGTATAAAAGTTTGATTCAGCAAAAAATCCAGTTCTTTGTACAATCATTCATTGTACATTGTTTCATTTGTTCATTTTATTCTCATGCATTCAATCTTCATTAACTAATGTTAACAAGTACAAGGAAAAAAATGTCATTACCATCACACACAACATTAAAAAATACATTTCACCCATTGATGGAGTGGGGTGATTGTGGGGGGAGTCGTGTTAATTTCTACCAAAATAGAGGACATTCCCAGCTAATTCAGCACAGCTTACTTCCAGCTTACCAACAACCGTGATCAATCAAGCCAGGGTATTTCAAAGCACTAACTAACACTAAATAATTTTAGCGAACCTAGCTAACATGATTTCCATGAGTTGCTTCTTTAAATTAGATGTTGAGTCCGTCGATAAAGGCAATGCTTTTACAGCTGGAAGGCATAGTTTGCACTGTGCTGTGATGTTGTTTCCATTTTCTCCTTTATAGAAAAAATCATTTTGAAATTTCCACGACTGTAATGTACTTTTCCCAGTGGGCATCATTGTGATAAACAGACATTTCAACATGCCTCTAGAGCAGAATGATTAGAGACAGATGTTAATTTGCAATGCACCAGGGGGTGGCTCACGTGAGTCAGACTGGCAAGAGGGAATCAGAACTATAATCAAGCAGCTGTCTATATTGCGTTATGTCAAAAGAATCATATCTTTGGTTTTAAATGAAAAAATTGTAATCCTGCTAGTATTCCCATTTATTTTTTATTTTAACAAAATGTACCTGATTACTTTGTTTTTTGACATAACTGTAACAGATTACATTTACAATTTTTTTGTATCCTGAATACGTAACAGCGTTACATGTATTCCATTACTCCCCAAGACCGCTGGGCACAAGGCAGGAGTGCACTCTGGATGGGATGCTTGTCCATCACAAGGCATCTCATCCACACATTTGTAGGTTTTTAGAGATTTTTTTTCACCAATCTACCTGTTGGTGTGTTTTTAGGAGGTGGGAAGAAACTGGTGAACCCAGAGGGAAGAGGAATACTAACACTTCCTGCTGCGCCACCATGCTACCCAGCTCAAGACCTGAGTAAGATTTCTAGACCACTTGGCTAAAGATATGGTTATGGTTAAACCAAGCTCTGTTGACTAGCTACTTGATCTCTGTGGCCTAGCAGAAGCTCTAAGTTGACCAGAAAACAATGAAGAGATCAGAAAGACTTGTCTTCACTGATTTGATTCATGCCTTTTTTAATGATGTGTATTTTAAATGTAACTTTTGTTACCTTATACACATTGTGTTTCTCACTGAGGGTGTCAAAAACGATGTAGATCTCATTGAGCATGTCCACCACCTGCATGGGTGTGATGTGGATACAGATTTCATTAAATTTGACCACATCGCTGAACAGGATGGTCACATCCGGGAAAACCTGGATAATAGAGCCACAGGACAAGAATCAGCCACAAACTACAAATAGCAGGATTATAATAACATGAACATTTCTTGCTTATCAAGGATAAAGTTTATTTAGACAGAGTATCTGATGAGGACATTGTGCTCGCAAGGGACAAAAGCCTGTTATGTAAATGATGCAAAGGTTAGCCAACTAATTAGCTGGACAGACACTGTGTGTGTGTGTGTGTGTGTGTGTGTGTGTGTGTATACTTGACAGGTCTCTAGTGCTGTGATGCCTTTGCGCAGTCGGTCAGCCACAGCTTTTGGTATCATAGCGTATAGCAGAGAGTCGCCTCTCTTTTTCTCCTCGTCCAGTTTCTTAATGATCTCTTGCAGCTGAGCATATTTCTGTTGCTCCTGTATAGGCAGCACACATTCTTCTTTATTGTAACCTTACTGGAAGCTCAGAACCCCACAATGTTCTTTATTTTTTACTTAAAAAAAAACAGGTATCTAGCAGTGTGCCATATATTACAAAAACAACATCTTAGCAAGTGACATACTTAGTCAAATATAGGAGAAAGTAAAGATTATTAAGCCTTTTACTTATTTCAAGTTTTACATTGTCTTGCTCTATTGGCAGATAATGCTCTATTCATGTGTTTATTTCTATAAAGAAGCAAAATTATCTGCCAATAAAATAACATGATTTTGAGCTTGAAATTATTACAAATATCTAGAAATAGGCAAAAATTGCAAAATAAATAATATTTGATAAATATAATTTTCAAGATATTTTCACTTGCTAATATATGATGTTTTGCAGTGTATTGTTAGGAAATGCTAAGTGCTGCCACTTTTGAGAACATGGTGTGTGTGTGTACCTGGTCCAGAGCCAGCTGCAGCTCGGCTGATTGCTGAGTTCCTGCCAGAATGAGCTCTCTGCTAGAATCATGCAGGTTGAGGTCATTGACATAAACGCCCATTTTAATCATGTCCTCCACTGTCTCAATACTAAAAAGGAAATTGGATAGGTTTTAATGTAGAGTAAATCATTTGTAGCACTGTTTGATTCATAGATGCTTGTTTAGCTTTGACTTTATCATGTGTTTGATCAAACAAAGCTAGACAGTTAAATTGGACATCTAAAATGATAAACTAAGTGATGTTACAGCTTTAGTGTTTTGTTCTAATTTGATCAGACTGGCTGTTGACGGCTCTATATTGCTTCAAGCGTATTGACTAAACAGGTAGCACCACATTTTGCATCAGGCCAGGCCATGTTGCAATACTACGAGCATTGGCAGATGTAATTAAAGCTTACATGGGTGTGCCAAGGAAGATGAGTGAATCCCACTGAGGCACGTATTTCATCTGGCCCTTCAGATGGAGAGGCTTTTTAGGTGGCTCTCGCATGTCCTCAAATATAGTTTCACTGCACTTGCCTAAATACAAAATAGAAAAGAGCATTAGTCAGTCAAATCACTCCTAGACAGTCAGTGCAAGCATGTTTTGAAGCATGTTCACCTGACATAAGGTGTTACCTAAATAAAACTGAGGTTGTAATTCTGCAGCTTAAATTTTGTGTAAATATGGCATCTAGCATTCTATTCTAATCTACAAATATGTTGGGAAAACGACCCCTATTCCTCTAGCAATTAGTTCTGTACTGATCAGGGTGGTTGTGAGTGTGTCTGTAAATATCACGTCTAACCAGTGACGGTCTGGAAGGCAAGCAGTTCAATGTCTTCTCCTCCAGAGTTTGCTGAGCTGTTGTACTGGGTCAGAGCGCTGCTGTACTCCTGATCGGCCCCTTTCATCTCATCCATTGCCTTGATGTCTGAAGGGGCACATTGGCACATTGATTTATTATTTGACTGTAATTCTGATTAGCTGGCAGATGTCCAGTGTGGACGTAAGACTACTGACTGTTGTGATGCAGCTTACAGCCCATGTTCTGTGTCTTTATTGTACTGTGTATTTATTGTTCTGTTCAGTGTATGCGTTGTTCTGCTCTCGTCTCGCACTGTTGTGTATTTGCACTTTATGTAGTCTAGCGTACTGCTATGCGTTTTACCATGGTCAGGGAGAAATGATATTTCGTTCTAATGTATACAAGCTGTATAGAGGAATGACGATTAAAAAAAAAAAACACTTGACTTGACATACATTCTCCACTAATATTAGTTGTTATTATTTAATAGCATTATACAACACAGTGTATATAGGACCATATTACTTGAATCACAGTTCGATATTAGTCTTTATGAAGTGTTAATTAGCACTATGTGTATACAGGTGTAAATGTATTACCATTTAAAATGGACTCTATAGCATCAACATAATGTGAAATATTAAGCAAAACAGAGTATTCATATTTAATTTAATTTTATAGAAGCAAGTCTCGCACAGCTTTTAAATATTGTAAAATATTGAACATTTTTTGACAGTTTTTCAAAAACTGTTCCTTGTAGTGGACTTTGTTAATCCTATCACAGACAACTCAAGACTAGTGGGATGAAATTCAGTGTGAAAGTTTTGCCGTTCTTGCTGAAATATTCATCATGCTCCAGTCAGATTACAGCAAACTGACAGCAAATCTGTACCTCGTTCTTCCTTCTTTGGCTTCTCACTCTCCTCTTTCTCCTCTGGCTCTTCTTTGCTGAGTTTAGGGATGTTGACTTTCTGCTTGCTCTCTACAACTGCTTTTGACAGCAGCTCAAACACATTGTTGAGGTGAGTGTAGATCTGAAGGAGAACACATAGTATGTGTGTTTTGCTGCTCACTACAGATACAGAATTGTGTACTGGCCAGTAGCCACTAAGACCTCGTTTGATAAGACAGCTCCTGGTCTAGACATCTACACATGTCTTTACCCTTCAGGGGTTTCTCTTATGATCCTACGGACAATGTAGTTATCTGTTAATTGTAATATAGCAACCTTCTATCTTTATCCATTTTGAAGTTAGTGATTCGTGTCACAGGATGTGACATTCATGTGAATTCAATTCCTCTTCCAATTCCTATGAACCATCTCTGAGTCAATAAGTGAAAATATCTTAGTGGTGTCTGAGAAGTTAAGTGTCTTTTCCCAAATCACATTTCGCACTGATATTCTAACCAAATGTCTTCTCTTCATAATGTACTTTGTTTTGAATGTTTTGAATGGACCAGTGATGTTATCTTTCATTGCTGAGCCTCTTAAATCTGTAAGCCTCTTAAATAAGTAGCTGAGACTTCATAAATCACGAAATGTCCCTTTGGCACATTTTGCATTATTGAATAGAAAGTGTCTACTCAGCTAAAACACACATAATTGCCTGCGCTCCTTACATTGTCCCAGCTAAACTCCAACATGGGCCGCACCAGAGTGAACTCCTCATTGACCTTTTTGCCTTGCAGATCTGAGAACACTTCCTTCAGGCCATCTCCGATGCGGTACATAGTCATGTCTCTACGGAAGATGACACTAAAGGGGAACATGTCAAAGAAGATGCCCCTTTTCATAGGGAGCTTTTCATAACCAGGCGCTGTTTTTTGCTGGGGCATGCGGTGCTTAAATGCAGCATTGTCAAAGTTCATCTTGTACACCTACAGAAGTGTTGCGATGAAAATAGAGAAATCTGTTAGAAAGATTCAATTCCCAGCCCTGTGAGACTTTTCAGCTATTGCACATCTTCTGCATGTTCATTAAAAAAAATATATCAACTGCTGATTTTTTTTCTTAAGACACTTACCACATATGTCATTTTCTCTGTTTCCTCTTTAGACAAAATCTCCACCTCAATATCTGTGTTGTAAAATTGACGGCCCACTTGAGAGAGTTGCCCTACATAAATACATGACAGAAATTCAGGCTAATAGTATAAACAATGTAGTAAAAAAACCTGATTCATTTTGCCAGTCAGTCACTACATATGAACAGAAAAATGATAATTAACGTACTTCATTATGCTCAGAAGCATGTTTGATAAATGCTCTAAGCTCTAACTTGTTCCAACTGTAAAAAGGAAGTGATAAGACTATTTGCATTTTTAAGGTCAGTATTTGGTTGATACAATGAAAGCATGCTTATCCGCTTTACTCATCTTCACCTTGCATTTTATTTACATGATTCTGTTTTTGGTCACTGATTCCACAAACATATTTGCCATGCAACGTACCGAGATGATTCATTAAATTTTGCATGTGCTTGAGTTTACGGTTACCTTTGACAAACTGCGTAAAACCCTTTCTGGTGGAGCGATAATGCAGCGTCAGACTCGTCTCACATTCTTCTTCCACACAAAAGCTGGGCGGTTGCACTTTGGGGAACGAGAAGCGGAAGTACTCGTGCAAGTTATCCAGCTCGTTGATGAAGTCTCGTACATTACGGCCCAACACCTGAACCACACAGAAACAGGCGCAGAGGTGAAATAAGGGGGGAGGAACTTGTCTAAAATTTACTTAGAGTATTTTAGTACGTAGTAGCATGAGCTATGAATGTGAAAAAATATGAAGTAGTGTCAATTTCTATTTAAACGTGCATGAAGTAAAGGAGGATTTCATTTGGAGCCTTGTCTATTGATTGATTCACAGTCACCTTGAGAATCCTTTCATAGCCATAGTTTCCTATTCGTTTGACCATATAGACTCCAAAGGCATACATCAGCTCGTCGTGGGTCTTTCCCAGAACCTCTCCAGCTGCTTTAGCCAGACGAAGGATCAGATTGTCACTAGAACAAGAAATTCAAGTATTTCCCTTTTAGAATTGTGTAGATACCCAGTGCATGTATACTATGAGTTTATACTATGAGTTGTGGAAGATTCTAGAAGCACCCTGTATCAGAGTTTAAAGCACCCTCATTTAAAGCACCCTGTATCAGACACAAACGTACATGCATACAGTACATATGGGTGATGCAAAAATTGCATCCCTGATAGTTTCTGGTGAAAAAGGACAATGTCCCTTTATTTTACAAAGTAAATGTACAAACAGTACAATTCCAACAGCATTAAAAATGAAATGTGGGCGCATCTTGCTACAAGACAAAAATCCAAAACATTTAAAAAAGAGACGTGATTTGAAGAAGGCAGCACAAACCATAAAATCAGAGTTATAAAAGATATGTCGCTAAGAATTAGGACCCAAATATTACAACTGAGAGGATAAAAAAAAAACTGCTCAGAGGATACAAAAGAGATTGGAGGCAGTTATAATGCTCTAAAGGCAAAATGTCTCCATACAATTTATTAGATTACTGATCTCAGTGTTATTTCTCCACTATTATTATTTTACCATAAACTAGTTGAGGATTTTGTTACTTGCTGATAATGAAGGAACATTTTTGAAACCTGACATGTCATTAATTACATTTCTTTTTCATTTTGCCCTGTAGGAATGACAACCTTTACATTCACTTGTATATAATACAAATATTTCAGACTGCTTATACACAATCTAATGGAACTGACTGATAAATAGGAGACTTACTTGTACATTTGGTGGCGTACAAACTTGAGGTGAGGAATCTCTGCCCGGGCCTCGATAAGCCTCCAAACATCCTCCCCA
Source organism: Pangasius djambal (assembly GCA_022985145.1). Lineage (NCBI taxonomy): Eukaryota > Metazoa > Chordata > Actinopteri > Siluriformes > Pangasiidae > Pangasius > Pangasius djambal. Next base: position 18,356,298 of record CM040975.1, on the reverse strand, counting down.
TAGGACTCATTAATGTAGTCATTCACTGCTTCCAGATACAGGCCATACATCTTCAGAGGGTTTAGAACCTCCTGACCTCTGCCTCCACTGACAGAGTAGAGTCAAATATATCAGAGATGTGGATTTGCCCTTAAATCTTACACACGCTTCCTAAAACTTCCTAAGAACACATTCATCAGTGCTAAGATGGCAATAAAAAATGAAATATTACTAAATCATACAACCAAATGAGGATAGTGTGTAGGTGTTGCTTACCTGCAGTTCCTGAGTTCAGTGCACTGGGAGGTTGCGACTGGGCCAAGCTAAAGCGCACTGGCCTCCCTCTCTCTCTGCCCAACACCTGTTCCTGGCACTTGAAGCACTTCACACACTCCTCTGTCAGGACAATAGACATGGTGGGCTAAAACAGGCCCAAACAGGAGAGCTGAGGTGTGTTTGTGGCAGGTAGAGAAAAGCATTACACCACCAGACCTCAATACATAAAAATATGGCTGGCTGATATTTTACACTTATTAACCAAATCCTTGTCTTATTGACAAAAACAGGAATGATGATAGTATTCAGCGACCTAATATCTAGTACAGCAAGCATTTGTTGAAAACCTTTTTTTTTTAATGATGCAATTCTGTACTTATGCTAACACTCTTGTCTAAGTCACTTTAACAAATGGATCAAACATTGTACAAGACATTGCATTTTAGCTGTAAAAGAAAATGAAGAAGACAGGTTAGAATGGACTACTGCATTTCTTTTTCCATCTTTAGTAACTGTTTTATCCTGGTCAGGGGTGTGGTGAATCCAGAGCCTATCCTGGGAACACTGGCATTAAGGTGGGACACACCCTGAATGGGACGCCAGTCCACCACAGGGCACCATGCATACACACATTCACACACTCATTCACACCAATAGGCAATTTATTTTAGCCAGTTCACCTACTGGATGTTTATGGGAGGTGGGAGGAAACAGGAGAACCCAGAGGAAACCTAAACAGACACAGGGACAACATGCACAGAAACCCCACACAAACAATATCCCAGCAGCGATACCTGCTTCACAACTATATTTACAGTTAAACATTATTACAGCTGTATCTGATTTGGTTGTAATAGCAACAAAAAAAAAAATGCTCATTAAGGATTTAATACGTTTGGAAAAATATTCCAGGAAAAAACCTCTCAGTACTGAAAATAAATCATGTCTTAACACACTTGCTCTGCAGCTTTTGCTACGTTTCTCTCTGTGTAATTCCATGAAGAGGGTGTAGGGGGCACTGTTGCCACACTGGAACTATAGATAAGAAGGCAACTACTTTGTAAGATGACACATGTATTTTTTACTTCTTAATTGAATAATTGAATAATATGGCACTTATTATTCAAGGAAATAAATTACATCACATCTTTCTCCTATAATGTATGCAGTGTATGTATGTTTATATTTTTGTTTATATGAAGCACAAGACTTGTGCTTTTGTCTTATCAAGGACGTAAAGAGCTTTACAAGGCAATTAGTGGTCTTCTGGAAAACAGATGAGATAGGTGTGAGTCATGTTTGTTTGTGCTTATTTTCCCTCCGAGAACTGGTCTGATAATTGCAATGCTTTTGTTTCCTTTGTTCCTGGCAAGTCTTCAGCTCACCTTCTCCTCTGTCCTCTAATTTCTCTAAAGCACAGTGAGAGGACAAGTGTAGTTGCAGCTCCTCCGTCGCAGTCTTACATTCAGCTCTGACTGACTAGTGGTTTTCACCCATTCTAATTCTCTGTCTTTATTACAGCAGCTCAATAAGTGGGTCTTCATAACTTGCTTTTGCCTGTAAATGTATGCACATGATTTATGCATGCCTAGGTTCATTTTCAGTCCTCTCTACTAATCCTTCATTACAGTCTTTGCTTTTGTGCTAAAAAATCCTCCGTGACTCTATTTGTGAGGCAAATCCGGAACGCTTGGGAAACTAGATGCAATGTGTGTGAGTGGATATGTGCTTGCTTTCTGTGCGTGGGTGGAGAAAATGCTTATAAGTCTAATGTCAATGCCCTCAAACGTTTTACTGATGCCGTGCATTATTTTTATGATAAGATAAATGATACTGATTTGTGCTTTTATAAATAATATCCTTGAAACTTTTGAACAAAGATTGCCTTTAAATTATGCTTTTTCTCTTTTTTACTTGGGAAGGGAAGAAAATTCTGAAGCATTTTGAAGGTACAATGTCTGTCTGCCCCAGGGCTTGCTACCGAGCTGAATGTAATCATTTTCTCTGTGTATTTTGTTATAAAGACTCTCTTGCTTTAAGCTCAACACCACTTCTTGCCAAACTATGGGAAGCAAGTTTTAATACCAGCTTGAATTAAGTTTTTGGTCCATGGATAGAATCTGGATCTAGATGTTTACCATGAAACACAGATCATTTTCACTCTATACGCTGCATATCTGAAATCTAAAAGATCTTTGGGGAACAAGTAGGAAGTTGAGCCTTTTGACATTTGCAAATTTGTAAAATTTTCCAGTGAAACAATGCCAAATAGAAATGTTGATCAAGCCGGAGCTGGTCATATGGGCATCTCAAGAAATTTTCAAAGGGTATAAAGTGGTAAAAATTAACCTTAGGTTATCAGAGTCCTTGGCACTGATATTTTTGACACCAAATGCTTGTTTGTGTTTGAAAATTAGTTAAATTTATATTGAAACCAAGTAACTGTTTATGCAACCTCTTTTGTTTGTTGTCCTGAAAAACTAAATACTGTACTAACTGTGTTTAACTGTGCTGTTAAATCATCAAGTGTTATTGTTTCTATTTTTATGCTAGTAAAAGATACAATATTCATTCATTCATTCATTCGTCTTCAGTAAGCGCTTCATCCTGGTCAGATTTGTAGTAGATCTGGAGCAAAAATATTACAATAAATAAGCTCGTTAACCTTACTATCCGAGCAAACCTAAGATTTAATCAATTCTGATGTCAAGTTGACATAATTTGTGTGACAGATCTTTGTTGACATAAGGTTGTGTTATGTCACCTTCTGGGCCATTTTACGTTAGAACGTCATGTCAGTTGGTTCTGTAGAGCAGTGTACTTATAGTCACGTAATGGTGATGATCTGACATAGATTTCCATGTGAGATTAATTGGGTAATTAAGCCAAGGTGAGCAAGGTTAATATAGGTGTAATTTGTTTTAACCGGGGTGAAACGTTTAACGTTAAAAAATCCAGAAAGAAATTTAGACTGTCCGTAGTCTGAATAGGCAGCTTGTATGAAAGTAAAATATAATTGTCTGGTATTGTTACAAAAAGAAAGACCAGTCAAAGTGTCCTGTCCTGTTCTGACTCCTGTCCATTGCTGAAAGTGTCTAAAATGGGCATGTGAACATCAGAACTGGACCATGGAGCAATGGAAGGAGGTGGCCTAGTCTGATGAATCACATTTTCTTTTACATCACGTGGATGGCCGGGTGCATATGCATTGCTTACCTGGGGAAGAGATGGCTCCATGATGCACTATGGGAAAAAGGCAAGCTGGTGGGGCAGTGTGATGCTCTGGGCAATGTTCTGCTGGGAAACCGTGGGTCCTGGCATTCATGTGGATGTTACTTTGACACGTACCACTTACCTAAACATGGTTGCAGACCAAGTACACCCCTTCATGGCAACGGTATTCCCTAATAGCAGTGGCCTCTTTTAACAGGATAATGTGCCCTGCCACACTGCAAACATTGTTCAGAAATGGTTTGAGGAACATGATAAAGAGTTCAATGTGTTGACTTGGCCTCCAAATTCCCCTGATCTCAAACCATTGAGCATCTGCGGGACATGCTGGACAAACAAGTCCGATCCATGGAGGCCCCACCTCGCAACTTACAGGACTTAAAGGATCTGCTGCTAAAGTCTTGGTGCCAGATACCACAGCACACCTTCAGTGGTCTTGTGGAGTCCAAGCCTCAATAAGTCAGAGCTGTTTTGGCCTCACAAGGATGACCTACACAATATTAGGCAGGTGGTTTTAATGTTATGGCTGATTGATGTATATACATTCCTTATGTCTGCCTTACTAACTAAACTAAAAGCTGACTATTAATCCAGAGGGCTTGCACATGCCCTGGATATTCTCTGCCTCATTACTATTCACTCATGAATGTTAATTTTTACAATGACAGTATCCTTTTAAGAGAAGTTTGAGCTGTGAGAATATTTCTGCCTTTCTAATATAAACTCAATATTTGCCAGATCAGTGTTCCTGTAAATCCCAATCTCAGGAGGTTTCACAGAGCAAGTTGTTTAATAGGAATGTGACTGCACAATGCCAGCAAAGATGATTCACATGATGTGGAAATGGAAATCTTCTGAACAAGCTATAGCTGGAGCTATTGTATGCTGGCAGTGAATACTTAATGCCAGTGTGTATCCTCTGCCATTTCTCCATCTCTAGCTCCACAATGTGCATCATTTTTATTGTAGAATCCCATGATACTTCTTTCTTATTGGCTTTACCCTGCACACAGAATCAGGACATGGACTGAATCCTAACAGCATATGCTCAGGATAGATCCTCCCAACTGCTCTTTCTTTCTTTCTTTCTTGCACATACATATACTCTCCCTTTCCTCCTTACATAAAATGTATCTATGGCCTAGCTAAATTGCTAAATTAGCTGAAATGGCAGTGATCCCCTCGAGTGAAGTACTACAGCTTTAGAGAACCTGAGCAGAGTTTGACTTGACACTACAGTCAAACATACCATCTGCATTCAATCTTCACACCAACATGCCAGCCATCTATCAAAAACACCATCAGCATTCAATCTACCATACATGCCAACACATTCCAGCAAACTACCATACACACCATCTACAATCAAGCTATCAGACATACTATCAACTTTTAATCAGTATGCCATACAAACCGTTTAGGTTAAAGCCATTAACTTATAAATTTATTTTTAATTTTATTTTTATTTATTTATGGAAAATCTATAGTGACACTGTCTTCAGAACTTGTTGAAACTACCTGTGCAGGGTCAGTTTGGTACCAGGCCTCACTCTGTTTTTTTGGCTTAGCATGTTAAAATAAAAAGGCATCTCACTGTAGTCAGTACAAAAAAAGCTAAAGTAGACAGCAGAGAACAGACAGGGAAGCAATCAAAGTATAAATCTTCTATTGACAATCCATTCATGCAATCAGGCATGAGTTAGAAATTGATTTATTGCATGTGCCATTTCCTTTTGTGAATTCTCATTCTTCCCTTTACTGCCCTTCACTATCAAAGTTGTATCAAAGTTGACACTAATCCTATTACAGCTCTGCTGGGGATATAGATAATGTGGTTATGTATACCAGTGTATCAAATATTTATATACATACACATCGATATGATTTCTGCCAGCAACAGCTCCACTGTAATTTTATTAGTAATTTATTAGCTGAATTTGGCTATATTCATATGTTGGATATTCATATAAAGATGTGTGTTAAGGATCAACACAACAAATCTATTTTGGATTTGTGCTCAACAGATGTTCTTTTATTTAATTACTGAATATTCTTACATACTGATGACACAAAAGTGCAGAATATTTGAGTGAGTAGCACACATCCAAGCCTCTCTTCAGTATTCTGGGTTGATATACGTATACAGTGAGGTGAAATAAGTATAAGATACTTATTATTACTTTTGTTATTTACCATACTTCCAATGCATATATCCACTTCACATTTTCACACATAATGTCTTTTGACATTGTACTTGTAAATGAAAAAGTGAAATATGAAAATAGTAAGTGTTCATAATCATTAAAAAGATATGTTTTGAAATTATTCAGACAAGACAAATTACCAACGTTAGGACTTTCTTGCAAAGCCACTGTTGGCAGTTACAGCTTCAAGACATATATAGTAAGTAGCTTTTTGCAGGATTGTGGTTCAATTTTGGCCCATTCTTCTTGGCAGTTGGTCTTCAATTCCCCAAGGCTATGAGGAGTCCCTCTGATGGACTCACAATTTCAATGGGATTCAAGTCAGGGGATTCAAGACTAGGTCAGACAAGGCCTTCATGAGTTATTTTAGCTGTATGTTTGGGGTCGCTGCCTTGCTGTCTTCTCCCCAGATTAACTTTCTTGGCCAATGAGATTTAATTCTCCTCTCTTCCAGTGCATTGCTCCTTTGTTTCCTTCGATGAAGTGAAATGTCCCAGTACCGTTTGCAGAGAAACAGCCCCATATCATGATGTTCCCACCCCCAAGCTTCACTGTGGGTGTGGTGTTCTTGAGATCATATGTGTAACCCTTCTTACTCCAACCATTACTTATTGTCAAAGAGTTTCTGTTTTCTATTTCTATTTTCTATTTTCTATTTCTATTTTTGTTTCATTTGACCATAGTATATTCTTCCAAATGATGTCTCTAAATGCTTCTATACATGCATCTCCGTGCTTCTTTTTTAGTAGAGGAGCTTTGTGTGGGGTGTAGGAACAGAGATGATTGCGGTGCAGTTCTGTGTATACCTGTTGTTCCTGCTGCTTTTATGTTGTCCTGCAACTCTTTTAGAGTGACTGTTAACTGTTGACTGAGCGACTGTTTTTCTCTTATGTTGTGAAACGTTCTGTGGTGCACATGTCAGGGGATGATATAATACTCGTTTACTAATATACCACTTATTTCTCTTCACTATATATTGGGTTATATATATAGCTACATTGGGTTATATATAGCTATGGTTCTACACAACAGCACCAGTCATAATTATTTCAATAACAATAAATGTAAAATTGCAAATGTCTACTCTACTGCCTGTTCTCAGCATGTGAGGTATAGCTGCACAATCCACAAGTCACAGTGTTAGAGGTGTTACTAATATGATGAGATTATTCAGGAAACTGCATCTCCATTTTCACTTATGGGGAGATGCCTAGGGAAGCCTCAGGCAGCAAAAAGGGATGGAACAGGCATTTGACGTTAAAGTTATGTGATGTGTGAATTTTAATGTGATGATGTGGTGTGCAAGTTTTCATAGCCGTGAAATAAGCTGCTGCACCTTGTGGGAGTATTCACAGCCTCACGGCGTCCCCCTATGTGTGATATGCTGTCTCATGATGAAATAAAAATAGTACAAACATATATGACTATTAACATTTTATATTAAATGTATGTGCTAATGAATATCTCATAATCAGCACGTATGAGAGAAGAGATTTGCATGAAGTATAAAGCAATGAAAAGTAAAGTAATCCAGCATTCAGTTTCTGAGTACATTCGTGTTAGAATTTTAGTAAACAATTATAGAAAGAAAAAATGTAGAACAGCTATCACTTTGAATTAGATATTTTCTGTGCCACATTTTGGTGAAATAGAGCCTGCACATTAAAAAGGCTTTTGCTATTTCTGCGATGTTGATGATGGCAACTGCCTGGAACATTGTACCATTATAATCTCAGTCCTGTTGCTCTGTCCCTTTGTTAGCTCTAATAGCCCATTACTAGTTCTGCTTTAAAGGAGGTGAATTGAGCTGAGTACAGCAGTAATTAGGTATGTGGTAAGGTGTCTCAGCCTTCAGTGTGCCAGAGGAGGCTCTCTCAGTGCACAAGCTCATTATTTCCCTACTCTGAGTGTGCATTTGTGTGAGACAGAGAAAAAGAGGGAGAGTGAATCAGTGTGTGTGTGTGTGTGTGTGTGTGCGTGTGTTTGTGTGTGTTTGTTTCAGTGTATAGTAATTTTCATGAAGGTTAGATAGTCCTTGCAGAAATATTTGAGGGAAAGGGAGCAGGAGGATCATGGCACACAAAACCACTAGATGAATCAAAGGTGTGTGCACATACTGGGATAAGTAGAGTAATTACACCCCAGTGCTGCAACCTGGATTCATGTGTGTGAATTCATGAGTGTTTCTAGACGGATATAGCATTTGCGCACACACACACATCAAAAATAATTTTCTGCTGTCAGTAATAGGTTCGGTTGTAAGTTGAGAAGAAAGAGGTAAAGAAGCGAGTGCAGGCAGGTTGGAATGGGTGGAGAAAGGTGTCGGGAGTTCTGTGTGATAGAAAAATATCAGCGAGAATCAAGGGGAAGGTGTAGAAGACAGTGGTGAGAGCGGCCATGCTGTATGGTTTAGAGACAGTGGCACTGAGGAAGAGACAGGAGTCAGAGCTAGAGGTAGCAGAGCTGAAGATGTTGAGGTTCTCTTTGGGAGTGACAAGGTTGGACAGGATTAGGAACGAGGGACAGCTCATGTTGGACGTTTGGGGGACAAAGTTAGGGAGGCCAGATTAAGATGGTTTGGACATGTTCAGAGGAAGGAGAGTGAGTATATTGGTAGGAGAATGTTGGACATAGAGCTGCCAGGCAGGAGGTGAAGAGGAAGGCCAAAGAGGAGGTATATGGAGGTAATAAATGAGGATATGAAGCTAGTGGGTGCAAGTGTTGAGGATGCAGAAGATAGGGATAGGTGGAAAGTGATGATTCGCTGTGGCGACCCTGAAGGGACAAGCCGAAAGAAGAAGAAGAATTGCAAGTTGAGAGGAGGTAATCTGGTCTGTAAAAAAAAAAAAAAAGACACTTAGTGGTCATCTGATTGTCCAGAAAAAGTTTCCTAGAATTGTTGACATTTTTGATGACTTCCTTTAAAACAAACATTTTCCTTTGCTACGCATGTTTAATGCACTCAGCAGTGGTGCAACACTACCTTGATGCCCTGACTAGAGTGCAAGCTACTTCTTCTAAGTTCTGCCACCTGCTGCACCATAAACACTGACTGAGGCACAATATACCGTAGCTGTCAGTAAAACGACTCGCAGGAATAATTAGTGCGCACAGGTGACATGGATGATTTTCAGAAATAGAACCACACAAGCATGATGAAACACTGATGAAACTGAACAAAATAAATTTCAGCTTAAAACTGTTACATAACTCTTCTGCTTGACTGAAGTCACCTCACTGTTGAGATAAACATGTTGAGATAAAATGAAGACACTAGCCAGTCTTGAATGAGATCCTTTAACATGCACAGTGAGGAGAGAACACTGCAGCTTATAGTTGAAACAGTGGACTAACACCTTGCTGACTTTTTTTTTTATCAAGGGCACAAACAGGATGTGCTACATTAGAAACATTCTAGTCTATCCTTATGAATTTACATTTGACAGTATTATTATCACATTCAAGAGAGATAGGATCATATATTTCTGTGCATATGCATATATGTGCGATTTTGGCCATACAGCTGTCTTACTCACTTGCCTGATGAAAATTAGGACTCTTCAGTGTGTGAGACAGAATGGCTTACTGTAATTGGAACACAATATGGGTTGAACTGCCATCCTTGTCTCCAGCCCTCAGGCAGAGGAAGAGAGAAGCAAAGAAATGGCTTTATTATACTTCCCCTTTAACACTTCTAACCAGACATCAAAGAGGCCTCTGTGTCTCTTTGATGTATATAAGGACTTAGGAAACTATGTATTGACCACTGGTGTGGTGTGAACTTCAGTGAAACACAGAGCACTTCTAAGCTGTTATTGAAAATGTCTTTGTGTAATGGTAGTGGTTGGGGAGCCCATGGCAAACAGGCCAGGAGATGTGGAGGTTTCAGGAGGCGGTAATGCAGAGGCTATTAGAGTAGGAGATGCAGAGGCTGAGGCTATAGGGAATACAGCCATGCCTTTGGAGACTTAGAGCAAGTTCACAGGAAGCAGAATAAAAAAGAGCATTGATTATATAACCAGTGACAAAGCCAATAAGACATTCTGGAGCAAAGTGCAAAGAGGTTTTAATAGCTGTCTTTGACTCTTAGTCAAGACAGGCAGAATGAAATTAACTAATGTTGATCTATCAGGGTACATATAGCACATGACGCTACACAACAGCCCCAGTAAAAGTTAATTTAATAACAGTTTCTGGTTTTGGGACAAATGAAAAATTGCATTTGCCTGTTATAATTATGTGACATATGGATGCACAAACTACAGGTCACAGTGAGGTGTTTCTAACCATTTCCAGCCCACATTATTTTGTACTCCTCCCACACAGACACACACACATTGGTATATATATATAATAACACATCAACTTCGAGAACTGACTGCTCACTTGCTGCCTAATGTATATCCCATCCATTGACAGGTGTCACTGCAACGAGACAATCAAAGTTACTTACATATATATATATATATATATATATATATATATATATATATATATATATATATATATATATATATATATATATATATATATATATAAATATATAAAGGAACATATCCCTTGCTTTCAAAAACTGCATGACCCACTGACATCACCAAACTGTTAAATTCTTCTTTTGTGGTGCTTTTCCAGGCTTGTACCACAGTATCTTTCAGTTGTTGTTTGTTTTGGGGGGTTTCTCCCTTCAGTCTCCTCTTCAGGAGGTGAAATGTATACTTAATTGGGTTAAAGCCTGGTGATTGAGTTGGGCAGTAACATGCAGTGTTTTGTTGCATGATGAAGTTCCTTCAAATTAGATCGGATGCATTTTTCTATAAATTGGCAGACAGAATGTTCCTGTAGGCTTCTGAATTCATTCTGCTGCTACCATCATGAGTTACCTCATCAATAAAGATTAGTGAGCCCATTCCTGAAGCAGCCATGCAAGCCCAAGCCATGCCACTTTCTCCCAACCTGCTTGACTGATGAGCTTGTATGTTTTGGATCATGAGCAGAAAGAAAAATCCTTTCTTTCTCCACACTTTGGCCTTTCCATCACTTAGGTAGGGGTTCATCTTGGTTTCAGAACTTTTCTGACTCATTTCTGTATTCGTTGCGATTTCCAATTTGGCCTTCCAAATCTTACTGCAAATAAATGGTTGGCTATGCCCAATGATTGTGCAATGTCTCTGATCAATTTTCCCTCTTTTCTCAGCTTCAAAATGGCTTGCTTTTCTCCCATTGACAGCTCTCTGTTCTTCGTGTTGGTTTATCCATTTTAACAGCAAATGCAGTCTTTACAGGCAAAACGCAGGGCTGAACCCAAGAGTAGATATTCAGAGTTATTAATTGTTTAAACAATCAATGCAACAGGGCACACCTGGGCAACAAGAAAGACTGTTCAGTCACATGTTCCAAAATGTTTGATCCACATGTAAATAATAAAAATATTGGAACATGTGACTGTCAGGTGTTTCTTGTAGTATTTTGTGTTGTAATATAACAATGCCATATTGCATCATTGGGGTTCAATAGTCAATTTGAATCTTTTGCAAAATATTTTTGCATTTAGAAAGTCAAGGGTAATATAGTATATTAGAACACAATATATATTGTAATTATAACATATGAATATATTGAAATTAAATACCTAAATTAATTTCTTTTGTAACTTTTGCTAACATTTATTTATAATATCTAGACAAATCACTACATTCCATTATGGCTCACGGCCTAGCCATGGGCATCAGTCCATTTCCCTGTCCCACCTCAGATGTCACTACACCACCCGGCTGCGCTTCGGATGTTGCTCAGCCTTCCTACTCTGCCGAGGACATGGCTCTCCTGAGGAAGTCACTCTGCCTCCATGCTCTGCTGAGGACACTGCTTTGCCTCCTTGTTCTGCTGAGGATATCGCTCCTCCCCACTGCTTCGCAGAGCACGTCGCCCCCGCCTCTTGCTTTGCAGAGAACGTTGCTCCCCCCTCTGGCCTCATGGAGAACGTTGCTCCCCCCTCTGGCCTCATGGAGAACATTGCTCCCCCTCTGGCTCCATGGAGGACATCACGCTCCCCTCTGACTTCATGGAGGACGTTGCTCTGGTTTGGACTTCGGACCCCCCCACGGGCTTCGCAGTGGCCGTCACTCTGCTCTCTGCCTTGGACATCGCGCCACGCCTTAGCTAAGAGATCACCCCGACTCAGCACCTGGTGGAAGACTTCTCGCCGCTTGCTGGCTACGCTAAGGGTATCGATCCCGCGGAACCTTGTCGGCCTAAGGGCCCTTATCAGCATAGAGACTCATCTCACATGACTGTCCAGGACCCGCTCTTCACTGTCTTTCACATGTCAGGAGCCGCGTACTAAGTGGGGGAGTTCTGTTGTGGTAGCACCAAAGGGGTCCTGAACTACATTACCCCAGCATGTCATGTGTCATGCATTCCCACTTGTGTCTGGTTTCACTTTTATTTGCACCACTATATATAGTTCTAGTTTTTCAGTGTCTGGTTGTCAAGTTTTACTGTAATGTTTTTTGTGTTGTCATGTGTGCCACAGTATCACCCATAGTCTGTATGCCTACCTTACATGACAATGTGAAAAACGCTAGAAATATAAAAAGGCACATCTTTGGAAATAACATGAACATGTAAAGCAACACTTTACAAGTCATACAGGAAAAACTATGTATAAATAGACTCAGGCAGTCATGGTGTAACTGTGAGATGTGACTGAATTTGAGGTAGTGACACATTGAACTGTTGTGTTAGCAACTGTCTATGCTATTTTGATACTACCATCTGCTACAGCAACAGAAAACAAATCAATGCAATGCAATGCAAATGCAATGATTGGTAAGTATGAGTGAATTAAAGATATTATCAGGATATTTTTAAGTTAACATACTTGGCTAGTGCCACCAAAGTCATTGATCTTCTGGAAACTAATAATATATCACTTGCACAATAATACGAAACAAAGTCATTTGAGAAAAATTTTAAAATGTAATTTCGATTATCGCATATAATTGCATACGATCCCCAAGAAGTCAAATTAGGTTTCTTGAGAACAACTACAAAACTACATTCACTAAAATGTACAGCATGTGGAGCAACTAGCCCTGACATGCTTCCTCCAGACCACCAGAGGGCACACTTCTTTTGGTGTCTTGATCACTTCCTGTTGAACTGATATAAAATGCGCATGGACTTGAACTTCTGTGAAAAGCCTGAGAGTTTGCTTATCTAGCCTCTGAGTTCTGAGCTGTGTTTTGTGAATAGATCTTTTGTATATGACCTTGCATTTTCTTGCCTCGCCTTTTCCTTAGCCTGTTTTTATCGTGAGTTCCAATCTTTGATATTTCTGACCTTGCCTTGTGACCACATTTTAGATATTTCGATTTGGATTTGTTTGTTTTTGTTTTTTGGACTGTTTCGACTTTAAATGTTGTTTAATCCCTGCATATGGATCAGACCTTTTTCTGCTTGAGCCCTCCATTACAATATAGATTTACTGTATGTGTTAATAAATTAAGAGCTGGTAGTGGCGTACCTGGGACATTTTCCACAGTAGCTATTCAGGAGTTATAATGAGCACTGTACCTAATATTGCAGTCACATTATTTTTCTGGTAAGACTGAGATCTCATTCATTGATTCATTTATTCATCTTCTGTAACTGCTTTATCCTGGTCAGGTTCATGGTGTCATGGATCATATATTGGGATCCAGAGCCTTTATTGAGAACAATGGGTGTGGGGTGAAGACACACCCTGAATGGGGCACTAGTCCTTCACAGGGCACCATGTGCAAACACACACACACACACTCCTTCACAACTAGTGGTTGTTTTTGTGAGGTGGGAGGAAATTGGAGAACCCGGAAGAAACCCACATGCATTCAGGGAGATCATGTAGAGGAACTCCACACAGACAGTAACCCAAGCTCAGAATTGAACCGTGGCCCTGGAGCTGTGAGGCGGTAATGCTACCTGCATTAAACTGCTCCGCCATGCAATCCTGCGATCTAATTCTCCACAGTGAATCAGGAATCATTTTGTACTTAACCTTGTTGTATTTTTGTCAATTTGTATGAAATTGCCTAGGCATGTCCCCCTGGTAAGCCAAAAAATGTTGAGGCTGACTAGATTTATTATATACCTACTTTATACGTTCCCAGCAAACATGATAGCATGTTATAGCAAATGCAAGACAAAAAGTAAGCAATCACACAAGCAAGCAATAGCACTCCAGCACCCCCGGCATGATTGTGATGTACAGGTATTGGCTTTTGCCAAAAGGCTAGCAGCACCTTAGGGATGGAAGTTTTGCAATCATGTCTTAGCTGCAAACACTTAATGTATTTTTCTTTCCGTGGCTGTAAAGTTGCGTGATGCCTGTCGTGATGTAGTGTAGAACAATGTTGCTATAAAGAAGTGTCTGCTGTGAACTAATCTACCTGTTGTGCTTTCCTCTATTTTACACAGAGATTTGCTTCTTTTTTGCCTCCTTTTTTTTCTGGCATCCAGCCATCTTCTGATGTAACAGCATTTTGACTGTTGGGAAAGATATCCTGCTGTGGAGAAATAAACAGTAAAAAAGAAAAAAAAAGGTAGGAGAAGGAAACAAAAGTATAAGAGAAATATGTAAAAAGGGGGAGAAAATTGTCTGAGTGACAGAAGGGTGTCCTGCAGGAACACTGGTCTTTTAACTATCAGTCTATTTTGGCCAGAGGTGGGAAGTTACTCAGTTACTGTACTTAAGTCTACTTACATTTTCTAACACTTCATCACTGCATTTCTCTATGATCGTATATTTGAGATGCTGTTTTGTATAGCTTTAGACAGGTTCTAAATTCCTACCAAATCTAAACTTTAACAGACGTGACGGCAAGAATAAGACCTAATACTGGTCACTCTAATCAACTGTATCTGTTATGTGCACTTCATGCTTATCCAAGCAGGTGTTTTGACAGGTAACTATTAGTGTTCAACTAGTTTGCATCATCAGAGTTGTCATGCTAGCTACATTACATTAAAGCTGTTGTTAGTTAGCCTTTAAATCTTTTCCCATTTCCCACTGATTTACCACCAGTAACTAAAATCAGTGTATGATTTGAGGCAGACATATTTTTCTTGTACTTCTGTTTTCATACTTTTAATAAATGGAATATTTTTTTCCTCTCCATTAACCTGATTGAAATTTTTTTTTGAATCTAGGTATTTATACTATCTTTTGAGCTGCATTGTGTCAGTGATGGTCTTCTGTTTGGACTCTCATGTCCTTCATGTGCTGGCACGGAACTTGAACAGCATGTAACACAGCAGGAATTCTTTGTTTTCAGTCTGGTTGAATTCCACTTCTGGATGTTCACGCTGACACTCACCAATTGTGTACGTGTAGGCGTTTCTATAAATGTATGTTTGGAAGGTGTTCTGAGAATAGCCTGCTGTCTGCATCACCCGACAAGGTTAATACCACGTGTTTTTTGTCTCCCCACTTTCCCTTCAACACCTGTCTTCAGCTCAAAGCATCAGCTAAAGCATATGGTAAAAGTACTGTCACTAATTAACTAATTAACACTCTCTGGAATAATCGTCATAACGATCTTCTGTAGGAAAAGGTTAATATAATAGATGCTCACAGACCTTATAGCATATGTAGGTTCTTTCAGTAACTTAAACCTTTGGTAGGTTTCCTCTTTTCGACTCTCCACTTCAGCCATCCTGATATTAGTTGCTTCATAGTGGCATTTGAGAGAAACAGCATCATTATTCTATACTTAATAAATCTGAGTGTCTTTGTAGTGACTCTTGAGAAAGAAAGAGCAGTATTCCTCTTATGTAATCAGCACAGAGGTTTTTGTCTTAGTTAAGGAGGTTCGTGGTGATTTTCTCCAATAAAAGGCCCTCAAAGGACCATTTTTTCTGGGTTTCAGACAACTGGAGTTACACTCATTAAGTCTGTGGAGATACTTTGTACTATATTTCCAGTTCACAAATCCTCTGAATCCCATCAAACTTGGACTGTCATTGGCCCAATCTGTGGTCTAACAGAGAACATAAAAACATTCTTGCTTTTTCCACCCCATTGACCACTATAGCCCATTCATTCCACATCTAAGATGTTACCTGCGTGTTAAGGGATTTTAAGGCTAGAGACAAGGTAGGAAGCTGTTTTATCCTCTGTCTAACATCCACACTACAGGACTATAATGCCTTTTAGGAAGAAGCAAGAAGTTAAATATAAGGAGTTAATTCAGAGTTGTCAGAAATGCAGTCAGAATTCCAGTCTAGTACAGAGAAATATGAAGGAAATATTTAATAATAAGTAGTGCAGACTTTGACTAGTTACATTCAGGTCCGGAAGTATTTGGACAATGACAGAGTTTTTGTGATTTTGCCTTTATACTCCACCACAATGGATTTGAAATAAAACATTCAAGATGTGATAGAAGTGCAGACTTTCAGCTTTATTTTAAGAGGTTCCACAAAATTATAGCATTTACCATTTAAGAATTACAGCCATTTTCAACAAAATACCTCAATTTTCAGGGGCTCAAAGGTATTTGGACAAAGTGACATAATTGTAAATTTAACCATAATTTTATGAATTTGGATGAAAATCCTTTGCAGTCAATGACTGCCTGAAGTCTGGGGCCCATGATGGACATCACCAAATTCTGAGTTTCCTCCCTGGAGATGCTTTGCCAGGCCTTCACTGCAGCCACCTTCAGTTGCTGCTTGTTTGTGGGTCTTTCTGCCTTCAGTCTTGTCTTCAGTAAGTGAAAAGCAGCTCTATTGGGTTGCGATCAGGCGACTGACTATATTCCATTTCTTTGCCTTCAAAAAGTCTTGAGTTGCTTTCGCAGTATGTTTAGGGTCATTATCCACCTGCACTGTGAAGCAGCGTCCTATCAGTTTTGTAGCATTTGGCTGAATGTGAGCAGAGAGTATAGCTCTATACACCTCAGAATTCATCTCACTACTTCTGTCAGCAGTCACATCATCAATAAACACCAATGAGCCCGTTACATTGGCAGCCATACATGCCCATGCCATAACACTGCCTCCACCATGTTTGACACATGATGTGGTATACTTTGGATCATGAGCTGTTCCTTTCTTTCGCATTCTTTTCTCTTCCCATCATTCTGGTACAAGTTAATCTTGGTTTCATCAGTCCAAAGAATCTTATTCCAGAACATGGGAGGCTTTTTTAGATGTTTTCTGGCAAAGTCTAATCTGGCTTTCCTGCTCTTGAATGTTACCAGTGGTTTGCACCTTGTTGTAAACCCTCTGTATTTACATTCATGAAGGCGTCTCTTGATTGTAGATTTTGACAATG
>CM040975.1:18289891-18334568 GCA_022985145.1 Pangasius djambal | reverse complement strand
GAATCATCTTTGGGCAATCCTCCAGGAGGCTTGGAGTAATATATCAAGTCAATGTTTGAATAAACTGACTGCTCGGATGCCTAGTGTTGTCCCTTATTATCAATGCAAAATGGTCACTAACTAAAGAGGATTTATGCTGATATTGCCCCAAAACCCTATTTTGTTCAGGCGTTTCCAAACTTTTGGAGGGCAGTGTATGAAGAATTTAGAAGCGTGCAGCTCTGTGATTGGACCTCAGTACACATTATTCCAAGATTAAGCATTTTAAGCATTTTGTACACAAAAAGCTGTTTGTATCGGCTGTTTATCTTTTTGTCTTGTCTTTGTTTAACAACAAAGACCACCATTTTAAAATGGTCTTTGACCTAGCCTGCTGATGTTATCAAGTAATATATGAAATGATACATCACCTGCATGCCACGAGCAGATAACCTGAGATAACCGAAGATCTGAGTGCTGCTATTAAAGGAGATGAATGTATTTGTGTTTGAGGCTGACGCTACTATCGATCGGAGGTGATCTGATAAGAATGTGGCAGTGACAGGCTGTTAACCTTAAACCTAGGCAGAATTTATCTATTTCACCCTTTCCTTCTTCTCTGGCTTCTGTGCTGTTAGACTACGAGGGCAACACATTTTCCCTTCTAAGCAATGTTGTATAAAGCACCAATTACATGCACGTAAGTATACCTTTCTGGAAATTTCAAGTAAATGTTAACGTTCCAATGAGGAAAACTAGTTGAAGTAGTTTTAAAGCTTACTGAAAGTAGTTTTAAAGTATCTTATACATACATTTACTTTTATGTACAGGTATCAGAAACGATCTTTCCATGTTGTTTTACATGGCAAGGATCTTTCTTACAAACTTTTAGCAAAAAGTCCAGTATGCCATCTTCTATAATAATAAAACTACTAACAACAAAAACATGTTACAGTTATAGTATAGTAGCAACAAAACCATGATTTATACCTATGAATGCAAAACCCATCTTGAAGGTTAATCTCTCTTGTTGTTTGTATCAGAATACCGTAAGCTGTGGTAATTATTTTCATACTTAATGAATGCTGTCCAAGTATGGACAGAAAACCTGTAACCCAGATAGATATAAATAGCTGAAATAATGTGGAGCTTCATATGCCGTCCATGCAGTTGCAGATTGTCATAGGCATGGTAATATTAGCTAACCTAGCACACTGGGAAGGATGCTAGCTTGCTGTTGCTTAATTTAGCTGACTTGCTGCAAATAAGCAATCAGGATGTGTATGTATTTGTTTAATGTGGCACACTGACAATCAAGTGTAGCTAATTGTTATCCTGCCACAGCACAACCCAGTCACTCCACTGCACTCTTCATTCAATCATCTTCAGTAACTGCTTTATCCTAGGCGGTGGATCTGGAGCCTAACCCAGGAACACTGGGTGCAAGGCCCTGGATGGGCCTCCAGTCCATGCACATACGTTTAGTGTAGAACATCCACCTACCAGCATGTTTTTGGACAGTCAGAGGAAACCACAGAACCCCACACATGCACAAGGGAACATGTGAGACTCCCGAGTCTGTCCCTTCGGATTTGAGTGTGCTATTGTATAAAGAGTTTAAATGGCCAACCAAGTATTTGAAGTAAAACGAACTGTTATTATGCACTAACTTTACTGAACTAACATTAGTAAATTGGTAACTGACATATTAACTCTAATGATATATGACTGCTTCCTTATTTGTTGCACAGAATCTTGATAAACACACAGTAGTAACAAAGGGTGCAGGTGAACCTACACCACTGTTTGAGTAGTCCTGCAAAATCCTATTTCCTGAAATAAAATAATTTATTATAATAATAATATTATAATAAATCTCTGCATGGATGGCATATGTGTGCTCCACATTATTTCAGCCATTTATATCTATCTGGGCTGTAGGTTTTCTGTCCATACGTGGACAGCATTCATTAAGTATGAAAATAATAATTATGCAATAATTATTAAATAATGAAAAGCTATTTTCATATCAATATATCAGCTGCAACTTCCTATATATATTATACTTAAGCAAAGTACACAATACCTCACATAAATCATTGTTTTCCTATAATGAAAAACTGTGTCCCTTGCCAATTTCTTTGTGCATCATGTTTGCACTCTTGTTACTGTGTGAAACTGTCAGAAACGTATAGAGTCAGAATACTCGCCTCTATGAAATATGTGTACAGCTCCTCTCCTGAAGGCTCACATGGCCTTCATATCTTCGTATAGAGGGCAGGCAAGGAGCTTAAGCACTCTATTGCTCAGGCCCTAATTAAAACACTGCATATATCTGTCATGAACACTGAAAAAACATCTATTGCTCCTAATTTCTTCTGTTTCTGTGAGACACGCAGCATGGGGCTATAACTACCCCTCCACAGGAGTTGTTTTTGTACTAGCTGACAAAATCCAGGCAAAGCAGAGTAACCAGGGTCTAGCACTTCAGGTTTTTAAATCATCCCTTGTCAACACCAGAGCATGTGAGCGAAGTGAAGCAGCGTGACACTCCGCTCAATATTCCGCTCTATGTGTGTACGGTCCGCTCAGTCGCTTACGGCCTCTCTCTAACTTTAACATCGCCTACAGTTGTGTATGGGTTTTGGTTACTTCAAGCTGCACTGACATGATTGATAACAACAAGATACGTTACTACCTACTTATCTATTCATTTATTATCAAGTGGTATGTACTAGCTCACCTTTTGCTGTACTACCATGCTTGCGTAGCACATCCTCGTGCCTTCTGGCAATGTGCCACTTAAGATTCCAGAATGAATCTTTGCTAACTCTCATAGTCTCTCCACGGTCCCTTTCAATTTCTTCTCCTTCCTCCTTCTTATCTTTGATTTTTACTGTGCATTTATGTATAAGGTTTGCAGCTTCGTTAAAACAATGTTTGAACTCCATAACCTTAGACCTATTGCTTATTTCACAGTTTCTCAACCCAGCATATCACAAAGTGCATTCTGAGTTGATCAAGCAGTGCTGAGTGGTCTGAGCGAGCGTGGCAGAGTCTTAAGAAAGGTGCTCTCAGCGCTCTGCTCCCCGCTCCGCTCACATCAACACACACACACATTAAGAGATGCTGAAAGCCTTAAAGCTCTCTTAAAGATTTCAGTCTATTCTTTAGTGTTTTCTATTTTTACTTAATGTTTGCTACGTCTGTCTAATCAAAAGAAAGTGAAATTATCAGTCGATACTAATCTTGCTGTTAGGTATGTAGATGTTTAGATGCAGGTGATAGCTTGCAATCACCTGCGCCTAACAAAATCTTCGCATGTGGATAGGGTAGCAACTGAGACAGCTGTGCAATCAGCTTTAATATTGTTTTTCTCATTGTATTGCTAACCAGAACAAACACAAAGTGCAAAATCAAATCAAGTAAATTACACATTCAAAATTACATAGTAACACAGGGAGGTGATTTAAGAAATTAGTTTAATTAAGTTTAATATCATTCCTGAGTAAACACGTGGTAACAATTAAAAATGTATTTGGCTGAGAAGCCTCTAGAAATAGTCAAGCACCATGGTTACTTAATTTTTTTTTTCATGTCCTCAGCATATTTGGCATTACAGAAGATGGGTTTGTCCTCTGAGCCCCTTGTTAAGATACTATTAAACTGACATTGTGCCCAGAGCAAGATGAATAAAATTAGGCTTCATGGCCTGCCAGAACTATACTTAGGTGTATGTAAATCACTCTCAAAAGCAGAATTCTCTTAAACTGCCTTCAGCTTGAGTGTCTTAGATATATTTTTATTTTTTGGAAAGATCCTGGTAATTCCATGCTGATTTGAACATGTACTAAACTGCTTATGAATATTACTAAACATTTGCACAATACAGTGAATTCACTGATGAAATATGCACTGCCATGTTTTACATTATGAGATTTTTGAACCTATTTGTATTAAAAAAAGAGGAAAAAAGAAGATGCTTTGGTACTGTGCAGTATATCATAAAGATACAATTAACATCAAAACCTGTTTCTATTTCTCAGCATTCATAATTCCATTGATTTTCTCCAGATCCCCTGCATCATGGCTGAAATCTATTTCAGCCCTGAAGACATGCAGCCTTACACCTCCTGCCAGCTCTTTTTCTGACATACTGGTGCATTTGTGATCCAAAAATCTGGACTAATCCATATTTGGACTATGGCTCCATAAGACCTGCTGCCGTTGCATGTCATGCCATGCTTTAGGGTTATTAGCCTACTGAAAGCTCTTCTGCTTTGCCTTCCTGGGGAAAATGATTTCTTAGATTCAACACTTGCCTCCTAAACCATTTCTGGATGACTGCTGCTCACAGTTTAAGTGTGTACTTTGGCTTAAATGTGTACTTGGACTCTGCCAGATGCTAAACGAGCATTTTACTAGATTGGATTCTGTCCCCTAAACTGTAACTATTGTTCATCAGATTCAAACACTTATGTATTTCACCCCAGTGTTTTCAGTTTTGTGGGGTTTTTTTTTCAGTCTATTCGAATGTCTTTGACAATTTAACTGCTATTTTTGGTAGAGGATTGCTCTCTGATCATTCTTTTTAAACATAAAACATGAAATTTATGTTTGTACATACTATGTGTTTGTTAAATTGCACCAATATTACATGCGAGTCAGTTCATTAATGGCTTATTAGGGTGAAAGAATATAAAATTTGATGTAACTTGGGTGTCCCAAAGAGAGTTTTAGGAAACACAGCTGCTCTTTTAGCAGAGACGTGCAGTGAATTATTCAAGGGCAGGTACTCATATGAAGAATGATGGAAAAAGGAGCATCTGTCATACAGCCTGTTGACTATTGTCTGTCTTCATAGAGAAGATATTGATATAAAAGAATATCACAGTATATTATTCTCTCTGTTTTTTTAGGGTAAATTTGACAAAGATCTAATCCCCCATTCTTACATTTTTATTTTAATTTACTTCCCATTTATTTCTCACTTTCACCGACTGTGTAGAATGACAATGGAATGTTAGCCAAGTGGGTGAACCAGGAACAAATTACATTCTGGTTACAATAGACTGGCTCTTATTTATCAGAGTTGCATTTGATCAAATGTGATGTGTAAAAACAAGCGTGCACAAATTCCACCGACCCTTTCCTTATGCCTCAAATTCCTCATTCCTTATTCCTCATCTTTTACTTATATGATCAAACCCACGTCCGATTGGAGCGTGTACACATTTGAGCACACCATTTTAACAAGCTGAATGTTAATGTTTGCAGTTAAATATTCGAAAACAAAATTGCCAATAATTATAGCAAGTATAATATGCAGAGTAGTATAAGCAGTAACATAAAAAACACACAGAAGGTTAAACTGAAATGTAGGTAATGAATGAGATTTTGTGTCAACATGTAATTTGCAAATGTGAATTCACCAAGCCGTGGATGTATGTCAGCTCATTAGTCCTTCAGATGAGTACATTTGTATACAAAAGGCGCCATGAAGCAGGTGGGCTATTCAAAGACACGTGGATGTCATGGTGGGGTTTTGAGATTATTACATAATTTCCTAACAACACTAAAACACACCAGATGTGATTTTATTCCTTGTGGTAGTCTGTTTTTTAGCATTGCATTTCTTTCAGAGTTTTATTTAAATGAAATAAAGATTTGTTTATGGCATCTATATTTATTTAAATAAAGCTTTAAATAAATTTGACTTCAGTTAAATCTGACCTATTTGAGTTCTAAAGGAATAAAATCGAGCTAAATAGAGTTCATGTAACTACCTGCAGGTGAGGATGGACAATGTTTTCTTGTTCGCTATAACAACACCTGAATGTTTAATATATGTGGAGGTACATTAGAGCGTCATTTGCACATGACATAAATTAGGGACTAGTGGCGGAAACGACGTCCATATAGCTGAAGCTGATTTATCAGTTGAGCTCAAATCGCTTTCTCCTTTTGAGAAAGTTTCATGAATCAGACACATTCATTCATACATAATTTTTTAAAACATACTTTAAATGATATAGTAACTGTTTGAACTGAAATATGCAAGAATTCAGTATCTGGCTAGGTACTGGAGAAACATTTTTTTTTATCCTTGAAGACAAACACAACACAACTACAAATAATTTATTTGGGTTCCAATTGCAAATAATTACATACATGTTGAACAGATCAGTATTTATATTTATATTTGCACAATTCTGTTAAGCACATTATAAATAAAACCAGAGACCAGTACATTACTGTAACTAGCCTAAAACTCAGACAGCAAGGTGCACTGTGCAGAATGTTGTTTGTCCCTGAATATAATTTCAATGTTCAATGGCTTAAATTATATTAATAATTCATATTGGAAGGGGCACTTCTGACCAATTAGGAGAAATGGCAGGGGCCTGGATTTGGTCCTTCAAGCAATTGAGGAAATAAAATGTTGCAGGACTACTCAAACATTATCCACATGTTCTATTATTTAATGTTAAAAGCTTAGTGGTGCTTTATTGAGAATAATGATATGCTGATTCATGTCTTTCTTTGCTTCAATTTGCAGCCTGTGTTGCTTATCAAGCAGTAATTCCAGGAACAGCTGATCAGAAGCAGGACAGTATGTTTTAGTAATGATGGGATTCAAATGGACTGTAATTTACAGCTCTGCTCCTCAGTAGTCTAATGAAAGCACCTCGCTGTCCTCTGTAAAACATAATTGCCTGAAATGGACAACCTGTCATACTGTGGATGTCAAAACATCTAGTGTAGGGAGTCAGGCATGGAAGGAAATACCCTGTTTGTCTTTCTGTAGATAATCAGAGAATGATGAACAAAGCACAGCATATTTATGCAATTTAGATCATTTATTATCTGTTCATGTTTATGTGTAGCCTCTCAGTATTTCCATCTTAGACTCATTCAGTTTGCTATTCCAGTTTCTCAGAATTTTCCGAAATACATAGAATATATGACTTGCTCACATAAATTATAGATTATGGCAGCCTATGTCAATAGCTAGAGCAGAGAATATGTGACATAGAGAAGTGAGAGCATGTTCTAGAGAACAGAAAGTAGAGCAAGATTAAAGACGGATGGGAAGAAACAAGATGCAAATGTAGGGAACGAGAGAAAAGTTCTCTGAAATGGAGACAACGCAGAACTGACATAAAATAGCTCCATTTGTCTCTGAGTGCACGATCAAGTCTGTGCTATTTCCGACATCTCCATCTCCACCTGAGCTCCAGCCTTCTCCTCCACAGTCAGGAGCCTCATTTTTTTTTTCTGCTGCTATCGTCTAGGACAGGCCTCCTCCTTAGCCCAAATGGAGGGAATCTGATTTGAGAAACCTATTTTTTCCCTCATTAAAAGTGAAGGCAGCCTTTTCTTGCTGTTCTCCTATTATGTCTGTTAAATCCTTCTCCTCAGGAAGAGGTAGGAATAGACATGGTCTTTGCTGACACTGGAGCTCTGTATCAAAGGACTCTAGCATCAAAGAAAGCCATGTGAAGAATGTCCACCCTATCCGGCAAAAGAAATGTAACCATGAATCTCTGCCCTGGGGAAGGTATTCTTGAGATAAACTCAGTGCTACTGTGGCACCAGAGATACCTTTGGCTCATAAAACTATCCTTAAACTGCATTTCTTTAGTCATAAATAGCACACTTGTTTATGTCTCTTCATAATACATGGCACTATTTACTCACCAAGTCTCTGTCTCTTGCCATACCTGGCAGTCTTTAATGTTAGCCACAGTTCTTCAGTATTTATTTGGCCCATCTGTACAAAACACTGAGGGGGAGTGACATTAAATTACTCCATTCTAATTTAGCGTCCCTCTTTGTATAATGGCTACACCATCCATTCAATTAATTAACCAATTTAGACTCAAGCTATCATAAACAGTTTGCAATTAAGGTTGATAATATCTATAATCAAATAAAACATTAATGTCAATTAAATTAATGGGGTCAAGAGTTGTGATAAGAATAAGGTCAGGAAATAAACTAACATTCTATATATTATAAGAGACATCTAACCTTTAATTTTATTTTATATATACAGTCAGGTCCAGAGATATTTGGACAATGATGGAGTTTTGTGATTTTGCCTTTATACATCACCACAATGGATTTGAAATAAAACCATCAAGATGTGATCGAAGTGTAGACTTTCAGCTTTATTTTAAGAGGTTCCACAAAAATATGGCATTTACCATTTAGGAATTACAGCCAGTTTCAAATAAGTACCTCCATTTTCAGGGGCCCAAAGGGATTTGGACAATCGACAGACAAGAATTTAATTGATCCTTTCCCTTGTTACTTCAGTTGATATCAGGTATTGAGTTGGCATTTGGCAGCTGTTTGACTGGAGCTACCAATATGAAGTCCAAGGAGATCTCAATGCAAGTGAAGGAGGCCATCATTAGGCTGAAAAACAACATAAATCTATAAGAGAGATAGCAAAAAACCTTAGGTGTGGCCAAATCAACAGTTGGGTACATTCTTAAAAAGAAAGAAAGCACTGGTGAGCTCAACAACATCGAAAGGACTGGAAGACCACGGAAGACAACGAAAGTGAATGATCTCAGAATCCTTTCCTTGGTGAAGAAAAACCCCTTCACAACATCAACAGAAGTCAAGAATACTCTGGAGAAGGTAGGCGTATCATTGTCAAAATCTACAATCAAGAGACATGTTCATGAATGTAAATACAGAGGGTTTACAACAAGGTGCAAACCACTGGTAACATTCAAGAACAGGAAAGCCAGATTAGACTTTGCCAGAAAACATCTAAAAAAAGCCTCCCATGTTCTGGAATAAGATTCTTTGGTTCGATGAAACCAAGATTAACTTGTACCAGAATGACGGGAAGAGAAAGAATATGGCGAAAGAAAGGAACAGCTCATGATCGAAAGTATACCACATCATGTGTCAAACATGGTGGAGGCAGTGTTATGGCATGGGCATGTATGGCTGCCAATGGAACGGGCTCACTGGTGTTTATTGATGATGTGACTGCTGACAGAAGTAGCAAGATGAATTCTGAGGTGTATAGGGCTATACTCTCTGCTCACATTCAGCCAAATGCTACAAAACTGATAGGACACTGCTTCACAGTGCAAGTGGATAACCCTAAACATACTGCGAAAGCAACTCAAGACTTTTTGAAGGCAAAGAAATGGAATATTCTTTAATGGCCAAGTCAGTCGCCTGATCTCAACCCAACAGAGCATGCTTTTCACTTACTGAAGACAAGACTGAAGGCAGAAAGACCCACAAACAAGCAGCAACTGAAGGTGGCTGCAGTGAAGGCCTGGCAAAGCATCTCCAGGGAGGAAACTCAGAATTTGAGTTTTGAGAACATGGGCTCCAGACTTCAGGTAGTCATTGACTGCAAAGGATTTTCATCCAAGTATTAAAATTATGGTCATTTTTACAATTATGTCACTTTGTCCAAATACCTTTGAGCCCCTGAAAATGGAAGTACTTTGCTTAAAATGGCTGTAATTCCTAAATGGTAAATGCCATATTTTTGTGGAACCTCTTAAAATAAAGCTGAAAGCTGAACACTTTGATTACATCTTGATTGTTTTATTTCAGATCCATTGTGGTGGTGTATAAAGGCAAAATCATAAATATATATATGAAGTTATAAAAATACTCTGAAATGTCTGAAAATGCCTATATCCACCGTTAGGGCAATAATTAAGAAGTTTTAAATATCCAGAGCTGTAATGAACCTGCCTGGAATAGGACCCAAGTGCAAGTACATCCTACACATAGTGAGGAGGATGGTTGAGGTGAAAATTCCTTCTCTAAGGATCACGGTTGAAGATTGGCAGAAGATAGTAGCCATTTGGGGTCACTTTGTCTCCAAATCTACAATTAGATAACACCACCATGCCAACAAACTATTTGGAAAGTGTGCCAGAAGAATATGTTCTTTTATCTCACCACCAATGTAAGCACCTAGAGTTCACTAAACACCACTAGAATGATGGCTCTGTGGTCAAATGAGACAAAAATAGAGCTTTTTGGCAACCAAAACTCAAGATGGATTTGGTATAAAAAAGAAGAGCTTAAATCCAAATGTTAAGTATGGTAGAGTATCGGTGATTTTTCACCAAAGGCCCTGGGACCCTTGTTGGCATGCATGGACTCCATGATGTATCAGGACATTTTAAGTGAAAATCTGACTGCCTCTGCCAAGAGGTTACAACTGAGTTGTGGTTGGGTCTTCCAGCAGGACATGATCCAAAACATACATCCAAATCCACAAAAAATGGTTTAACGATAACAGAATCAAGCTTTTGATATGACCATCTCAGTCCTCTTACCTACATCCCACTGAATACCTGTGTGGTGAGCTGAAGAGGAAAGTCCACAAGAGAGGTCCTTAGATGTCTTTGATTCTTCGCTCTGTATTCTTCATCTATTCAAATATTATAGGAGTAGAATCAGTGCTGGCAAATTGGCAAAGTTAGATTTCACAAGATATTCACTGCAAGGGTGCCAATTATTGTAATATTTTTTTACACAATACTGCCAACCACAATATATTTTTTATTTTTACTTGTTTTTGTTATTTATACTTCCCATGTGTATATATATATATATATATATATTCTTGTGTGTGTGTGTGTGTGTGTGTGTGTGTTCGTTCATGGGGAAGGTAAAGAAGCTTCCTAGATTTCTCAGGGACAACATTATTCAACAACACTTAAATTGAAAAAGCTACAGAGGCATAGCAAAGGCCTTAAACATCCCTGTCAGTATAACTGATTTGATAATATGCAGGTGGAAAGTTCATGGAACTACTCGTCCCCAGACAGGTGCGCCATGCAAGATTTCACAACGTGCTCTCATAAGGAAGGTAAAAGAGAAGCCAGCAGTCACTCAAAATGGGTTGCAGGATGGTGTGACAAAAACAGGAACAACAGGTACATAGAGAACAATAAGCAATGAACTGCAGCGCAATCATCTCTGTTCCTCCACCCCACACAAAGCTCCTCTACTAAAAAGAAGCACAGAGTTGCACACCTAAAATCATTTTGACAAATCAGAACTATTTTGGAACACTATACTCTGGTCAGATGAAAGAAAAATAGAACTCTGGCAATAATTCACCTTGTCATGTTTGGAGAAAGCAGGGTTGGGTATATGACCCAAAGAACACTATACTCATGGGGTGGGAGCATGATGATATGGGACTTTTTCTCTGTAGTCAGTACTGGGGCATTAAACTTCATCGAAGGAAACATGAATGTTTTTGTTCATATTTAGAAGTACAGAATAAAAGTGCATTATGTATGTAAATTTGATATATAATATGTATGCATATGGATATAATATATACATCAAATAACAAAAACAAAGGTGTCTCAATAAACTTTAATTTACTTCAATTTCTCTCATATTTTCAGTGTAACATTAAGCTAATTAATCATAACTAAATTTTGTATATAACTTGGTAACCCATTTTTACCAGGTGTACCAATAACTCTGAAGCTGACTGTATATGCTCTGAGCTAAACAGAGCATGGGCTGATTTTTTGTTTTTTGGCTTTTGGCAGTTGATAGAATGGCCTTAGTTTAAAAGAGACAAAGATTTTTTTCTGCTGAATACAAATTGATATTTATGTACACTCATGCATACAAATAAAGATATGTATTTATGTTATCTAGATACTTTAACCTCCACAGCTGCTAGAAGAGAGTGGGGTAGATTTTGTTTTGGCATGTGTGTGCGTGTGAGTGAGTGAGTGAGAGAGAGAAAGAGAGAGAGAGAGAGAGAGAGAGAGAGAAAGAGCATGAGAAGAAGGAAATATTATAGAAAGTGTTGATGGGAAGAAAAACAGTGCCACGCTGCCAATCATATCCTCCACACAATGAACAGACAGCCTCCTGTTTGAGCTTTACAGCTGTCAATTTCACTAACTGCTGAGAGCAGTGACAGACATAAACATGCTTATGAACTGTAGCTAATGCCCACAGAGGAAATTCAGTGAGGGGGTGAGAGCTGAGGTTGAAACGTTTTGTTTTTTTCCCTAAGGAGTGACTTTATTCTCGATAAACAGCAGGTGCCAGTGTTCCTTTTAGCCATTACTAAGCATAACTGCTCTTTCACATGAGGCCAGTTCACAGCGTGCCTGTCACATCATGTGTTGCATCAAGGCCTCATTCAGCACCATTTTAAAAATGATTTCAGTTCACACCACCTGCATCAGAATGTTATAGGCTAGTCAAATTCTAGCTTGTGCACACAACACTGAACTTTTACCCTGTGAATTTTTTTTTTTTTACGAATGTGAATTTTTTTTTTGCATGAGTGATGCCTAAACTCCATAGAAATCCACTGCAATCACAAAACCACACTTTTTATACACTTTATTTAAAATCATAATCTATAAAGATGGCATGATTTTGCAACGTGTAGCACCAACATGGGGAAACAAAATGCCCCCGCAAATATACTTTATTCACTGTCTCATCCAGCCCTTTGTATTAGAGCCCGCTTCACTACATTTGGCAAGAACTTTTACCTTTTAAGTAGTTTTAAGTTGTGCACATACTATAGTGGAATTTGGATTAGATTTTCTCATCATGTCCTTATATCATATAATATAATCCTGTGTAGCAATGTGAGTTACACACTGAGGGACATTTTAACAAGAAACGTAGGCTGTAAAGAGCAACAGGTGAGTGTAATTATTTACTATTTAGTATTATTATTACTCGATTATTTATTAAACATTAAACAGTTAAGGAGTTTAATTTAACAATGCAGGAGTTGCTGAAACAGATTAAAATCAAAATGTGCTGTTGGCTCTTTCTTCTGTCAGTAGCTCTTATGAAATGCAGCTGAAAGAATAGTCTTTTGCTCCCTAAATTTTTATAAAACATGCTCTTTTATTATATAAATTCTGGGCAACACATTGGAGTAAGCAGATTGTGCAAAAAACTAAGTGCATCAGATTTGCTGCATTCTTTTAAGAGACTTAGGAAGCTGAAAGCTTCATTGGAGGATTTTGATCAGGATTGTCAATATGACAGACAGTGTTCCTGCAACACACATCCAATCTGGTTACAGGACAGTAAACAGAACCCTTTTATAACTGCCAAGCAAGTAATTGACCTTAGTAATGTGACAGATACAGTGTTACGGTATAAATAGATTGATTTTATTTCCAAAATTCCAAGTCTAGTAAGGATCTGTAACGATTAACCACAGAACAGCTTTAGCAATGTTTGGCAGAACATGATGAAAGGTTTATCCTCAAACTTCATGCAATTTTGATATCTTACTACAAGTCTCCTAGCTGGTTTCTTGCAATAGCTGCTAGCCACCCTTTCTGACAGAATCATATAACATTAAGCGTATACATTTGTAAGAAGATACCTCATTATAATTTATCTTCCCCTATTTTAGCATTAATTCACTACAAACACACGCATTCATGTAAGTTACAGCAGACATATTCTACAGAATGTGGGCAGAAATGATCCCATCTATTTTTCTGATGAAATCTCAAAGCAATCTATTACTTCTTTTTGCTTGGTCTTCTTTCATTAAACGGCATGCTCGCATCAAATTTCAGACCTGGCCCAATCATAATCTGGTCAATAAAGGGGTTTAAATTATTTATTTATTTATTTATTTATTTATTTTTAAATCTGTCCTTTTGTAATGCTCACATAGAAGAATTCGGTCTATCAACAACATTTGCACAGAAAAATCTCACAATTCCTTGTGTGTACGCAACAGTTCTTCAATTCATCTACACACACATTCCATGGCTATGTTTTTTTCCCTCATTTCAACACTTATTTCACCACAAAGAAGATTATATATTTCTCTTCTTGAATGATGCATACGTTATTTGAAGCAATCGTTACTTCAGTGGACAGAATATTTGTAACTAATTTTGAGAAAATTTCATGCAAATTACTCACTTGCAGCTGTTGAGATCAAGGTCAAACAATCTGTACTGCATGCGAGGGGTGTTGCCAATGTTACGCAGGTGAACAGTCGAACGTGTTACATTTGCAGCTAGGATAAAGCATTGTTTTCAGTATTGTGGGACTGATTTCTGTCCTCTTTCAAAGTATTTTCTGAAATAAAATCATTCTAATTGAAATAAAATAAATCTAAAAACACTGTGTGCCCACTTTCTGTACAATCTGCCAGCAATAAAACATATATAAATACCCATTTTGAAAATACCTGTTTACCACATTAGGACTGTAAATCAAAGTTTACTGACAGACAGACAGACAGACAAACAGGCAGACAGACAGACAGACAGACAGATAGATAGATAGATAGATAGATAGATAGATAGATAGATAGATAGATAGATAGATATTTACATTTACATTTATAGCATTTGGCATTATCTGGCCTTATCCAGAGCGACTTACAATTATCTTATAGATAGATAGATAGATAGATAGATAGATAGATAGATAGATAGATAGATAATTTAACCCTTACTTGATGTTTAATTGTCTGTTATAGTTTTTAACAAGTGAACCTTATATGCACAGATCCTACACATTTGTTTAATCATTCCAAAGAAAACCAAATATCTCTTTCTGAAACTGGAGCAACATGTCCCTTGGCAGTGTCTTGTTTTTTCTTCTTCTATAAAACATAGTCTAGACAATTTTAAAGTAAGACTAGAATAAACAGTGGTATTTTTGCTTTTGAAGTCTGCCATTACTGACTGAAACAGAATCAGTGTCCTGGCTGAATAATTGGCCTCAGCTGCAAGTGTATATATATATATATATATATATATATATATATATATATATATATATATATATATTCATACTGATTAGCCATAACATTAAAACCACCTCCCTAATATTGTGTAGGTCCCCTTTGTACTGCCAAAACAGTTCTGCCCTGTTGAGGCATGGACTCCACAAGACCTCTGAAGGTGTGCTGTGGTATCTGGCACTAAGACTTTAGCAGCAGATCCTTTAAGTCCTGTAAGTTGTGTGGTGGGGCCTCCATGAATTGGACTTGTCCAGCACATTCCACAGATGCTCAACTGGATTGAGATCTGACACCCCACAAGACCTGCCATTTTGGAGGTGCTCTGACCCAGTCCTCTGGCCATCACAATTTGGTCCTTGTCAAAGTCGCTCAGATCCTTATGCTTGGCCAGTTTTCCTGCTTCTAACAAATCAACTTTGAGAACTGACTGTTCACTTGCTGCCTAATATATCCCACCCCTTGACTGGTGCATTGTAACGAGATAATCAATGTTATTCACGTCACCTGTCAATGGTTTTAATGTTATGGTTGATTCATATATATACACTCAAACACAAAAGCAAATAGTTGCCAATTTTTTGAAAATAAATTTTACTAATTATTTTTCAGTGTAATATGTCCAGTTAACTTTACTCATGACAGTTTATTTGTTACTTCAGTTACATAATTTATTCAGGTAGATGGACATACACTTGAAGTAAAAACACCACTCAATATAATTAAGCTAATAAAAAAATCTATGAGTATGTTATTGAGAATGCTACTGAAAATATGCATCTGAATGTATACAAATTAAATTTGTGAGACCACTTGACATAAAAAAATAATAATTCAAAGAGCCATTTTTGCACAAAGGATAACATTAGCAATAAAACATGCATTATCTCTCCAATATACAGTACTTATACAACATATAAAACCCAAAGAGAGAGAGAGAGAGAGAGAGAGAGAGAGAGAGATTAAAATTAGCTAAAATTGGCTTAACTATGTATCATACAATAAATATTTCTTTTCAGCTACTGTGCAATCTTCACTGATAACATTACAGCTTCCTAGAGACTCTGCTGAATGAATTCATCTGAAACATATCACCTGGTTAAATTAGCAAGTAAACAAGAGAAATGATTATCATATACAGTTAACATTCAATTCACAGCATGTCACTATCAAAGGAAAACATCTGCACCTTGTTATGCATGTGACAGATAGCGTACTGCAATATTTATGCAAGAAGATTATGAGATAAAATTCATGACTTATTCTAATGTGGGCTGATATTTAATACAGTTGTTAATTTTTTGAATGTACGCAAGGCTACTGTAATTGTTTGACTAACATGCTTTTGTTTAGTCTCTCCTTTGTTATGACTAGGCTGGTCCTCCAGATCAGCCAATCAGCATATATATATATCATATGCATGTTGTTCTTTCTCCTGTTTGTTAATGTTATTGACTGTTTGTGATGTATATAAGTTAATGTATGAGGGTGACGAAGACGAGCGTCTAATTCTAATCTATTTTATTCATAGTGATTAATGTTATTACGCTTAATGATTATTGTGATTATTGATACTATATGTTTATGTTCTTTGTATTACAAACCACACACACAAGCTTAATTGCCTCCATACTTGATTTACCCAGTGTGCTGAGTGTGGTGACAATAAATGTGTTATTCCTGCATACCTGATCATCTCTAGTGAAGTCTCTAACCAGGCACCCTGTAGCAGGCTTGTTTACTTAACTGCTATTCTTAATATAAATGAGAGAGAATTACCAGAAGCCAACCATTTTCACATTGATCTACAAGCTATTTTGAAGCACGTTGGATTTTTTAACATAGACAGGGAAAGTGTACCTTTCTATTGTGGATTTTAAATTAGATTTAGATTTCTCAGGCTAAGATAGAGGCCTGGCATAGATGATAAGAGACACAAGGAGCTAAGAACAGGTTGATCATAAAGACATAATTATGTTTTAAATATTCTCAGGGTTATAGTTTACTCTGTGCAGATTTAATTATAGAGACATATAGTTTATAGGACACACATTATCCAATATACAATAGAGATAGATGTAGAAATAAATTCAGTAATTCATTACTGTATAAATGCTGTATAGGCCTAAATTAGCTTGGATTTTCAATCCTGCAGAATATATTAATTACTTGGAAATGAAAGTATTACTGTTTGTGTACATTATTCAGAACTATTTTTATATTCTTTTAGGCCCTTCTGCCTAAATCTATCAGAATCTGTACTTTATTGCCACTTTAGTATTAAGACAATTCACATGTACAACAATTTCTATGGCTTCTGTCCAAGCTGCTCTGTGTGCCATAGGCCTCATTATCTTCAATTATATTTGTGTTTTGTTATACCATTACTGTTTGGGTATATTTAGTCTGTTTTCTCTATATTTCTGTCTGTTATCTCCGTATCCTTGTTAATTATTATGCATTCGCCTGTCTTAACCCTGTCTGTCTTTGTTTTGACAAAGACCACTGAAGGGCCCTAATAAGGCTGTGTCTTATTTGCATTTTATTGCCTGTGCCTACTACATGCCCAACTGCTTCTACAACCTTTCACTAATAGCTTCCTTGACATTCAGGTTGATGTCACTTATCTTTGCAACAAAAGAGGCCATTTTCCTGACATCTAAATCGCTGCTGCTAAAAAAAAAAAACTTATTAAGCATATAAAGGTGACTTTTCCTTTCAGTGTAATGATGCAGAGGGAATAGAAACAGTAAAATAGATAAGAAAAGAACCCATTGATTGAGCAAACAGCCTGTTTTCCAACTTCTCCCTTTCACTGCGATGTCCACGTTTGCCTTTTTCATCCAGGAGAAATGATTGCTCCACCCCTGGTGGGCTTGCTCTGCTCATTTAACTTCATTACTGTGGATGACAAGCAGAAAGCCAACAAACAGAGCACAGCCTGATCCCGTCACCTGCAGTCCCACCTCTTCAGCATGCGTCCACTGTCTCTTGTGGGTTATTCAGGATCCATGTCCCCTGCTGTCTAATGTTCAATTGCATTGATAAGAATCTGGCAGGCCATAGCACAAGCCTGGCAATAAAATCAGTCTGCCATTCAGTTTCTTCCCCCTTTCAGCAAGGTCACCCATCCCCTACTGACCACCCAACTGCCAGCTACAAACTGCCTCCGAATGAAAGCATTTCTCAGAAAAAGCCCTTTTGCCAGCTGGGTTCTGGTAGAAGGCACTGGAAGTAGGCCACTGTGGAGACATTGCAGGCATGCATCCAGCACATTCATTATTAACAAAGCAAGGTTTTTTTCCCCCACATCAGCTACCATATTGAATCAATTTTTTATACAAAGCACATGTCAAATCAGAACTTGAACACTTGTGTATGTACTAATAGAAATGTCAAGCATCTGATTTTTAATCATTTATAACCATG
Source organism: Pangasius djambal (assembly GCA_022985145.1). NCBI lineage: Eukaryota > Metazoa > Chordata > Actinopteri > Siluriformes > Pangasiidae > Pangasius > Pangasius djambal. The sequence continues at coordinate 18,316,381 of CM040975.1, read as the reverse complement.
TAGCAACATATATATTACAAGAGCACTTTTTAGAAACTTTCTATCCACATTCAGAACTATTTCATATAAATATGAAAAGGTGAAAAGGTTAGTTACTGAAGATAATAACTCCCACTAACTGTATATGAACCATATGGTTACGTCTGTTTTGATGTTCCAGTTTTGCTGACCAGCCCAAAATACTCACTACACAATCTGGTGTGCAATAAAGAGCACTCTGTCTGTGTATTTCTACATGGGTGTAATGCAGTGGAGCTGTCAAACAGAAAAGCTAACTTTAAAGGAAAGATCCACCCAGAACACTTTGTATATTAATCTTTATAATGAACATGTGATATTGAGGATTTATTTTGTAATGAAATTCTGAGTTTTAGTTTCTACTTCTGCCATCCACATGTCTGTAATAAAATAATAAAAATGCAGCACCAACCAACAAATTAGCAGCAGGATATAAACATACTGTATTTAATGTGTTTCAGGATGGACTTTTCCTTTAACTATTTATTGTTTTAATTAATTAATTAATCTTCCTGAAGCTCTGAGTTGGGTATAGACTGTTTTAGCGTGGATGGGATATTTCGTGCCATATTGATGTCAATGGGATGTGGCATTTCTTATTACATAAGCAACAACGTGTGACATTAGGTTCTACAAGATTCCTGCTCAAGACAGCTTCTCCATTCTTGCATGCAGCATGAAAAAAATAGCACATTATTAAACAAAGATTTTAAAAAGTGCCTGAATCAAAAGTTAAAGCCAGCTTAATATGAGAGCAGAATAGTCAGAATAAGTAAAGGAATAGGAAAGACACCATTTTATTATTTAGACTCTTATACATGACCTATTATTGCTTGAAATGTGAAGAATGCATTAGTTTTGGGCAATGCAACAAAACTATCATATTACTTGAATATATGATACACAATATGTTATCATATACGAATAGGAGATATAGATATAAATGCAGCAAACGGTAGTGATGTGTTTTTTATGGCTTTTCTTTTTTCTTTTTCTAAGAGTATTATAATTTAAAACATTTAAAGCTGCATTTATTTGTCTTATTAACCACAAGAGAGAGAAAGAATAAGAGACTGGTGAGGGAATGACCAGTCTCTGTTTATAGCCGCTATAACGTATGCGTAAGTTGTAATCTTTGGCAATCCACTGTGGTATAACAGGGATAAAGCACTTTGGTAACATCCCTGTTACCATTATCTTCCTATAATAGCATATCCATCGTATTTTATTCATTACTTATGAAAGCATCATTAATATATGCATCTTGTTGACTTTGTAGGAAGTGTTAACATACCTAATGCCAGTAACAGAATCGTAGAAATTTTTCAATACAAATCATTACATTGTCTAAGGAATTGCCTAGATGTAGACGACATAAAATTTGAGATAATGTTTTAGGAAATACGTTTCCAATGATAGACAGTATGATACAATGTTGATAGATTTAAAAATGTCTGTTTTGACCTGAGTTTTACCCTGATAAATAAACATACAATGGAATTTATCTTATGCATAGTAACAGAGTTGGTATAAAATTAAAAAAATATATATATTTTTGCCTGTAAGTTCATGGCTCAGTCACCAGTTAACTTAAGGCACTTACTTTGTTTGTTTTCTGAGTACACTTGATGATATGTAGCATTATGCATCTATAACAAGGTCTCAGTCACAATGACACATCAACCTTCGATGGATAGACATAGACATATCTCTTCAGAATTTTCAAGTAGTAAAGTAAATCTACCCCTAGAGCCATTCCCTGAGGCGGCTGTATTAATATTGAGCTGTCAGTGATTCTATGTTATGTACGTCAGTTTCATAAGCGCTGTTGGTCTCTGCATGATTATTGGCCATGAAGCTTTCTAATCTTTGTTAATGCCCTTGGTGCGATGTCATACTGAATAAAGGGTTTGCAATTATCTTAACGAAACTGTAAGTAAAGTAGTTTAAGGACATTTTCAACAAATGCTCTCCGTAGATATATGATGAGCAGTGGAGAAACATAGTGAAAAAATTGTTTAGATGTAAAAGACTAAAAGACCAGAAAAAGCGTTAAAATAAATTAATAAACCTTTGTGAAATAAATCTTTTGTGATTTTATTGTTAAATGCACATTATCAACCACTTGATGAAAGTGGTAATAGGTTCTCAGAATAGCATTACTTTTCAATTTTGACTTTAAATGTATAAAATGATAATATAAAATCAGAGAGAAATATATGAAACAATGTCCTACTTTATATCTACTAAAAAAGAAACACAACACTTTACATTGATTTCAACGTTTTAATGTAGTAAAGCATGTTTCATGTTGCAGTGTTTCTGAGAATGAGAAATGTAGTCCATAAAATCTTGATACAGACATTAGAATTACAATAAATTACTATAGTTATAATAAATGAGTGACTAGTCCATAGAAACCACAGTGCAATTTAGCAGTGATTGGCACAGAAAGAACAAAGTGAATAAATGCATATACTGAATAGTGGTGGTAGCGACATTTATTTAAATATTATGGCTAAACGCTTCTAGAAGTGCCAGTAACAGAGAAATGACATGGGGTTATGAAGAAACTTGACAATAGAACAGCAGTGATAGCAGTGTGTAAGTCAGTAAAGAATGGAACGATTGCATACATCAGCCAGCTATAGTGTACATTACAACACACTAAGAAAAGGAGAAGTATAATAGGGAAAGGGTCACTTAAGGATACATGTTTAAAACCAGATCTCTCTAAGATAACATGTTATGTAGATGGCAAAGGCCTTGAACTGCCTCTACAAAGCTCTCTTCTTTATTCTGGACAATTCCAAGGTCCTGCTGAAAGGAAACTGCTGCACAGTGATATCTCAATAGACCAAACACCACACTGGTATTTGAGAGGGTAGGAGCCGAGGAGAACCAGATATTTCCTCAAATATTAAGGATTCTGTCAATAACAGTGGTTTGGAAATGGTCTAGGACTGAGAGGACTTGACAGATGAAGGAAAGCTTTTGCTGAGCTTTAGTCATAGTGGGGGAAATGTTTCTATTGCACTTTTGTTACTATTGTTACTATTACGTGTTATAGATGGTGTTCCAAAGGAACCACTCGCTGAGGATGGCCCCAGGTGGAAGGCCTAAAGATACATGAGATTACTGTGGATGGTACCACTTAGAAACCATGAAGATGGCTTTGGACTGCAGTAGATACAAACAGTTTTCCTACGATCGCTTAGGACTGCAATTGCTATGACAGCTGTAGGGCTGCAATTGCCACAGTTTGGCACTCAAGTCTTCATCAGTGAACAATTGACAACTTCAACAAACTAGACTTCATGTTAACACTATAATGAATTTCCTGGTTATGCAATGACACTTTTTAACTACATAGCACATAGTTATAGAAGGGAATTCTTTATAATCGCACAATCCGTTGTCACCCAGATGAGGATGGATTCCCTTTTGAGTCTGGTTCCTCTCAAGGTTTCTTTCTCATATCGTCTGAGGGAGTTTTTCCTTGCCTCAGTTGCCTCTGGCTTGCTCATTAGGGATCAATTTCTAAATTCAAAATTTATATCCGGAATTTATATATTTCCGTAAAGCCGCTTTATGGCAATGTCCATTGTTAATAGCACTATACAAATAAAAATTGAATTGAATTGAACTTCATGGCTTGATTATACTTACAGCTGTATTATTTATTCCAGAGGAAGTCGGTAGGTGTCTCTTTGTGGAGATCAACTTTCACTGAGGAAATTGAGTTGTTGATTTTTGAACTGGGGCACACAGACACTGACACAGGAGTAACAACTCTCTCCCATATTTGGATCATTTATGGTGGGTATCCTCAAACTTTAGCAGCTTGGTTGATTACCTGTTCAAACAGCAGGGGCGGGGGTTAGTACACAGCCTGGAAGGATGCCTGTGTTTACAGATTGGCTCTTATCCTGGCATATACTACAGCTGCATATACTACAGATTCCTTTTCAGGAAATCAGAGATCAGTGGACAATTTGGCAAGTCATGACTATTTCATGTGGAGAAACTCTACAGTGATTATGTTATAAGATGAATTAAATCCAATAAACAGGATCCAAGACATTTCAACTAAGCTGGAACACACAAGGTTAAACAAAAACATGTGGTTCAAGGACCTTTTTTCCACTATTCCAATATATGCTATTTACATCCTTTGATGATCTGTACAGGAAAAATGGATTTGTGGACTTTCTTCTGTAAACTTCTTAACAGTGTCTGGGGATTTCTGAACCTCTGGCTTAGCAGAGCTAAACTGAGCCATGTAGGTCACCATGCAGAAGTTAATCACCTCAGAAGCGTAGAGGTGTCAGGCCTGTGGATTCTATCAGTGTGGTGCCTACCTCCACTGCAATGCCTGTGGAAGAGAACTGCACTTTCTGAATACATCCAAATAACTCAAAAACACCCTCATCCATTCACAGCTACAGAAGAGTAAGTGGAAGAGGGGAAGAGAAAATGAGAATAAGAGTAGAAAAAATGCATGCAATCTCCTACTGATATTGAAACAGCAGAAAAGAAGACTGATTTTTCAGCACTAATTTACAGATATTCAGCACGACAAAATTGAAGGCCCTAAAAAGACACACCAACACTTCAGTAGTTATTCATGTATTCTTACAACTCCGTTTATTTATACATGCATTTTTATTACTTCTTTTTGTTTACCTGTTTTTATTATTGTCTCCTTGAATTCCACAAATCTTGCAGAAAAAGTGCTTAATGTGACATTCCTCATACATGCCTGAATATGCTGTGTAAATACATCACATGCTTGTATTTTTATCTTCTGCTTCCATTACAACAAACAAATGCAACAAAAAATTTCCAATGATTGCCTTAGTGACTAAATTTTACTTTGGTCTGAGTATAAAATAAGCAATTTGTTGAAAATACATGCACATGCACTAGAAAGGATAGCTCTGGTATTGTCATTACCACCTGTGTGTGTGTGTGTGTGTGTGTGTGTGTGTGTGTACTGCCACTGTGTCAGTAATTAATTTCTCTCCATTAAACGTTGATTGCACATGTTCTTATCATACTTCCTTTTTTAACGATGTAGCCTACTCCAGACAGATTTGTGCACTGATGCACAATATAATCATAAGCGTGTATAAGTAATAATCAAAAAAAAAAAAAAGATTTTGTGAATCAAAAATACAACACAAGCAATAGACGAAATATGACAAAATATTCAAAACGACCTGGATGACCGAAAAGCATAATGTGAAAGTCGAAAGAAATACATTAAGACAGGTCTTTTTTTTACATTTCCGTTTGGAGGATAAAGGACTGTAATTGTTTAAATTCAGTGCGAGTCAAGTAAAGTCATGTCAACTGGCTTTATTGTCATTTCAACCATATACAGCTAGTACAGTACACAGTGGGGAAAAAAAACAACGTTCCTCCCGGAAAACAACACAGAGCTACATGAGACTGCACATTACTACATAAAGTGCACGTGCAAACGTACAATAACTACTAACACAGGATGACAGGCACAGAAAGAGACAGTGCAGTGCCAACTAGTGCACAGTTCTAGTGTGGACGTGTCAAATATAACAGGTAGTTCAAAAGAATAACAATATAATAAAATGCTGTGAATGTAAACATAACATACTGTGACATAGTATTAAGCAGATAAGCATAGCGTTACATACTATGACGTAGCAGTTATTGGGGTAGCAGCCTATTTGGTTGGAGTAAGCATTCCTTAGAATTAAGAAAACTTTAGATTTTTATCATGATCATTATGATTTATTTCCTATGGTGCAGGTGAGGTGCATTTTGGCAAATGGTGGAATCCAGGGATATTGTCGTTGACAGGCTTTATAGGCTTTATTCGCATCTTGAATATTATTGACACCAAGCATAATTACTTAAAAACATTTTAATCCATAATACATGATATTAGTGAATCATCTAAAGCCTTTGCAGTATAACAGTATGTCCTCAGATAATCCACTCTGAATACACACACAATGTCTTTCCAAGCAGGGACATCTGTAGCTCAGAATTAATGACGCAAAGCCATCCAGTGGATAGACTGCAGTGGACACATGTGAGCATTGGATCATGGCCCATTTACTTTATTCGCTGATGACAAGACTGACAACAGTCTTGTGATGTTGAAAGTGGGAGTCTTTGTAATGCCTTAGCATGATTCACTTCATTCCCTGCTCTACAAATAAATGCATAAATTAAAAAAAAATGTAGTCTCAATGAGTTTCATCCTCTTAGCTCGCCACGTCTTACACACCATGTCAGCAGTAAGTGTTCATCAATTCTCCTCACCACCAAGGATGAGCTGAGAAAAAACACAAGGCCATGGGCAGAACTGGGGAAGCAATCCTGCAATCCTGACCAGGATAAAGTGGTTACTTAAGATGAATGAATGAATGAATGAATGAATTATTTACTACACAAAAAAGAGATCATTTGCATTGTAGGTGTCCTTCAGAGAAATTATGGTAGCTAAAAGACATGCAAGAGTAGCTTATCTATATTTAGGCTCATACATCCATTATATATATCAACTCTTCGGCTATTTACAAACAATAACTAAATGAACTGGCCACTAAGCAATTTGTTCTCATCTTTAAAAAAAAATACAGAACACAATTAACAAGCATTTGGCTCTAAGGACTGACTCCGGGTTACCACAGTGGAACTGCCTCTATAGCCTTCATGAGGAACGGCTCCATTGTGTTCACTTCACACAGTCTGACACGGCAATCATGAAAACGGGTTTTGTAGACCACATATTTTCTATTTTAAGTAATGAAATTCTTTATGTGGAGATTCCACAAAAACGTCATTAAATACCATAAAATGTCACAGAAGCATGACAACACCCACATTAAAGAGCAACCCCATTCAATTTCATGAAAAAAGTGTCAAAAACATAATCTTAAACTGGAGCCATAATCTTTATTTATTGTGCAGTTCAGGGTTTACATTTTGCACTGCAGTGCCTCACATAACCATCATACATTCACTGGCGCGTGGAGCTTCATTTCAGTGCTTTCTCATTATGAGTGACTAAATATATCATGCAAATTGTCCATGTACTGTCAGCTTATTTTAAACATGCATTACCACAATGTACACAATCAAATTAAGTTCATTTGCTTGACAAATTAAGCTTTGTGTGTGCAAAGCCACTTAAAAGATGAATGTGGCAACAGGGAAAAATAGCCAGTGGTGTTGCTTTTAAAGAAATCAAGATTACAGTATATGAATAAGTAAAATAGGAAACATCCCAAACCCTACACACTCCCACCCCTTTGCAATCCTACATGAGCCCATCCTATTTGCATTCTGGAACATGACAGGCTCTTATGTTTATGGTACAGTAGCACTTGCCTGTCACATGTTCAGTGATTTAGAGTTATCATCCTTTAAAAGGTAACGTAGGTAATAATATGGTATAAGAGGTAATATAAACAATACCAGTTTCACCTTGAGATTTTAGGATCAACAAAAATAGGTACCTTCTGTAGATTTTGTATATTTAACCCTGAAAACACTCATCATGGCTACAGTCCAATATACTACAGTCCAGAACCAATACAATGCAATACCATACGACACCAGTTTTAAAGAAGTAAAATTCTGATCACCAATGATGAAATTAGTAAATAATTAATTTGCAGTTAATCATTTATAAATTTATGAATAATTAATAAATTTACATTTACAATTAAATAAAATTTGTAATAATTAACTCCTAAAAGTGAATATGGACAAAGAAAGATTTCAATTCCACTGAAAGATGCCAACACATTGTCTAAAAGAAACTACCATTTATTTATTTGTTTGTGTTTGTTTGTTTGCATGCATGTAATTTAATATGCAATAAAAAACTGTTGAGACTGTAGGCTATGGCAATGTCCTGCCCATACAGTCATTCTATGTTTAATAATAATATCCTACATTTTTTTATTTTTGAAAGGGCAAATAACCTTAAAGATTATTAGAATTCATTGTATTTACATTACTGAGTACATTACTCTAGATTACCTCAATTGGAATCTTAACGCAATTTAATATTATCCTGGAAAAAAACCCAGCTATATCAGAGGGTTTATCAGAGGGTTTATACACTGATGGAAAACGAGTAATCTCTTCGATCCACATCAGTCTTTCTAAAAATTAGTATTTATTTTACAGCAAAATACTGTTTATTATTTAGCAGGATAGTGTAATAGTGCGATGTCTAATGTTTCTGGCAGGGGTGAGAATGCTAAAAAATAAATAAAAATTCTCCTTTTGTCAACATCTGCAATTTTTGTGCCCTTTTTTTTTTTTAGCAACTATTTTTGGTAAATACGAACCCTGTTTGGGTTTAACTTTCTATGCAAGTTAAAAACTTTGATTTAACCACAAAATGATTTAACCACTGAATTAACTCGCACTAAAAGATGAATTTCAGGCCCTGAAAAAAGATGAATGGGTGTCTCTTTCGCTATGGCACATAACCAACAACTTAAAAGCATGATATTCACTGTGGGAGGGCAGTACTTTTAGCAGGCTGACTGTTTTGACATGTTTAGTAATGTTTAATTTTGGTCAAACCTTTTTTTCTGTGTGAAAGATTAATCCTACATAGTGTAGCTGAGCTGTTTAATTTGTGTGTGTGTGTGTGTGTGTGTGTGTGTGTGTGTGTGTGTGTGTGTGTGTGTGTGTGTGAGTGTGTGTGTGTAGTGAAGTGGAGTGACAATTGATTTGTGTGCAGTGTGGAAAGTAAACATATTAGATAGGGATGAAGAGTGACTCACATCTAATTGAAAGTTCACATGACACCAAGTGCATTGCAATAAATATCTGCTAATATCCAGAAAATCACATCCTTTAGCCAGAGGTCATTCTCCTTTTCTACCTGCAGTGTTGCTCCTCCACAGCCTCCTCTCCTGGCCACACATGTATTACTTTTAGAAGACATTAGAGAGAAGACGATGATTGCACTTTAATGAAAGGTGATGAAGTTAACTGTTTCAGGTACACAGTATGTTTATTATGAGGGAATCTGTGTGATTTACATGCATTTGGAGACTGATCACGCTATATTTTGTTACCATATCACTGGAGACAGTGTGTGTTATAAACATTAAATTGTCTTCAGTATGGATCACTACATTGCACCCAAACCCACTTCAGTATGTTACCTTCAGAAATGTTAGTCATGAAATTGTAAATGGACTCTGACTGTAATTTGTGCTACAAGAACCTAGCACAAAGCTAGTGTACACCTTATCGCACCAGCTGTGATTGACGGGTTCAATTTTGCAAAAAGCCGGCTGTTGTTATGAGAGGTGCCTTGGGCACAAGTTATGAATATAAGTTTATAGAGTGGAAGAAAGGGCCTGATGACAGCTAGCTGAAAATGTATTGTGGTAGTCCACAATATGATTATTACTGAAAGAATTGATAATTTGCCTGTGTCTGGGTGTTATAGAGCTTGGGTGACATTGACATGCCTCCATGATAGAAAACTTTTCTGCCTCTGCATATCATTAGTGGGGTGTTATTTGTCATGAACAATGATTGAGAGTAGTAATTATCGAACACTGACACATATGGTAGCACAGTGCATGTTGTTGTATCTGCATTATTTAAACCTCTTAATGGAGCTGTGCCACTTCCTGCTTGTGCTTCATGAGCACATCACAGCTGTGTCATAGTACAAACAAAATAAGATGGAGTACCTTCTGAAAGTCAGGGAAAAGGACACTGTGGTGGCAACGCAAACTGTGATAGATGGCCATCGCGTTACTGAGAGGTGGACGGCTCGATTAATACGTGGAAAATGGCACTCAAGTATGGAGGGGAAAGACTGCTGAGTGCTTGTGACCCAGCAAATGGAATTACAGCAAACTTTATATCAAATTCCTGACAATTTACAACAGCTGTCCACACAAGTGCCAAATATATCGTTTTCCATCAAGGTTAATGTTTTGGAACAATGTGTTTACCAGCCATCTTTCATCCAAATAAAGGAGGGGAAATAAAAGATGAAAGATACATGGCAGTAGTGGCTGAAATGCTCTTGTCAGGCCTGATATCAAATGACCAACACATTATCTCCTGTCATAGATTAATTCGGCCTGAAACAAGAACTCAGGGCAGCTTTTGGCTGTCTAGTAGGCACCATTCCCGAGGGTATAATCAATTAAGCCTACATCTTGCAGAAACCTCCCTTCCATGCATATTGATTCTGTTGTTAAGGGCCGAGCTGAGCTATGATGTAAGTGTCTGTCTGAGAGTTATAAGCCATCTGGGTGCTAAGTAGGTTGGAATTACACACTTCAGACATAATTCATTATTTTCATCTGATCACTTTAAAGGGCACATGCTTAAATTTATGGCTCTCTCTGGAAGATTACAGCCCAAAGCACTTTTTTACCACTGACATGTATGCCTTTTAGAATAGCATCCACTGAAGAGCATGAGTTGCCTTCTACATCAGTGAATCTGTTACAGAAGTGACATTTTAGAGCAAACCGTGAACATGCTGTCATTGGGTTAAATGAAATATCACACTGTAAACTGCCAACTACAGCTCCATTAGAGATCCCCCTCAAACTTCTCAACAAGCACGTAAGAGTTACTTACAATCTCCCAGTAATTGAGTCATTCATTTACAGCTCAAAAGCAAATTAGGCAATTCATTACCGCACCCAGTACAAACAGTTTATATAGTAAGGGATTATAGGGCTGAAGGAAGTCAGCAGCAGGAAGTGTCTTATTTCCTAATGACTATGGGGCAGTATAATCATGCATACAATGAACCTGGATGCAAATAATATTAGTATGGATTTGCTGTGCATTATACTGCGTGAACAACCTACTGTGTCACTGTGTTCACCTGTTACTTAGTTACAGTAAGGAATGACAGGCAGAAGGACAGACATTAACCCCTCAACCAGAAGAATACAAAAATATTTTTTCTGTGGTGGTTTATGTGCAAACCTGTTTTAACATAATAGCTTTAATGTAGTTTAGACACTTAGCTACTGTTTTGAAAAGTGTAGAATTGAGTTCTTTGACCTTTCCCCATTTCTTTAGACTTTTCCGAATGTTTGCCCATGACAATATTAATGTGCCAATAATGTCCAAAGTTACTGCTCTCCTCTGTGTGTTCGGAGCTGCTTGACATTAGTGTGAGGATGGGGAATGGAGAAAAAAGGAATAACGGTACCCACGGCAGACATAAAATGTCCAAATAATAATAAAAGATAATAGGTGCACAATGATGTATTAAAGGAGAACTCCACTCTGAAACACATTAACTATGTCTATATTGAAATATTTGTGATGTGCTTAATGATTCTTGGGCTAAAATGGTGGCATTGAAGGTTGGTTCTGTACTTATGTTATTTCCATGAGAAGTTAGTGGTTGTGGTAAATATTTATGTGGTCTCAAGTATAAGCACTAACAGGCAGGTTTTTTGCTATTAGCTTATAAAAACGAGAGAAAAAACCCCCACCAAAGGCTTCTTTACTCAGTCTCCATTCTCCAGTGACTTTCAATGTCATACTAATGAAAAATCCAATAGTAGAGGCAGCAAACATTGGATTCAAAGTCCCAGAATGCAATGCCACTATATGATGGAGTAGTGCTGACTTATGGCAGAGTCTTGGCTCAGCTAGTTTGCATGCAATGAGATGACAAACATGGTGGCATTGAAGGCAGTATTAGCATGAAGCATTGGAAGCTGATCTGTTTGAGCATAGTGTACAGATGAGGAGGTAAGGGACCTGGACAGACTAAAGTGCCGCTGCATTTCTAGTTAGAGATGAAGTGAGGGCTAAATGCCATTGGCACCACTATCAGTAGTTAGTAGAATGGCATTTTGGGTAATGTAGGAAAACATTAACCAAAGTGAAAAGAGACAAACATGTTGAGGAAAAACAGTTAAACTACAAAAGTCAACTCAGAATTTAATTAGAAAATACATCTTGGACTCCATTGAAGGTCACATGATAAAAAATGTAAGTTGTTAAGTGTTAAGTGGATTTTTCCTTTAAAGGCACAGACTATTGGATATCAACCCATCTAAAGCCTTTTGGACCTTAATCCTTTAAGTTAATTGTCAACAAAACATTAACTCCACCTTCCCAACCTTCAGAAACTGCTGTACCAAATCCTGCTATGGTGGTTAAACCCTAATATTGTGTGAAAAAGAAAAAGGGTTTTAAGTGATAAGGAGGACATATCCTTCATAGCTGCCCTCAGCTTGTCCTCTACTTTGTAATTTCTGCCAAGTCCTGAGTGCTGGAGCTCGAGGAGATGAAACACCTGTTGGGAGGTGTGTGTGTGTGTGTGTGTGAGGTTATTATAGCAGTACTCAAAATTGAAAGTCAGTTATTTACCTGAGTTTGCTGACTCAGCAGAGCAAACTGGAGATGGCCGTCCTCCCATGAATGAATAAAGAGATCTAAAGGGATACTGAGCTGCTCCAGTTTTCATACATTATACAAAGTTATACAGCCCTAATGGAAAATGTAAAGAAAGAAGAGATTAAGTGAGGAAAACGCTGATGGGCTTGTTTAATCGTTAAACAAAAAATATAACCTTGAATGCTGAGTTCACAAAGAATTCCACGGAAAAAGCAGAATCAACAAATAGCCTTTTTCCCTCTTGCCTGTCTGTGATTCTGCCAGTGTACAGTAATTACACTGTCAGAAATGAGCTAGTGTAGAGGCCACATAGACTTGAACATACAGTTCCTAGATTGTGCCATAATTAAACATGATTATTAAATGATGGCTGCATTAACACTGGTTTATCAGTGATTTCTGCTTTGAAATGACAATGTAAATACGGTGCACTGGCAGAATCATAGGTGTCAGTCACATCTAAATTCAGTATTGGACTCTGGTTGGTTGCCTGTTCCATGTTAGAAGAAGAAGCTTTTATTTGTCACGTTTACTGTACGTTACACTACAGTGAAATTCTTTCTTCATATATCACAGCTTTTTAGCAAGCAGGGGTCAGAGAGCAGGGTCAGCCATGACATGGTGCTCCTGGAGCAGAGAGGATTAAGGGCCTTGCTCAAGGGCCCAACAGTGGCAGCTTGGCAGTGCTGGGGCTTTAACCGCCTTAACCAGAGCCTTTAGATATTATTAACCAATACCTAACTATGAATTTATTAAATACCTGATGGATGTTTCAATTTTTTTTATATTCTTATGTGTTTCATTGCTCATTTTCTTTTTTTACATGTTCAGTGGATAGTGAGGTTTCGGTATATTTACTCTGTCTCTCTAGAAACACCATCATCATCCAAATGAAGCACAGGTGCTATTAAAAAGAGATGTCTCTGCACTTCTTAATAAATCAGCAGAGGCTCCAACAATCTGCTTACTGCACCCATCAGCAGTTTAGAGAAACTGAAAGTAGATGCTAAAGTGTATGTTCACTCTCTGTCTCTTTCTCTCTGTGTTATGTGTCCTTTTGGCTTATGGATAAGTGTATGTTCAAAAGAAATTTCTGGTAACACATTACAAATCAATATACCAATAGAAACTAATATATTCATAAACTAATGCTTTTCTAATAAAGAAATGATAAATTAATACATGCGTTAATCCTTAGCACATCAGGAAATACATTAAATTATACATTACCCACCTCTGAGTCATACACTCACCGTCGACTTTAATAGGAACACCTGTACATCTGCTCATTTATGCAGTTATCCAATCAGCCAATCATGTAGCAGCAGCAAAATGCATAAACTCATGCAGATACAGGACAAGAGCTTCAGTTAATGTTCACGTCAAACATCAGAATGGGGAAAAGGGCGATCTCTGGAGTTTACAGAGAATGGTGCAAAAACGTTGAGTGAGTAACAGTTCTCTAGGTGAAAACACCTTGTTGATAAGAGAGAGCAGAGGAAAATGGCCAGATTGGTTCGAGCTGCCAGGAAAGATATAGTAACTCAAATAATCACTCTTTACAACCGTGGTGAGCAGAGGAGCATCTCAGCATGCGCAAAACATCGAACCTTGAGGTGGTTGGGCTACAACAGGAGAAGAAGAAAATTAGAATAAAATCACCTGGTCTTTTTCCAGTCTTCAGCTGTCCACTTTCATTGAGTCTGTGCCCATGATAGCCCCAGATTCTTCTTCTTGGCTGACAGGAGTGGAACCTGATGTGGTCTTCTTCTGTTGTAGCCCATCCACCTCAGGTTTAATGTGTTGTGCATGCTAAGATGCTTTTCTGCTCACCATGGTTGTAAAGAGTGCTTATTTGAGTTACTAAAGACTTCCTGTCAGCTCAAAGCAGTCTGGTCATTCTCCTCTGATCTCAACAAGGTGCTCCAGCCTGCAGACCCTCTGCACACAGGATGTTTTTTGATTTCATGCATTGTGCTGCTGCCACTTGATTGGCTGATTGGATAACTGCATAAACGAGCAGATGTACAGGTGTTCCTCTTAAAGTGGGCAGTGTATCTTTCTGAAGTTATTGCAGAGAACTACCTGAATGATGACTGGATCAGTAGTTACCGTGAAGCCTGGTATATTCAGAAGTCTTATCCAACCTTTGATTTTGCCCCACAGAAATTATCATAGACAAATATGTTAAAAATATGCTAAAATCATGTGCTAAATAAATATCATTATACGTACTTGGCGGTGGTTTAAGTAGTGGTGTTTGATGGCTTCTGGTCAGCCCTGAACTTTCCACATGCCGTGGAACCGAGAGATAATTTAAAAAAAACAAAACAAAAAAAAACAACTAATGAGATCAGTGTGGAAATCCACAGCCATCTGGACCTCTTTTATCTTCTTCTGTGTAGAGATAGTCAGAAAGAGTCACCTCCTGGAACAGCTTTGCTGCCTAGATCGAGACATCTGGTCAGACATCTTTTAGTGCAGGCCTATCCTTTAAATGTGGGTGGTGTGTCTTCAGTGTTAACACGCACCATGTGGATTCTCATTGTTTGGTCTAATATTTGTACTGTCTGTGAATAAATTATCCCTCTCAGCCCACTGATTCTTTTATTTATTTGCTCATATTTATTTTTATATATTTTTAAAACCATGTTCGAACAATCCATGCTCAGACTGATATACACCTTCCTTGCATGGGGCTAGGACTTACTCAGTGATCCTCAAAACAATTCATAATGAATGCGCCAGACCTTAGCCTAAGGACATCATATAATGGAAGGAAAAGAATAATTACATTCATACACAGAATCTTAGCGCTGAAGAAATGTGGAGAGCGAATTTGTCGGAGAAAAGAAGTCGAATGCTGCAGCTCTGAGTATCACTGAGTGATAAAAGTTATTAACGAATTGTAATGGATGATTTGAACAAAATGAACGTCTGAATGTCTGAAGGCATATTCTGTAGAAATGGACCTCTATTGTACCATACTAATGAATGCCAGTAACGGAGTACAGCATATTTTAATATAAAAATAATCCTTTTGTTAAAAATCATATTTTTAATGCATTGAGGGATAAAAAAAAAATGTGTTCTTAGTACTGAACTTTAATGACTATGTTATTACCAGTATTAAATCAGTACTGATGACAAGAGAAAAGCACCAGCCACACAGCTTATATATATTTGCATTCGTCAGATTTTGAAGGTTTTCTAGCCTTATGAAAGAGTGGTATGTATAACATAGAATGCCAGTGTGTGTGTGGGTGTGCTGGGTGAGACTTTTTGTTCTTGTGTGTGTGTGTGTGTGTGTGTGTGTGTGTGTGTGTGTGTGTGTGTGTGTGTGTGTGTGTGCGTGTGTGTGTGTGTGTGTGCGTGCGTGAGAGAGAGGCTGTGATGTCTTTGGTAAGAGGTGTTATAAGATTAGAGTGGTAGATATGCACACTCTCTCTCACTGTCACCGTTGTTGCCAACAGATGGAGCTCAGCTCTCCGTGCCAGCAGAGAGACATGCGCTGAAACATGATCATGCTGTTCACATTACTCACTGTTTCTCTCTCTCACTAGCAAGAGCCAAATCCCAGCATGTCACTAAGCGGAGAAGATTACAGCCCAAACTGCTGATTCTATTTTCCCCATCTTTACCATGTTTCTCTCTGTCTCTCTCTCCTTCGACAAGAAAGTGCTACATTGTCTGTTCTTCACCTGTATAATACAGCTGAGAGTTGCCGTCTTTGACTTCTGACATTCGGAGAGAGTGATTTTGGAACAGGAAGGAATTTATTTTACAGCTCCAGTGGTGTGTGCATGGGGCATGCTGAAGCCTTAAATAGAGGAAAACACCAAATCATAATGTTAGAACATCTGGCATGGTTTTCTACCCACAGGCTTTCTCTGTTTCTCTTTGTCCAATCCCGGTGGCACATTTGAGAGATGGAGCAATGATGCTCACGAATCTCTGTTGGTACTTGATCACACAGCACAGTCAGTTTTCTCATTATCCAGGCAGCACCTTAATTTCATTTATGAGATTGAGCACCAGTCATTCTCCACTGCAGGAGACAAATGAGATAAATATCTACCTGCTGACATGCATATATTCAAAAAATGAAAATATTTATGACAGGACATTTGCATTATCCATTTGTGTTGTAGATGTTTGTGCGTGTGTGTGTGTGTGTGTGTGTGTGTGTGTGCTCTAAAAGGGAGCTTTAGTATACTGTGTGAATATTTGGATGATTGAGAATTCATATGCACTTTCAGTGCATTCTGTAACAAATTGGTCCTTTGCATGCTGGATATGAATCTGACCAATGATTTGGTCAACTGTGTCTCATTGAATCAATGCACAAGAGTGCACGCAAAAGGTCTATGGCTGCTTACAGATGTGTGATTTGCATATATATACTTTAATTCTGTTCTATGTTAGTATTAGGGCTTTCAAATTATCCAAGTCAATAAAGGAGGCAATCATGAAACTGAAATTTATATATAAATTAGAGATCAGAACATTTCATATATGGAAAGAAATGTTTAGTACCTACAAAAATGTGAGAAATCATAATATTAGATGAGTGGACATGAGTGTTTCAACCCTTCCAATATGTTAAATATATTCAGTCATGAAGTAAGGAATAAAACAATGAGCAATGTTGTTATCAGAAAATAATCATTTAATAATTATTCAATAATCAAATTATTTTATTCTGGATTATTTTGTACAATGCATGTATAGATGCCACGATTTAATTTTGAAAAATAAAAACACCAGTTTATACTTTGCTAAATAAA
Organism: Pangasius djambal; assembly: GCA_022985145.1. Lineage (NCBI taxonomy): Eukaryota > Metazoa > Chordata > Actinopteri > Siluriformes > Pangasiidae > Pangasius > Pangasius djambal. Next base: position 18,299,156 of record CM040975.1, on the reverse strand, counting down.
AATGGTTCTGCAGGATAAATGAGGCAAAGGGGAACCTGAGCAGAGTGGTGGAGTGAGAACAATTCATGAGATCTATAACCTACCACCTCATCTGTGAAGCATGGAACAATATGTCTGTATGTCTGCCAGTGGAATTGTCTCATGTGTCTTTATTAATGATTAGATTGCAGACAGCAGATGCAGGATAAATTCCGAAGTGCTCAGGAACATCGACTTCACCTTGCACCTGAAACATACTACTACAGCAAGCATGAAGTTTATCAGGGGCAAAAAAGTGACATTTCTTTGACTTGTGAAGTCAATTGCCTTAACTGATCAAATCAATTTTTCCCCATTGCTTTTTTCACGATACAGTATCCGCATTCATATAGCGCTCACTTTTCTGTCCATTCACTTTACACCCTTCCATTCACCATACACCCATCCATTTCTTCCTTTTATCTGTCATGTTTCATGTGAGCATATGTGGAGAAAGCAGTCAGTCTGACAATAAACTCACGTGCAAAGAGACCTCAGCTCACTGCCACTACACTTATCTTTTAATTAACACCCACATATTCACAATTCATTACACTCAATTCTTCACATAATTTCTGGCAAATGATTAGAAGGATAATTACATTTTGCAATATTAAGAGACTTAATAAAGTTCGTATTGAATTAATGGTTGAAAGTGTGAGTTAAAGAACAGGGTAAAGAGATGCAGTATCTGCTATTGTCTGGCACGTAAAGCATCTGATGCATGTAAAAGGGCAGCTGTTTTCAGGAGCTAAAAAACCAGAGGAAATTTTTAATTTTTTGAAGCATTGCTTTGAAAATCCCCGTGTTTGGTTTTGTATATTGCAATTTGTTCCTGTAAATACATTGTCATTCATGAAAAAACGGCTAGTTTCCAGAGTGATCATGCATTTGTCTAGTATCTGAAAAACACTGCTGGTGTTCATGGACAGAAAACATTAAAATTCATTCACCTGTCAGCCACATAGTTCTTGATCTCCATCTGAGTTCCCTATATTATTTGGATGAACAAATCTATGGTCTTGTCCTTGAGGATAAACAACTGAATCTGACCGATCATTATTCACAAGCCTCTCTCCCAACCAGTCATTACTGAGGTAGTGGGAGTGTGGGATTTATAGCTTATATGTGCCTGCAGTGAGATTTGTCCTGTGTATACTCAAGAGAAGCTGCTGTATTTTATTTGTGTATGGCATGAATGCACTGTTTTGGTGAAAACTCAAATCTTCTGTTGATTAGGGATTAGCAGACTGGTGGATTCAGAAAGAGCACTGACACTTAGCAAAAAGAAAAACTGGGTTTTTTTTTTCACCTTTGCGGTGCTTATGAGTTGAAAATAATTAGTTCTTAATCCTATCAACTCTTAGCAGCCATGCTCAGGTCCAGACTTTCTCTCATACCTGCAATCCTGTACATTTCCTATTAGTTTCACTGCATTTACTGAATTTTCGGTAGCACTTACAATAACAGTACATGAATAATCATGCACTAATACCTGAATCAATACTTAAATATGAGCTATTGATGAGTTAAGGCTTGTACTAATCACGAACTAATGAAGAGCAAACCTTAACTACATGAGTCTTATGAATTCATGTGTGAATAACATCCACCTTAAGTACATGTTAGTGCAGGTTTGTGAGTTATTGTATTAATTAACACATAGGAGTAAACTAAATCAAACATAAGAAAGAATATAAATTAAACAATGTTTATATAATTTGTCACATGCAGCTGCATACACAGACATCATTGGATGGTGCTGGATTACTTTCATAATTTACACTGATCCAATTTATTGAACGTAGAAAGACTAATAATAAACACCAATAATTTCATCTCAACCCATTCTGCATCATTTTCCATCATCATCACTGGTTTTAAATGTTAATAGATAATAGCATCTGCTAAATGAATAAATATTACTGTATTAATTTCACCCTTGTGGGCAAAGGAGCAGTGCCCCGGGCCTTAGCCACCCAGCACGTACTAGTACTACAGTGGGATTTGAAGAGAAGAGATTAGATTAGATTAGATTAGATTAGATTAGATTCAACTTTATTGTCATTGTTCAAAGTACACGTACTAAGCCAATGAAATGCAGTTAGCATCTAACCAGAAGTGCATAAGTGGCATATTTACAATAAATTACAAATAAGGATATACAGCTATGAGGGTGATATGTACAAGGAAATGGATGACTTATGTACAGAAGGTGCAGTGGGTATTATAAATAAGGATAAATATGATATATATATGTATGTACAATCAGTGTACAGTGGGGAAGACATGTTAAGAATATGATAAGAATGTGAACAGGAATATAAAAATGAATATATACAATGAATATATACATACACACACACACATATGCATGTATGTAGGTACGGTGGTGCAAAAGATCGCATTATAATTTATGTTATAGTTTATGTAGTGCCAGATGCAAGATAAATGAACAGTGAAGTAAGTAACTGAAAACAGATATTATTAAGAGATGGAGAATGATGTAAAATGGGTTGTTTATTATTAGTGTGTCTTCCTATGTTCGATAGTATTTATAATCCTACTGAATACTGAATACTTTTATTTTAAATCAATTCAATTCAACTTTATTTGTATAGCTCAAATTGTCATTGTCACAAAGCAGCTTTACAGAAATAAATACATTCAGGATATAAATTGTAAATGTATAAATTGATCCCAAATGAGCAAGTCAGAGGCAGCGGTGGCAAGGAAAAACTCCCTGAGACAATATGAGGAAGAAACCTCGAGAGGAACCAGACTCAAAAGGGAACCCATCCTCATCTGGGTGACAACGGATATTGCAATTATAAATAAATCCTTTCTATAACGATTAGAACTCCAACCTGAAGTAGGGCATCAGAAGGAGTCAGGATCACTGGTATCTCAGGAGTAGCATGCATAGCACGAACAGGTGGGGGGGACTTTTTGGCCCGTAATGGATAGTTAAGGATGATTATTTGATGATTAATTGCGTGCAGAGTGCGGCAAGACTAGCTATGATAGCAAAACTAAAAGGGAGAGTCAGAAGGTAACACAGACATGAGGGCACCCTGGGACATAAAGCGGCCAGCCACTCCACCATCAACATCACGAGTGTATGCGTGAGAGTGGGAGGCGACAGCATCCAAACATCCCAGTTCACCACAACACTCTGTGCCTGTAAACCCTCCAGTTCTGCTCCCTTCCCTAAGAAAAAAACTATTCAAAAAAACTTGACTAAACAAATATGTTTTCAGCCTAGACTTAAACACTGAGACTGTGTCTGAGTCCCGAACACTAACTGGAAGGCTGCCCAATAACTGTGGAGCTTTGTAAGAGAAAGCTCTACCCCCTGCTTTAGCCTTCACTATTTGAGGTACCAACAAATAGCCTGCACCTTTTGATCGAAGTAGGCGTAACGGATCATAAAAGACCAAAATTTTGCTCAGGTACTGCGGTATGAGACCATTCCGTGCTTTATAGGTCAATAGTAGTATTCTTTAATCAATAAGAAATATGATTGTTAGCCAATGCAGTGTGGATATGATAGGGGTGTGTGGTCATATTCTGGTTCTAGTAAGGACTCTTGCTGCTGCATTCTGGACTAACTGGAGTTTGTTTATGCACCTATTGGAACATCCAGATAGTAAGGCATTACAATAATCCAGCCTAGAGGTAACAAAAGCATGAACTAATTTTTCTGCATTGTGTAGTGACATTATATTTCTTAGCAATATTTCTGAGATGAAAGAAGGCTATCCTAGTAATATTATCTACATGAGCTTCAAATGAAAGACTGGAGTCAATAATCACACCAAGGTGTTTTACTGCTGCACATGACGAAACAGAAAGGCCATCCAGAGTTATTATGTAATCAGAAAGCAGAAGCTTTCAGCAGAGGGCTGTTTCCTTAATGCCAACAACATTTTCTAGTCTATCAAGGAGAATAGCATGATCAATCGTATCGAAATCTGCACTGATTTCAAGCAACGTGAGCAAGGAGACATAACACAGATCAAAGGTCAGTAGTAGGTCATTTACCACTTTAACTAGCGCTGTATCTGTGCTATGATGAATGAATGTTATGAATGTGATTCATATGTAGGTATGAGCATAACTGCTGTGCTACAACTTTTTCTAGGATCTTGGAGATAAAGGGGAGGTTTGATGTTGGCCGATAGTCGAACAACTGACAGGGGTTGAGGTCAGGTTTATTAATCAGGGGTTTGATTACTGCTAGTTTAAATGATTATAAAATAAAGTGATTATTTTTAGAAGAGGTTTGATTGCTTCTGGTATTATCTGTTTGAAGAAACATGTAGGTAAGGGATCTAGTATACAAGTTGATGATTTTGATGAGGAAATTAGTGAAATTAGTCCGGTCTCTCAAAGTAAAAAATTCTAATCGTTGATCTTATATTGTTATATTATTATCTACAGGGTTAGTTATAAAACTTTCTGGTTTTGCCACTGAAAAAAATCCATGAAGTCATCACTGCTATATAATGATTGTGTGCATGTTTCTGTTGTGGTCATATTACTAGTTAATTTTGCTACAGTATTAAATAAGAATCTAGGATTATTTTTGTTATCTTCAAATAGGGTGGAGAGATACATTGATATAGCAGCACTAAGAGCTTTTCTATAGCTCAGGAGGCTCTCCTTCCATGGTGTTTGAAATACAGTTTAGTTTGATGGCATTTACATTATGATTTTTGAGTGGTCTCTTATACCAGGGTACTAGCTTTTTCTTTCTATTTTTTTTGTTCTTTTAAGTGGAGCTACCTTCATCTACCATGTAGCGGAATGTTGACTCTAAGCATTCGTTTGCCTGATCAAGTTCTTCGGGATCAGACGGTGATCCAATCATGGTTGGTATCTCTGGGAGATTATTGATAAAACAGTATCAGTGCAGTAGCTGATGTGAATGTACATTTGACGCGGTAGCATGGCAAGGTGCATATATTATGATTAAGACACATTTTAAATGAAACGAGATACTGATCTGAGGTAGGTTCATACCGTGGAAATGTGACTATATTTTCTATATTTAATCCGAATGTTTTATTTAAATATATATATATATATATAAAAAGTGTGACCACCACTATGAGTGGGTCCTATTATGTTCTGATTAACTCCTACTGAATCTAGAATGGACACAACTGCTGTTTTCAGAGGGCCTTCCGGGTTATCAAAATGAACATTAATGTCTCCAACAATTAAGGCTTTGTCTAAAGAAACAACCAAGTTAGAGATGAAATCAGCAAATTCACAAAGAAATTCATAATATGGCCCTGGTATTAAATAATAATTAGCGGAATCGACTGGTTAGACTTATTTTTTGTGGCTACTTATGTATATTATGCTGTGCATATATGTTAATTAGGTAACTAAAACAAACTTTCTGAGTATTTCTACATTTTTGTTTAGCTCGGGAAACATACACAGGGAACAGACACAGTCTCAATATAGTGTAATCTGAGTGATGACTCATTGCAGCTAGCAGATGGTCAGTTTAGCCTGCTTGTCTGCTCCCTGGCCTTGGCTCTGGATTGTCACCGATTAGCTAGGCCTGTTCTGAGACTATGAGCTATGCTGCAAGAAATGAGAACAGCACCTTCCTGAGTGGGATCGACACCGTCCCACCTTAATAGGCCACCCTTCCCTCAAAACTACTTCTTTCTTCTATTGCTGGAGTTTGGGGATTGCTATCTCTGCAATGGAAGAGATTAACTACTGGAAGATTTACTAAACATCCTGCACTCAACACACTGAATGAGTTGAATGTTTGCCATGTTGTTTAACGTACCTTGGTTGAAGATTAGTTGATATTATTTTACACAGATCTGCCGTGGATGGCCTTCCCTCACTGTCTTCAGACAAAAAAACAAAAACAAAAGCGTTCTTTGAAAAAATGAAAATACAGCAGAAGGGAAAGTGAAAAATACAACATATGCAAACGATAGCACTAAAAAATTCACTCTCCTATTACTCTTTGTTATTTCTTTATTTGTTTTTTATATTTACTTTCTTTTTACTACTATATATAATTTTACTGAATGCATTTATTTAAGTTCTTACTGCAAACACTATTCTTTTGCTGCTGCTGCTGTAATGTGTGAATTTCTTTTTAAGATCTTTAGCATAGTTGTTAAAAAAAAAAAAAAAAAAACAGACCAAAAAAAAAAAAACTTTGTATACAGTGTGGTTTTGGATCACTACTATTCCCATTTCAACATGATTGAACTTAAGGTTAATAAAAAGCAGTACATCAATGGATCTTTTCCTAAAGTTCTAGGTAAAAGATCTGTGCCAGAAATCCATAGCATAAATAATCATTTTAATCCCTTTTTAAGATGCAGTTCAGATCTAGTTACACATCAAACAGTGAAAAGGAAGCCTCTGACTGCAATACTTTGTAAAAATTAATGATTATGTTTGCTTTAAAGAGACTATCATAAATCCAAAAAATATGGCAGAAAACCAAGTTAATGGCCCACTCTGAATGCACAGACATTTATAAGGAAGGAGGTACACATTGAGGCCATTTTTATTGAGACATTGATAAATGACAAAGGAAACAATCCCATAAATATTTTTTTATTTTTGTGTCTATTTTTGCGGGGTTTTTTTTGTGACTCGCTTGCTCCATAAGGCATCACCAAGTGTGACAAATTTGCATTTGCTCTAATCATTGAATGTTACGCATTGAAATGACGCAATATATATATGTGTGTGTGTGTATACTAGTGTAATTCCAACATGTAATTTCAATGTATGTATATATATATATATATATATATATATATATATATGTATATATAAACATAAATAACCCAACTAATGTGGATTATGCATAAACAGATTATGCTCTGTTGCAGAGGGAACAAAGCTTTTACAGGAAAGAGCCTGCTTCCAAGCTAATGTTGTGTATCAGCAGCCAGCAGGGGTGGAAGGTAATGAACTACATGTACTTTTGCTACATTATTTGGTTCATTGTAACACTACTTTTTGTGGATAAATCATAGTACTTTTGCTTGAGTTAAAAAAAAATCACATTCATTAAATATATTTTAATTACCATTACAGAGTAAATAATAATAATAATAATAATAATAATAATAATAATAATAATAATAATAATAATGCATTTAACTCTGGAAGAGTATAAGCCAGTTACAAAACAGTATGTGCAAATTTTACATAATTCAATTTTGAGACCAAATCAAAATAAAGGTCTACACTTCAGATGCCAAATGCAGAAAGCAGCAACAATGCCTGAGATTGTGCAGACTGATGAGCATCCCTGACCTAATTTATCAGGTATCTTTAGTTTTAAATGCTTCAAAGGAAACAGTGTGATAATGATCTCCACATTATGCGAGCCAAAACCCATGGAGATCAGCATTTCACAGCTCAACATCCAACCTGTGGAAACATGCACAGGTAGGTCATTAGCTAGCTTACTAAGTGCTGTTGCAGCCTATATATAGGTAATGCTCAGGATAATATGTAAAAGCCATCTTTGATAGATAGCTAACTATGTAGCTAGAAACATGAATTATCATAAGCTAGTTAACGAACCTAGCAAGCTGCTATACTGAAACCTCAGCAGCATTTCACAAAGTTAGCTAGCCAGATAATATTACCTTTCTTTATATACTGTTCATGATTGTACTGGTGTTCACTTCAGCATAGTTCACTTGGTTAGGTAACATAAGAACAGACTAGAACTTAGAATATTTTCAGCTTAGTTGTGTCAGCTGCAGACATTACTTTTACTTTTTACTACTTTTACATTTACTCAAGTGAATTATTACTACAGTAGCAGTACTTTTACTAAGGTCCTTTACTCAAGTACTTTTACTTATGTTTTGTACTCTTTCCACCACTGCCAACCAGACAGCAGTTTATTGACATTTATTGACAGTTGATGCTTTTCACCATGTCAACCATAAGCCTGCTTGTTTAATTGTCCTTGGTTTAATGCATGAATGGTGTTATTAGTAGATTATTTCAGATTTTACGAGGTGGTAGAAGGGCTGATGCAGTTATTTGTGCCAATATTTGATAGAAATCTCAACACACATGCTTGGGGGTACCAGTGGGATCGATAGTAGAAGATACCACAGGTGCTGAGGAACCTGTATATATAGTGGATGATTAGTGGACAGATGTAGAAATGGTATTAAAGGGTGAATTATAGTCAATAAAAAGGATCCTAGTGAAGTAACCTGTAATGGGGAGTGGACGAGACATGGCACAGCATCTTCTGTTCCTTGTCCAGGCTTATAGAAGAACAGATGGTATCCCGCTGTGGTCTGACATTTGAAGCATGATTATTACAGTGAGTACTACTAGCCTGTAGCAGTTTTTATTCCATAAAGGTGTGATTTTTTTAGGGTGTGGGGGATGCAATGCACTACACTGCACTAAATCAGGCAGCCTCATTATCAGAGTACCGTACATTATAAATTGTTCCATAGTAGCTGGTATATTTTTAGATAATTATCTTTATATAAAATCACAATACAAAGATAATATTCCTTTAATTTGAGTAGCCTTATGTCCAGACCATACGTCTACCTGCAACGTATGAGCTGATGAAGCAGAACGAAAGTGCCTTTTTCTTTATTTAGGAGAAACCAATAATCATCGTCATAGCTCCAAGCAGTGGCGAGAGCACAGGCGCAAGGCAATATCAGAGTGGGCAAATCCATAGTCAAAACAAAAAGGCAGACACAAGAGAAAAAAAACAGATTTACACAGGAACAGGGAAATAAAGCTCATTAAAGCATGAGTAAACTCTACAAAGAATGGAATCAACAAGACAGCAAGGACCTTAAAATGGTCTTGAATTCACAGTTTATATTTATAATCATTTATGTTCACCATGCCATGCTCTAAGTGGATCACTGGTGTCAGATTTCAGTCCTAGAGGCCCACAGCATTTCAGATTTGCGCAATCTACTGCACTGTAACTACCCTTATTTCGTCCTGCTATATTGTAGGCCATCTACTAACTAATATACAATGTACAAATACACTGCCCTCCAAAAGTTTGGAAACGCCTGAACAAAATAGGGTTTCTGGGCAATATCAGCATAAATCCTCTTTAGTTAGTGACCATTTTGCATTGATAATAAGGGACAACACTAGGCATCCGAGCAGTCAGTTTATTCAAACATTGACTTGATATATTACTCCAAGCCTCCTGGAGGATTGCCCAAAGATGATTCAC
>CM040975.1:18257472-18286477 GCA_022985145.1 Pangasius djambal | reverse complement strand
TCTTTGGGCAATCCTCCAGGAGGCTTGGAGTAATATATCAAGTCAATGTTTGAATAAACTGACTGCTCGGATGCCTAGTGTTGTCCCTTATTATCAATGCAAAATGGTCACTAACTAAAGAGGATTTATGCTGATATTGCCCAAAAACCCTATTTTGTTCAGGCGTTTCCAAACTTTTGGAGGGCAGTGTACATCACAAGAAATTACCTTGTCAACCACCAGGCTCTACAGCTTTAGTCTAAAACGTTTATGTGAATGTTCTACAAAACTATTAGTTGAATATTAGTTACTGAATTGGTCGTGGAAATTGGCTTGATTCCTTTAAATTATTTAATAGTAAAACTTAATATTTGACGTAAGGACAACTCAAATAACTCTTCACTGAAGTAAATCAACTTAATCAACTTGGTTTTGAGGTATGGAAGCTGAGCAATGATTTCATGATTTAAATGATTTCATCAGTTATAGTTGGGAGAAGAGATGAAACATCTGCTTCAATGTGTAATTAACCACACAATTTTCTATGACTTTCTTATTTTCCATTTACAGTTTGCATGCCTAGTATTTGTACACAACAGTTGTTGTGATAAACTTCACCCAAGGTTCATTAGGTAATGCTGACTGGGGGAAAAAAACTGACTGTTAGATTGAAACCACAGATAAACATGTCAGTGCAGCTCAACAAAAATTCAAATATTCCCCCTCGCACTCTATCACTGTCTCTCTGCATTCTCTCTTTCTCTTTTTCTTTATTCTTTGTGTGTCTCTGTCTTGGCCCTGATTTAGGGTTTTAGTCGTGCACTGTCCATCATGTCTCTGGGTCCCTTTGAGAGAAATCTCAGCCCCCTCTGTCTGTCTGTCAGCCATATGACCACCCTGGAGAGAGGAAGCGGGAAAGGGAGAGAAAAAGACAGATAGAATGAAGACGAGAAAATGAGGCAGCCAGAGACACATAAACACAAGAAAAGATGAGAAACAGGGAAAGAAGAGAACGAGAAGAGAATGAGAAAAAAGAATAGAACGAGGCAGACATATCGTCTGGAGACACCCGTATCATCAGGAGACACACAATGGCTGTCTGAGTTTGAATTTCAGACACACTGCTTCTATTAGGGACATTGTGCTGCACCATGGGAAACATGTGAGAGCTGAGATGGAAGGTATACTGTAACAAAGATGACTCCTTGTCTTGAACAAGAAGACATGTGCACAGGAACAGCTCTGAAGTATCACCTGATTGAAACTTTCTAAATCTCATTGAGGTTGGTAACTTTACTTCTAAATAAAGAATTATTACTCAGTGCTACATCATACACAGTGGTGAGTGAACAAAAAGATAAAAGGTGAAAATTCACTCATTCATCCATCAGTAAGTTTAATAAACATTACTTAATAAAGTAGTAAGCATTACTAAACAGTTAAGTAATAATTGATAGTAATGACAAGTAACATATACTTTTCTGTATTATTAAGTATTATTCAAGTATTAACAGACGGGCATAAATAAACATAATTTAAAACATTAACTAACTAACTAATGATTGTAATGATTAACATATGAACATATTATTTTCCATACAAAGGGAAATATACTTTACAATAAAGGTTGGACAGAGGAAGAATTAAGATTGATAAATGGTTAAGTGGTGGTTATTAATCATTCTTATGCATCGTCATTGAGTTTTAACAAATATATTTCACACTTACACATATACTCTTACACTTATATTACAATATCAAATTTCCACTTTTAAAAAGTGACAAAAAGGCTTAAAGCATATGAGATACAAAGAAGACTATTAATAATATGGTTATGTAATATATTCAAAGAGAATTAATTAATGATTCATTGGGGTATGCTTATATTTAACAGTGTCAGAAGTAACGAAACATAATCATATTCTTGAAGAGAAATGAAAAAGCAGGAGGACCACGGAACATGTCCACCGATGTCAGCCTTTAGCGAAAAGAAGTTGGCCGATGGACAAATAAGTGGAGACACTGCCTCACACAACGATTTAGTAATGTTAGTAAATACGTTCATTAACACCAACAAATGGACTGGCATCCCATCCAGGGGGAAATAGTCCACCCTGTGCCCAGCATTCCCAGTGTTTCCAGGGCAGGCTCACCATAAACCTCCAGATACACATTAACAAGTTGTTAAGCATCGTTTAGTTCCTATTCCATTTAAAGTGACATCAATGTTTAGATAAATTAAATAAATTATGTTAGATATCATTACTATCATTAGTTAGTGGTTAATGGACTTATTATTTTTGTAACTGTTTAGTAAGGTGTAATAATGTGATATTGTTTATTAATGTTTATTAATACTTCAAATGCTTCGTAATACAGAAAATAATGTTCTTTATCATTACTATCATTTGTTAATCATTAATAGACTTATTGCTTAACTTAGTAATACTTACTATTGTATTAAGTAAGATAATTTAGTCTTATTAGAAGGTGACCAGGATAAACACATATATACATTTGTATGTATGTATGTACAGTACCGTGCAAAAGTCTTAGGCACATGCAAAGAAATGCTGTAGCGCAAAGCTGCTTTCAAAAATAATGAAATTAAATGTTTCTACATTTAAAAAAAACTGCTATAAAGATCAGTAAAAAGTAATAAATGAAACAATATTTAGTGTGACAACCCTGCTTAAAAAAAGAAAGAGTAGTCTCAGGTACAATTAGTGCAGTTTTATAAGGAAATGAGCTGTAAGTGTTTCTGAGCGTCTTGCAGAAGCTACAGTTCTTCTGGAGACTTTGACTGTCGCACTTGCTTCTTATTTTTGCAGCAAAACCCAGCAGCCTTCATTCTGTTTTTTTGTCTTAAAAGTGTCTCTTACATAATCTGCTGCTTTCTTTACTGACATACAAACATTTTTCTGTGACATTTAATTTTGTGCTGGAAAACTAATGTTTGGTAAAATGTTTTGTACTTACTTGATAATGTAGAAGTCATAAAATAAACATCTTTAACGAAGTTTGTATTAAAAAATATCGTGCCTAAGACTTTTGCACAGTACTGTACATACATACATACATACACTATATGGCCAAAAGTATGTGGACACCTGACCATATATAAGTACTGTGCATTTGGACCAAAAAAGAGGGAAAACCAGAATGGCTTTTAATTAATGCACTGAAAAACTTGAAATGTGATGCAGATCTAGAGCTACCTTCATTTTCTGGTTCTTAGAATGCCATTTCTGGATAATTTGTTACCATTCCAAAGATTATGCTATCTAACGTTTGTCATTTTCATACCTGGCTATTAACTAGCTACCTAATAAAGAACAGTGCATAAAAAAGTAGCACAGTGTATATTTAACTAAAGCTTATTTGCTTATATTTGCTTTATTTAGCTTATATTTCATTTATTATATTGCAATTATCCATGTAATTATGTAAAGATGATCAAATGTATTGTTTTCTAAACTGAATTTGACAAATATGTAGCCTTTAGCCTTCCTATCTACCCCAGATTAGGAATGTGTATCTTTTTTTTCCAGTTTAGGGTTACACCAATCAGCCATAATATTAAAACCACCTGCCTAATATTGTGTAGGTCCCCCTTGTGCCACCAAAGCAGCTCTGACTCATCGAGTCGTGGACTCCATAAGACCCCTGAAGGTGTGCTGTGGTATCTGGCACCAAGAGCAGCAGATCCTTTAAGTCCTGTAAGTTGTGAGGTGGGGCTTCCAAGGATCGGACTTGTTTGTCCAGTATGTCCTACAAATGCTCAATCGAATTGAGATCTGGGGAATTTGGAGGCCAAGTCAACACTTTGAACTCTTTGTTATGTTCCTCCAACAATTTTTGCAGTGTGGCAGCACGCATTATCCTGCTGACAGAAGCCACTTCCATTAGGGAATACCATCGCCATGAAGAGGTGCACTTGGTTTGCAGCAATGTTTAGGTAGGTGGTGCATGTCGAAGTAACATCCACATGAATGCTAGGACCCAAGGTTTTCCATCAGAACATTGTCCAGAGCATCACACTTCTCACACGCCCATTGTAGGCACTTTCAGCGGTGGACAGGGGTCAGCAGGGGCACTCTGACCAGTCGGTGGCTATATGGCCCCATACAGAGCAAGCTGAGATGCACTGTGTGTTCTGACACCTTTCTATCATAGCCAGCATTAACTTTTTCAGCAATTTGTGCTACAGTAGCTCTTCTGTGGAATCAGACCAGATGAGCTATCCTTCATACCCCATGTGCATCAATGAGCCTTGGGCACCCATGACCCTGTCGCCAGTTCACCGGTTGTCCCTCCTTGGACCACTTTCTGTAGGAAAAACCCACAAGATCTGCCATTTTGGAGGTGCTCCGACCCAGTTGTCTAGCCATCACAATATGACCCTTGCCAAAGTCACTGCGATTCTTCCGCTTCACTTGCTGCCTAATATATCCCAGCCCTTGACAGGAGCTATTGTAATGAGATAATCAATGTTATTCACTTCACCTGTCAGTGGTTTTAATGTTATGGCTGATCGGTGTAAGTATCCATGTATGTACAGTATGTAGGGCTACACACTTACATTTTACATTTACATTTATGGAATTTTGCAGACAACTTGCATTTATCTCATTTATACAGCTGAGCAGTTGAGGGTTAAGGGCCTTGCTCAAGTGCCCAACCGCACCAGTTTGGCAGTGCTGAGATTTGAAATCACAGTCAGTAGGCCAATGTCTTAACCTCTGAGCTACCACTGCCCAGTGGTACACAAGGTAAGAAGTGCAATTATCTGCTTCATCTTCTTAAAATGTGTAGATCTATCTAACCACATGCTAAATAAATTAATTGATCTAATACATTTCTGCATTTGTGTTGGTCTCAAGACCATCATGTTTGGATAAGAATAAATGTTGAATCAAACAATAAAAACTCACTGTGTTATTTGCTGGTGAGAGCTGGTGTAATATGCTCACATCATTTCGCTCTCAGCCCTGCATCCCTTTGTACCCTCTGTGCCTTGATTCTCATTTTCACTCTGCCTAATGACATGTAACAAGAATTAGTTTCAGACTTTCACACTTCCTTTACAAAGGTGGAACTCTTCCAGGTTCAAGCTGCTGTGACAACCACCAAGCTGTAATTTCCCTCTCTGCCGTCATTAGATTAGCACTTATGGTGTCGGAAGAATGAATTTGGTACCTTTCCCAATGGGTGCGAGCAGCAGTAAGGATCCAATGATGAATGAAACTCCTCAGTTTTGTGCCTAGTAAATAGTTGAAGGTGGTGGGGGTTGGGGTTTTTGGTTGGACCCAAATCTTTACCCTTGGCTTACTGAAATGAGCATTATGGGTGTATTTGGATAACATTTATAATCCACTCACTTTGAAAGTTCACTTTGAAAAATAACTTCGCTACAGTTTCCAGATACTCTGGATTGAATGAAATGAATTAATGATCTAGTGATACATCGATATTTTGTTTTTTCATATACTGGCATTGGTCAGCGAAGACAAACATTGCTGATTACAGATCCTTTATAGTGCAAAATGCTGAGACATGTGCCTTAAAATGGTAAGAAATCTATTAATAATTTTATGAGAGTATTTCTAATGAAATCTAAAAGAGTTTAAGTCATACTCTGCTTAGAAATGTAGCCTACAAGGTTAGCCACATTTAGCTAACTAAAGACTAATTCTGCCCATCACTGTGCTGATAGGCTTAGGATCCTGTGAATAGGTAATTGCATGTCATTACTCACTCTCATTCTTTCAGTAACCATTTTATCATTATCAGGTTTGCGCTGAATCTGGAGCCTATTCCAGGAACACAGGAATACACCTTAGTGTATAGTACGCCCATCCATTACAGGGCTGCTTTACTATACTATTCTGTAAATAAAACTTTTAAATGAATACTTTACTTTATCATTATTGAAATTGAATACTTTAATTACATGTCCAAGAAAAAAAAAAACTTTTTACATTTTTTAACTCTTTACATTTTTATTTAAACCTCTAAAGTACTCGTTAGTCATCACACAAGCTCTCTTCTTCTCTCATCCAGGCTGTTGAATGGGCTCAGTTTAGCATTCAGTCAGGTCAGTTCATCAATGTATAAAAACTATAAAGAATTGTCCCAATTCATCACCTGCTGTGACCCTCTACCGTGCTACTCAATATAGCTGTCTGTGTGTGCTCAAAGATTGATAAGCCACCACAGTGAGAATGCAAGATAAGCCAACAAACAAACAAATAAACAAACAAGTAAGTAAATAAATAAATAAATAAATAAATAAATATTAGATATCTCCTTTGCTTCCCATGAAGGCATAAACTTCATCTAGTTTTAAAAATCATATTGAGGAAATCAGTAATTTGCTAATATTAACTGGTTATATTTACGTCAAATTCTAGCTAAAGATATTGTTTATTTTACATGATATTTTACATCTAATTAAAAGGTAAATTATTTTTGTAACAGTTTTAGATAAATAATAAAAGTTATTTTCAAGTGAAAACATGATCATTACTGTCAGTTCAAAACATTTACATTTTTATGTTTTAATACTTTTTAGTACATTACTTTTTCACTTGAGTACATTTTTGGCTGGATACGTCAACTTTTAATTGAGTACGATTTTGGCACGTTATTTATGCTTCCACTTAACTATAATTACTCAGTACTTTTCCACCCCTGTCTGTGAAGTTGTCAATGCTTTTATAAACAATGAAGCAACAGTAGTTGTGACAGGATCGTGTAGCCTTGCACTTGTCTCAAAACTCAAGCGTCATGCAAAAGATAGCAACAAATGCATTCAGAAATTAAACCAACCAAACAAATAAACAAACAAATAAATAAATAATCAATGAAATACTTTATAGGGCCGGTTAGACCCTATTGATATGAAAGTGACTTAGGGAGGGTGACTTAGGGAAGTGGCAGCTCAGTGGTTAAGATGTTGGACTTCTGATTGGATGGTTGTGAGTTCGAATCCCAGCACCACCAAGCTGCTACTACTGGGCCCTTGAGCAAGGCCCTCAACTGCTCAGTTGTATAAATGAGGTGATTGTAAGTCGCTCTGGACAAGGGTATCTGCTAAATGCCGTAAAGTAGAAGAGCATAATTTTAATCTACATTTTACTTAGCTTTATTATTTCAGACTGAAAGACAGTTGACAATGCCAACTGTGGGCATTTAGTTGCCTTGGACTTTTTTTTCATTTTCAATTTCATTTTTTTATTTGTTTGTTACTGTATTGTTGTTACATTTAAAATATAGCTAACTACTTTAAGCTCTAACTAAATAGAGTTTTATAGCTTTATAATAATAATAATAATAATAATAATAATAATAATTTAGTTTTGTCATATTCTTCTATAAATGTTAGCATTTGATCATTTTTCAGTTTCACTTCACTGTAAATTTTGGCCCTTTAAAAAAAACATATCAGTCAACCGCTATTTTCAGTAATTCTTATACCTTGGGTTTTATTCTGACTTCTTCATAACACCAGTCTTCTTCGTAGCACTTGGCTTCTTTGTACTTTTGAAGGCCCATTAAAAATCCACACAGCATTAAGGGTGAGTCACACTTAAATGCCTCTCCCTCATTCTGGCTGGTCCACAATAGCCTCCGGTAGCTGCCTGATTGACTTTCTCCATGAAGGGTAATTGATTGGTGGGGATTATGTGGAAAGTCTGGACCTTGATAAAGACAGGCGTGCTGTGGCAGAGCCGCCAAGCGAACCACTCGGCCCACAGAAGTCCCTGTCTCAGCCTATTACAGGGTGACTTACTGCCACACAACACGGAAAGGCTATTTGTTACATGCTACTGCCCTCACTATTTTCTACCTTGATTAAATACTACCTACTTCATTTCCTACTTCAATCTTCAGCTTCTCTGTGTATATCATGAGGAACATAGCTGCAAGAGGGCTGCTATAGAGGAAAGCAACAAATATTTATTTAATATTGGCTTATGAACAAGCTGAAACTCAGTACTGCTTTAAGATTTTTAACTCTTATAAAGAGAAGAGTGGCTTGCCTATCTTCTATAGTCCTGCACTTCTGAACAATATTTTACTTATATACTTATATTAGATATTTTTTCAGCATTTATTATCTAATGCTGCTCTTGTAGGTTACAGGCGATTACTGAGGGCACTTTGAATGGTGGTAACACAGTCTATAACAAATTCTCTCCTCTGAAAAAGTTTTCCTATGTCAGAAATGATGAATTATGCTGATTTAAACGTTCAATTAGCAATACCTTTGACTAAAGAATTCACAAAAGTGTTTGATAACAATACAACTAACTACAATTGCATTTATTTTTGGGGATTGACTTCTAGCTGATTAGATTAGCTTGCTGATTAGTTTGCTTATCTTATCTATAATGTGCTTAGTTAGCTAGTACTAGAGGCACAAATATAATCACGCGTGTCGTGTTGATGTAGTCTTGTTAGTGAATAAAATAACAATTATATTGTGGATGGAAAATACAAATAAATAAATAAATAAATAAATAAATAAATATATGAATGTGGAATGACTGAGAGTTGAACTCTCTGACACTGACTGCTCCGCCCTTTCCCCCATCTCAGCGGGTGCCCTTGCCTTAGCTGATTTCCTCACTTAAAAAGATGCACTGATGCTTTCTGTCATGGCAAACGGAGAATGGTTTGTGATCATTAATGTAAAAATAAAATGTATTAATGAATGTTGCACTTAATTAGCATTAGACTTGTACGTAATTAACATCAATTAGCTATATTTATTGGGGATGCACCAAAAATATTTAGTTGCTTTGGGTTTGGGGGGTGCAAGTTCTCAAAAAAAAAAAAATTGTCCTCACGGGGAGAACTGTGTACTCATCATATATGGAGTCATTGTGAACACAAGTGGGCTATTTCAGCAGTGTCATAATCTGAATGTTTACCTTCAGCACTGTCTGGACAGTTTCGGTCTGGTCTAGCTGCCATGTTGGAGATTACATTCTCACGTTTATCCAGATAGTAAATGATACAGTTAATTTGTCCCTTGTTGTCAAATGCTCATTTTAGGAAAGCATAACTGTTGGAACAGCTGAACAAATGCATTCATCAACTATACATAACAGTGTCGAGTTTTATTATTTATATTACCATTTGCCTCTTCCACTGTTGGAATAAAAACAGAAACTATCAAATTTCTGTATGGTCTTCTTCCAAATCACCGTGCTTCAGACATCTTCAGTTACATCAGAAAATATATAATTGATATATACATAACATGTATATAAAAATATATATTTAACTACACTATATGGCCAAATGTATATGAACACCTGACCATCACATCTATGTGTGGGCCTTCCTCAAACTCAAGTTTCCTCAAGTTTGAAGCACACAATTGTCTAGAATGTCTTTGTATGCAGTAACATTACAGTTTCCTTCACTGGAATTAAGAGCCACAAACATGTTCCAGTATGACAATGCCCCAATGCCACAAAGTGAGGTCTATGCATACATAGTTTGCCAAGGTTGGAGTAGAAGAATTTGTCTGCGCAAGGCCCCGACCTCAACCCCACTGAACACCTTTGGGATGAACTGGAACGCTGACTGAGCTCCAGGGCTCCTGGCGTGACATCAGTGCCCAACCTCACTAATGCTCTTGTGGTTGAACGGGCAAATCCCCACAGCCACGCTCCAAAATCTAGTGGAAAGTCTTAACAATAGACAGCAAAGGGGGACTAGATAAGAGCGTTAGGGTCAGGAGTTCACAAACGTTTGGCCATATAAAAGTGATTTTGACTTCACTGTCCTAATATGGATTTTTTTAAATAATACAACAGACGCACACTCTGATAAGGGAACCAAAGAAAAAACATAAACACAAAGCAATCTGCTGTAAAGCCAAAAGTTCTGCCTCATTCCAAATTTGGCAGACTTGGATGGAGAGGAGAATAACCTTAGCAGTGTAATGCAAATGTGTAAAATGCACATCCACCACAACACATCTTCAGCACTATGCTTCCCCTGAGTTCTGCTACAAACACAAACAAGCAACCAAAAAAAGGGTGATTGCACAGCTCTATGTGTGCAGGGCTTGGGGAGCAGAATCTCATTTCAAGTGCACTGTTGCCTGGCAGCAATTTTAAAAATTACTAATAGAGGGTGCTGATTGGTGGGTAAACAGCTTATGTGCTATAAAAAGGCACTGATGTGTTCCCAGTCCACTTTTATCTTATTAATCCACAATACTGGTAGGATTTGCAGAAGTGATGACATTTTCCATGCGACATATTTTAACATTTAGACATGAAGTTATAAAAAGTAAGACTTATTACTCTTTATTACACCTACTCCTTTTTTAACTTTATTTTATCTGTTACTTCACTTTGTAGCAGAAATGTGATAAAAGGCAAAAGGATAATAGTTTACATATTACATGTTTAGGTCGTTATTTCTTTAAACAATATCTTATGAAGATATTATTATTATTATTATTATTATTATTATTATTATTATTATGTGATTTAATGCAACATCTGAGATTATATTATTTTCTTAAAACCCTTTAGTACAGAGACAAATTTAAGTTTTTATAACTATATAGTGTGTCTGTGAAGTAAAATATTTATTCATCCTTAGTAACTGCTTTATCCTGGTCAGGGTGGCAGTGGATCAAAAGCCTAATAATAATAATAATAATAATAATAATAATAATAGTTAGTACAACATCACATTATTGAATATTAAATGTGTATCCAGTTATGACTTTTATACTACATATAATACTCACTCTGCCCTGATGTCAGTGAGTGACAACTGTCAGTGACACTTGGTAATAATACATTATTATTCAAAATATTCTAAGGACACATTAAAAGTTAGGCTTGTGTTTCTCACTGGCGCATGCTCCGTTTCTGTCATTGCCTAATGACATTTTCATTGACCCATTTTCATCCCCCGTAACCTGGCTGCATTCACAACGTGATGATTTGCCGCTTATCTGTCATTTTAGTGCACAAATGAAACACTGTTAAACTTTTGTCATTCAGGTTTTCATTAACAAAGACCATTAGGTGGATTTATTTTCTGCATTAAGCTGTTGCTTTAGTGTATTTAAACAATTTTCTTCTCATCTTATTGCTCTTATGCCATTGCTGCTCATTTGTTCTGTTTAATTAGATTTGAATAGATAAAGTTTAAATGATTTATTAAAGCAAAGTTGACCTTAAAGGTGTGCTCTCTGAAAGCACTGCCAGAACTTAGGACTGAGTTTCAGTTGTAGCTCTGTTAGAGGATCTATGCTGGGGTACGGGAACAAAGGACACTCAGCAAACTTTTAGTCATTTGGACAATAACACACAACCTCTACATCGCATACTGGAGAGAAACACCTTCAGTAACAGACTAATACTAATAATGTACTGAGAAGCGTCATGCTAAGTCATTCTTACCCATAACAGTTAGTCTTTATAATGTTGGAGCAGTACTGACCTCCCGCTGTCCAACTAGAACCAGGACTAGGACTTACTTGCACTGTGTATTTGATTATATTATTATTAGTAGTAATAGTGGTAGTAGTTGTAGTAGGGCAAACAGGGCTAAGCCTTGCAAAGATCAAAAGACATCTATATAAGGATTTGTTTTTGCCATCCAATTATTAACAGATTATTTGCTGTTAATAAATGTCTTAACCCTTGTGTTGTCTTAGGAGTCAAAAATGACTTGCCACTATGTTTACCAGCCGAGAAAAAGAGTGGTGTCCACTGCTTAAATGCAGTCTTTCTTCACTGTGAAGAGGGAAAACCCAGATATTCACAAAGTTTCTGATCAATGACAGATTGTTTCTTCATGAAAAATAGATTAGGGGTTTAAAATTCAATTAAGCCACTTTATTTTAAGAGGTTAGTGAAGGCGGGTTATTTTTGACCCTTGGGACAAAGGGAGTAGACATAATGTTAAGAGCACACAAGGGTTAAAGCAAATTATGTTGGACATTTGTGGAACCAAGTGTGACAGCACCACAAATGGTCGTAGGAAAAATACACTATGGCACACTATATGGCCAAATGTATGTGGACACCTGACCATCACACCCATATGTGGTTCTTCCCCAAACTGTTGCCACAAAGTTGGAAACACACAATTGTATAGAATGTCTTTGTATGCTGTAGAATTACAGCTTCCCTTGACTGGAACTAAGGGGTCTAGCCAAAACCTCTTCCAGCATGACAATGCCCCCATGCACAATTGAGGTCCATGAAGACATGGGTTGCCAAGGCATCAGTGCCTGACCTCACTAATGCTCTTGTGGCTAAATGCATCCCCCACGTCCATGCTCCAATGTCTTGTAGAAAGCCTTTCCAGGAGAGTGGAGGTTATTATAACAGCAAAAGGGGTCTGGAATGGGATGTTCAAGAAGCACACATGGGTGTGATGGTGAATGTTCATAAACTTTTGGCCATGTAGTGTATAAAGAAGGAAGGTTGTGGTTGATTTCTTTCAAGCCTAGAGAGAAGATTCAGGCTGAGTAACAGGGACAGTCATGTCAGGTAATTACACACAGTGAAACGACCCCTAGATTTTGTGTGCATTGAGACTAATATTTTTCAGCCTGCGTAACATGTCATCAGCAGTGTTTGAGAAGGCACAAGTGAAATACTGCTGAAGGTGTAATGAACATGAACAAGGTGGATTATTAACTCTATCATCTTTTTTTTTTTTCCAAAGTGTCCAAACAATGTACAAATTACACAGAAGGACAGATGCCAGAACCTTAACTTTAGTGTTTTTTTGTTTTACACCTTTTATGTTTATCATCTTTGGTATTTGGAGGAAATATGGCAAGAACCCAGGGCATGAAGAAACCCATTTCAGGCATGAAACACTTTAAAAAATTATAAATCATAAATGCAGCTGTGTGTGTGTGTGTGTGTGTGTGTGTGTGTGTGTGTGTGTGTGTGTGTGTGTATTATAGTCTGCACCACATTGCTATGATTATATTATGCCATCAGTGAAATCTGCACTGACACATATCTATCAGTGTCAAGTCATTGATAGATATTAGATTATAGACCTCTTATCTAATATTACACTCAGCCATCACTGGGTTTGATAAAGGGTATTGAACCCTTTGAGGTGTGCTAGAAAAATGTGAAGATTTTCAGCTGCAGATGCACTGCCATTGAACAGAGGCATCTTTAGCTGTAAACGGACCCTTGTTTATTGATAGATCTGGAAATGCTATGGTGTAGGGAGTTACTGACGACTGTCATTGATTACATTCATAATGCATCATTGTCAAGCAGTCTTCAATAGCGGTTCTGGCTCCATCTGGTCTGAGCCCTGCATGAATTTATGACTGCTGTCGGCAATTACTGTATATCAGGAAAACACTCGGTTGCTTTTGTCTGACACTCTTTTTTCAAAGCAATGTCAGGGACTATTATGTAACCATGAGAGTGTGAGCAAATATACAGCAAATCAAATAATATACAGTAATAAGTCCAGCAATAAAGAATAACATTTCAACATTACTGACCCTGATATACAGTGATATTCTGTCATTGCTTTCTACTGACATTTCCTGTGATGACCAGCCTAACACCAAGTATGAGTGAACTTTTAGCAGTAATTCATAAATATTATCCACTGTTCATAAAATCATTCCATTACACTTCCATTCCAATACCATTTGAAGGCTTTGCAAATAGGTTTATCCATTTAATTTTTTGGTTTATCCATTCACTGCATCTTTTTTGTGTATGCCAATTTTATTCCAGATAACATGACAAGCAGCCAGTGAGCCATCAAAGATTATTTCCCAAAGCAATAAGCCTTATCTATTCACGGAAAGTAGATTACAAAGGCCTGTAAATGCTTCACCGTAGCTTATCGTGCAAACATTGTACAGATTAATGCCATTGATTCTAATTGGACGCCGCTCCAGAAAGCTGAATCGGAGTGAGGAAGATGTCGATATGAGCAAAAGGAAGTAATTAAAAAAGGTAATCCCTGATGAGCCTGGGTAATGATGGCAGCCCATGGTCTGTGTCTAAGCCGCGACTTTTCACTCTGCTATATTTAGTGCTGTCTGCACTTTGCTTACATGCATTGTGATTAACAACCTGTTATTTACACACTGGGCAGGTTTATGAAACATTCCAGTACCAGAAAATTCATGCATCTAAGATTTCCCCAGAGGCTTTTTTTTTTTTTTTTTTTCACGAAACACTGAACACAATGTGTTTTTCTGGTAATGCCATTTCCAGTTTTTAGTAAAATCTTAACTAACATTATTAGTCTGTCACAATCTAACCTTTGATTTTATATAGGGGCTCTTGCCATCTAGACCTAATTATTTTAAACAAATCTGCTTATGTGTCAGTTCACAGCATTAGAGTAGCCGATATGTTTTACCCTGAAGCTGATTTATCTCACTTCAGCTCTAAATGCCACACTGTGCTATTAATGTGTCCTTTTTACAGCTTTAGCTGCTCTTCATTTATGTAAGAGCATTTACGGGTAGGTAAAATAAATAAGGGTGAGGCTGCTTTAATATATTCACCACTTGATATGAAAAGACCTCAGTAATGTGCGATGACTCATTGGCAGGAGTTAGGGGCATGTATTTTTGACCTGTTAGTTCCAGACATAAATATCATTTTCATAGTGGTAGTTGGTGATGTGTGGTCTGTGTAGCTTAGTAGCTTACTCACTCATTCACTCACTGTCAGTAACTGCTTTATCCCGGTCAGGACCATGTGGATCCAGAGCCAAAATACACCCTGGATGGAACACCAGTCCATCGCGGGGCACAAGCACACATGCTTTAACACCTATGGGCAATTTATCTTAGCCAGTCCACCTACTGGCATATTTTTGGGAGGTGGGAGAAAACTGGAGGACCCTGAGGAAACCCACGTGGATATAGGGAGAACATGCAGAGAAGCTCTGCAGAGACAGTAACCTGAGCACAGGATCTAATCTGGGACCCTGGAGCTGTGCGTCGGCAATGCTATCTGCTGTGCCACCATGCTGCCTTCATAGAAGCTTAGTTAATTAGAATTTGCTTGTAATTCCATGGATTTGTTGTGTTTCTTGGGAACAGTAATAGAGAGATACCACTGAGACAGTGTCACGGTGTGTGCTTCTATAAGTCTTCTGGGACTTATACAGCTTTTAAAATGGTGGGCATAAAATGGCTGAAGTCATGTGATGCTGGTCTCGAGTCATTGACCTTGATGAGAAAATTGTCTGCTTTATGATCCTGAAGATCATGACATTAGCGCATATACAGTTCTCCTGCTGGCACTGAAAACTTTCAAAATAAAAAATAAAAAAAATCTAAAAATGTGACTCCTGCAGATAATCAAGCCTTGAGCTACTGTTCTAATGAATCCTGTCTGGGTAGCGCTGTATCAGCCATACTGTAGCTCAGCTCCATCATGAGTGCTGATGGTATGCAGCTTCTGTGCAGTAAAAGTTGGGCTGTGCAGTCATTTTTAGTAAGACAGCAATCTCTTTGGGTCTCTGAAATGCTGCACCTCATCACATTTACTGTTAATTCCAAATGAGAAATCATAAGCAAAAAAGGAAAGGAAGAATGGCCTTTGGGATTCAAAGATCTCATTATGGTCTCGTTTATTATAGGAGTCTATCCCTCTGCTGGAAGAGTAGAGGAACTAAAATCCCCTTCCAATTTTATTCTGATCTGTCAGCTTATTCAGTATATGGGGATAGTGTAGCAGACGAATGTAAGATTTCTTTACACATGTAAGGGAATAATTAAAAATAACGTTGGTGCTGAATATTCATGCTGGATTTGGATGGAATAGAGAGGCTAAGCGAGGAGCGGAGGGCAGGAGAAATGGGGAACTTATCAACACGGACGAGGTATGATAAGACTTTATGTCATTTACTCCCAAGTAGCGGATTTGGTGTGGCCCATATTATTAGGGCTTAAATCAAGTTCTGTTAAATGCAATACATTTTCCGTACGTTCAGATTAAAATACTAACCGAGTCTACAGAGAATTGCGTGGTTTCAAATGAGCAAAATGGAGAATAGGAGAAGATCCTCTATTCCAGTCTCCAAATTTCTCAAATCTAAATTTTGAGAAGTGAAAAGAAACCCACATGGATGTGGGGAGATCATGTGAAACTCCACACAGAGCTGAGAATCAAAGACTATATTATTTTGCATAAATTTATACTTTGCGCTTTGTTTTTTTTTTGTTTTTTTTAATGAACACATTTCATCATTCACTGAAACGCTTCGAATTTTAGTTGTAGATGCAATCTTCTCCAAAATTCAATTCAATTCACTTTTATTTGTATAGCGCGTTTAACAATGGACATTGTCACAAAGCAGCTTTACAGACATAAATACATTGAGGATATAAGTTGTAAATGTATGAATTTATCCCTAATGAGCAAGCCAGAGGCGACGAATAACAGATAGTGCAAATCTAAATAAATCCCTTCTATAACTGTGTACTACATGGGCAAATAGTGCAACTGTGTAACCAGGAAACTGATTACAGTCTGTTTTGTTGAACCTATCCGCTCTTTGATTATTTGAGGATACTCTAGATATTTTAGAAAAGTTATATTCAGGTTATCCACATCATGAGGCTATTTTCTCCTTTGTTTCATTTTGCTACTGTAGTAGAACAGTAATTACATATGAATACAATTAAGAAAATGTTTGTGTGCATGCCAGCATGAATATGTACGCACAAGCTCAGCCCGATATTCCACCATTTATCAAATTCCCTATATTGATTTCCAATGGGCAAATTAATTGCATATTTAAAATGTGTGATATATGTGATATACATGCAAAAGCACACTGTGCTTCACTGAGCCTTCATCATTCATCCATGTTGCGTTCAGCTTAATAAAGTGCCTATTTCTCACCCACTTGTCATGGTGAAGGAGCGGCTTATTTGTACCTGTAATTTTGTGCCTTTCTACCAGAGATACGGGGCATGGCTTCTGTCTGCACAGAAAGCTGATGACGTCTCTTTCATTATCTCTACTAGGTTTAAAAATGCTTAACACCATTACAGAGAATTAGTGCCATGCTGTCAACATTATGGAAGCCTGGCCTGTAATTACAGCTATGGAAATAGTGAAGGCTTTGATGGCATATCTCATACGAGCCGCCTGTCTACTGGCTTCTCTTTTTCAAATCTCCATATCTCCACACACACACACACACACACACACACACACACACACACACACAGGTAGGACAGAGAGCATGTATAAGCTAATAAGCATGTAAGGATACCTGGTATATGGCATATCCTTGAAATGCTTCAGTGGCTGCAATGTGTTTATTTGGCTAAAGACATTGTCATGTCTTAACTACGATTCATCATTAAAATCAAAATAAAAATGACAGACAACAGTAATTTGTTTACAAAGGAATATTTAAGTGACCTGAACTAACCAATTATTTAATTGATCTTTTGGTCGCCAGTTATTGTTATTCTTAATCTTAAAAGCTATGAAAGAAAGAAAAAAAAAAAGCCTGCTGCTCTTTTACTGCTGCTCCATCTCATATGAGAGGCTCATGTTGAATTTATATGCCAATTCCTTTCCATTATGGGCTTAAATGACTTTTCTGAATGAGATGGATGCTATTCCATCACCATGGCACATCAGCACATGTTCAGACTTATTTGGGGAAATTTGCTTTGCCTGCTCGCTCACCCATGACTAGCACTTGAAATGGCAATATATATTACTTGAAGCTGGCTGAAGGATTACGTTCGCTTTCATGAGTTCATTACCAATACACTACAAAAATATATTCACACTCTGTGCCACTCTCTCCTTCACCCCAAAATGGATATTTGTGAGGACAACATTGTATGGAAATAAGAACTGTTCTGAGATTTTAGAGCAAAGTGCGAACCAAATAATCTGCATCCTGATTACACTGTTAAAATATTTTTCAAATAGTTTTTTTAAATAATAGAATCATAAAACATAATGTGATCATTTATATCAACTTATTGCTCATGGCATTGAAATGTAGACATTCTAATCATATAAATCATTGTAACGTGACCTTAAACTAGAAAATAAAATATGCACAGCAGATATAATGTTTCTTCTGCCGTATGCAATAAGGATGAAAGCCGTGTCAGTGAAATCACTGCATTCCATGCTTTGTGGACTAGTTATGAGAAAGTTATAAACTGAAAATATCTTAACATGATGCTGATTATTTGATTCATATTTTATTCACTGAGAAGTTTTAATTTCTGTAGGTCCCTATAGTGTTCTGCTCATAACCATACCTAGTTAGAGAGAGAGAGTTGGAGAGAGAGAGAGAATATATGAATATCTGTTCCCTAGTTTGCTCATAATGAACTCATGCAAGTGAATACAGTCCTTCAGCCTGCTTCTAGCAGCCTAGGGCATGTTGCCATATCAAGTGCTAGTATTATGATAGTACTGCTTTGCCTTTGCATGTGAGTTGTTAGCGAGGGTGGAACTGTCAGGCTTGTTGTCCAGGTGGGAATTGTAAAAATTAGACACTGAAGTATTTGAACATCTACACTGATTTAAGATCAGTACTATCATGCTTTCACTTTACTAGAATACTGCTGGGCCTTTTTCACTTTTATTCAAACAATTTTACAAAGGAGCATCTAGCTGAGCTGATTGCCTTTGGGATGGTTCCCTGTTATTTGCATTGCTAAGAATCACTGCATTTCTGGTCTCATCCAATTTCTTTGTTAGCATGAGAGCCAGGCATCAAGCTCGCTGCAGCTGGTGCACCGTCTCTTCCCAAAAGCTGCACATCCATGGAAAATTACTATGGCTATTTTCTCGCCCGCTATTGATGCAGTCAATTAGCAGTCATTTAGCAGATCTTGTTAATCCTCTTAGGATTGGGGAGACTGAAAATCTTAGTATTTGCTCAGGGTAGCCATTTAAAGTGTTGAATGCTAGAGCATATAGAAGCAGGCACAGTATATACAGACAGCAAACAATGCTGCAAAGTGAGCACCCAGCCCGAAACAGCTGAATCTGGTGCATGAATCTGCGTTAGTGCACTGCTAATAAATATGGCACTTCCCTTTTTATTTCCCCGAAACTCTGATGTTTTTTAGAATGCTATTCATCTCACCAGTGAACAGAGTAAAGATTTGACCGGAATGTAGTTCGTGAAAACAAGCATTAGGTAATTGACTTTTATTTTGTTCCATCCTAGTTTAAAAAAGGCTGAAAAGCCTTATGGAAATGAAAATATATTCTCTTTCATCTTCTTGCTGGAAAGCAATTACATATAACAATAACATTACTATACATAGCAGTTCTTGTGTTTTATTGATTTATATTGATTTGTATAGTTTCGGTTAAACATGTAGGGCTCAGACAGTCTCTCATTACATTAAACTCCCTGGTTAGCATTCAGCAAGGCTTGCCTGATTCCGTGTGAAACATTGAGCTACTACAGTCAAACATATTTCTTTTAAAAATGGCTATCTCTCTCCAGAGAGTAGCAGAAATATATGATCACTGTAGACTTACAGCAGCAGCCTGTCGAGCAAAAGAAGAACCACAAATCAACATGCCAAAGTCACTACAGCCTAGATATTTTGGAGACTGGAAAACACATAATAATGCAATCTATGTGTTATATATGGGAAACATTTCTGAGTTATTGGAGAAGTGCAACTGAATGATGCTAAAACAAATATGCACTGATATACATTAACTCTGCAGTAAACTGAATATGTTGCACTAATTGATTGGCACCTGGCAGTAAAAGCTGTTGCGCTGAGACGTGACATCCAAGCTGCAAATTGATAGTGTTGTAGCTGTTGTGATATTAACCATTTTTATGTCCCATGATTTATGAGTCATTTATAGCTGTCGTATACTATACACACTACTTACACTCTCTGCAGTGTCATTGTCATTGAGGCCGCTCTTGGAGACATTTTCCCTACTGGAGATAAACAAGTGCGATTACCCAGGATGCCCTGGAGGTGCTAGCACGATCTTGCTTTCATTACACAATAAAACATTGTTGTAAAAACCCCTACAGGCTTACACCTGCAGCATTAACCTGGATTTAGATGATTTAGAAATGCTTATTCATCAATACCTATGCCAGGAACATGTAGGAACATTAAACTTGTTATTTATTTGACCTGGACCAGTTTTTCAGGTGTACACTGCATCGAAAGATGTTTTGTAATCTCATAAGTGAGGTTTATAATCAGATTTTTCATAATCTTCTTTATAATGTTCGAACACTATAATTTTACTCTGTGAATGCCATGTTTATTTTATCTCATATGTGTTTAAATTTGATCAGCACAGTTCTGTAGTACAGAGTTTAACTGTATTCATTATTTGGATAGCAATGCAATACAAAGCTAACAGGGATGGCATTGACAATGTGAACATTTCTGGTTAAACTTCGAAACAACACTTCCAATCCAGGGCCAAAATAACAGTGGACATGCATGAATTACGTGGTCAAACGTTTACTACGCTAATGTCAAGTCAAGTCAAGTCAAGTGGAGTTTATTGTCATTTCAGCCATATACAAGTACATAGTGAAACGAAACGTTTCTCCAGGACCAAGGTGCTACATAAGACAAACACAGAACAACACAGAACTACAGGGACTACATAAATTATACGTAAAGTGCACAAGTGCAAACACGTGCAGACAGCACAAGACAGAACAAGGCAGTACAATGACTACAGCGCCGACCAGTACGCAGTTCTGTTAAAAGTGACCTAGTGACAATAGTGCAAATATTACAGAGTTTGATATTGTGTTCTTCCATGTATATGGACCCCATGGATGCACATTATTGGCCAGTGTCTCTCTGAATGACAAGGGAGAGAGGAATTTCATCATTCCCTCCAATATTTTCGGACAGTTTTAAGCGCTTTACTGCTGTGCCACTCAGGAACCTGTGGTCAGAAGTTAATCAGCAATAAATTCAGTAAATAAGTTAGGTCTTGTCAACGACAGCAGGGCGCTAATGGAAGCAGCACTTAATGCAAATTTGAACTGATACTTAATTAACTTTATTCATGGTTCTTGAAGATTCTGAGACCATAATAAGTTTGATGAGACACCTACTCCTTGCCAAAATGATAACCTGGTACATGCATGCTTCCTTCAGGAAATTCAATGAAATAGTGAATCAATGGCATTCGTCCAAATGCTTTTGAACTTTCTCAACACTGGCATTTTAGAAAACAAGCTGAGTAAGAATATATAAAATGCTAGATTGTGATTAGTCTCAAAGATAAAGCACTCTCTCAGAATGTACATGTGCTACAGATATAGTAGCCACAATAATATAAAATGACCTAGCTGAGTTAGTACTAAAGCACTAAAGCAGATAAAGTGCAGTACAGAACCAGGGCCATAACCAGCATCAAAAGTTTAGTCAGGTTCACAATCTATTTTATCTAGTTATTGTAAACTATACAGTGTGTCCCAAAAGTCTCCATATATAGGGGACTATGTATGCCAGCACCACATTGGTTGTGCCTTTGTCAGTGGATGTTCGTGGACGTCCACTTCTCAGTTGCTCCGCAACACTTCCAGGCTTTTTGAATTTGTTAATAAGTTTGGCAGCAGTGTGGTGTTTGATGTGCTTGCCATGTTTCCTGTTAAAGCCCATCACAAAATTGTGACAG
Source organism: Pangasius djambal (assembly GCA_022985145.1). Taxonomy (NCBI): domain Eukaryota; kingdom Metazoa; phylum Chordata; class Actinopteri; order Siluriformes; family Pangasiidae; genus Pangasius; species Pangasius djambal. Next base: position 18,264,812 of record CM040975.1, on the reverse strand, counting down.
CTTCCCGATCCAGCCATGAGAATGATTTCAATACATTCCTCTTTTGTCAAAGGCATTCTTACAGGCTATCTGAAATATATATATATATATATATATATAATATAAACTATGAAACATTTTGGAAGACATTTTGCTAAAAAGTGTTAATTTCCCCTATGTATGGAGACTTTTGGGACACGAGAAATTAAATGTTCATCATTATTTATATTATAGTTAGCTGTTGTTTTCACTGAACAAACTTATGCAAAAAAACATGGGCTAAAGTGTGCAGGAAAAATATGGACAAGGCAACAGACTATAGTCAAAGTCACAGTTGTCTAACAAGGAAAGCTGAACGCAGTTATTAAAAAAAAAAAAAAAAAACTCCCTGTAGTTTGTCACGCAAAGAATGCACAGCAAGTGACTGTGAAGACTTTGTGTTCTTAAAGGCCATGCACAGAAAGCTCCTCTCTCTCTCTCCATGGAGGAAGCTTAAAAGTTGTGGGTAAAAACACTGTTGACATAATCATGATATCTCAGGTCCTCTCTGACAGCCTGAATCCCCACATACAAATATTACGTCTGGACAGCCCAGATGGAGAATTACAGTGTTACGGTTATCTAGAGACCTGTTAAAGTGAAAAGTGAAAATATGCACATAAAAGAGCTAATACCCTTGTTGAGTAGACTTCAGCAAGTTGGCTAAAATAGCGTCGAGGCCGAGAACTGTCCAGTCAGTGATTTCCGCTTTGCTGATACACTGTCCAGTCCAGAAGTAAAACAGTGGCAATAGTGTAACCAGAAACATAAATGTACATGTGACTGCAGCAAAACAAGATGTACCGTAACCAAAGCTCAAAGTAGCTTATAGAACAACTAATTAGATTCACTGAAGTCAAAACCTAAAGTCCAAGCCTGTATAAAACCAACATGATTACAGTTTAGCAAACGGAAGTTTAAAATCACTTTCAGAGTATATTCAGGTTTTCTCAGTCAAGACAGTATATCATAAAAGAATTTTTAAATTACTCCTACCACCAGAAAGCATATTTTAAGCATAAAGCATAGTAGTACATTAAAGTATAGCAAACCTTTGGAGTATTGCAATCAGGCTTAAAAAGAACCTACAGGTGTCTTTGGTGCAGCTCTCTCAAAAAAAGAAAGCTATTCAGTATTCAGTAACCTTGCCTGTCAAAATATCTTCCAATTAGACAGCAAAGGTTTCTCTTCATTCGCGCATAAATCTTTCGCCTTTTACTAAAGATTTCCGTGGAGAGGAACGTTGATGAGTTTATTTATTTTATTTTTTAAATTTATTTATGAATGAGGAAGTGGTAGCTCAGTGGTTAAGGCGTTGGGCTTCTATTCATAAGGTCGTGAGTTCAAACTGCCATGCTGTCTGTTCGGGGGGTCATGCTGATCTTACGGGGACAGTCGTGGCCTAATGGTTAGAGAGTCGGACTTGTAACCCGAAGGTTGTGGGTTTGAGTCTCAGGTCCAGCAGTGCTCTCTTCCACCCTCATGACCATGACTGAGGTATTGCAGGTGCTGCAGCAAAAAAAAGGCTGCCCACTGCTTAGGGTGTGTGTTCCCTACTCTGTGTGTGTGTGCACTTGGATGGGGTAAATGCAGAGCACAAATTTTGAGTATGGGTCATCATACTTGGCCACATGTCACTTCACAAAAACTGCTGCTCAACCCAGGGAAATACTCACCTGACTCAACCGTTCACTTTTCTCATCAAAACCTAAAAAATAATCATGTTAGTATTTAAACAGTAAGCTGGGAAATCTTGATAGATTAAAAATATGCTAAAAGTGATGTGTGCATCATTAGTACTTGTCAGCAAATAGGCAAATATTTAGGGTTGGGAAATAATTGAGCAATTATAATTGTTACTATACTTGCATTTATACTTTACTTGAGTGTTGTTCGAAATTGAATACTTTAGAATAACTTTTCCAAAAAACAAAAAATTCTCCTCACAATTTTATTAGACCTTCAAATCTGGTCTGTTATCTCATCCAGCCAACAGCTTGACGCTATACATATATCAGTTGAATGGGCTGAATTGAATCAATCAAATAGTTTTAATGAAAATGTTGTTTTCTTTGCCTCCCAAAAGGCACGAACTCCATTTAGTTTGAAAAAGCATGCTGAGGTAAGTTTGGCTAATTAGTTAGTTAGTCACCAGCAAACTTACAGAGACTGAAGGACGTTCCAGGCAGAATGGTGTAGCTGCCATTTAGAAATTCATCATATACAGTTCATCTTCTAATAGTTTCAGATAAGTAATGGATAAGTTTCTTTTAAAATGAAAACATGACTTTTTAACAATTTCATCGGTTAAAAAATGCTTACTTTTTTACTTTTTATTATTTGAGTACATTTAAAAGTAGCTCTTTGGCTTACATTTTTGGCTGGATACTTCCACGTTTAATTGAGTAAGATTTTGACACATTATTTACAATATGAACCTTTACTGAAATACATATGTTTTACACTTTCACTTAAATATAATTTGTCAGTAATATTTCCACCCAGGCTAATATTGTTCTTTTAGGAAGAACAAACCAAGATGTCATTTTGGTCAAAAACAGAATTTTTCATCTGCTGTACATTTGGTTATGCCAGCAGTAAAATGACTGTATGTGGCGCTAACACACCATGAGACACGTGTGGTAATGCCATTACGTTGTGACAAACGTGGAATGTGGAGAAAAACAAATCAGCTGATCCTTCGAAGCCAAAGTGACTCCAGTAGCTAGGCAATATCAGAGTCAACAAGGGCTGCTGAAAAATAGTTGCTGTTTGCCTAAAGGTCTGAAATTCTTACCAAACTCAGAAAAAAAACTGATTTATAGGACTCAATACGAAAAATATAAATATGACGACAAGGTATAACTACAGATAGCCAAGATATCTAGATCAAAGTACCAGTTAAACCACTGTCAAACTCTTCACCAGGGAAAGTGCTTCTCATAATGATGGAGGTGTGTGCCAGGCCTTGCCCAGTTTCAGCAGCACTGAGGAGTGGATAAAAAATATTAATTAGTTATTGTGCACTGTTTGTCAAGATCTAGCAGGTAGGGGCAGATTTAGCTAGAGGGATAATGACTCACATATATTTCTCTCTCTTTCTCTCCCTCTCCTTCCCTCTGTTAGCAGAGCAAAGCAAGACTGGCCTCTACACGTACAGTACTCATGATGCATGCAAGTGATAAAGTATAGCCACAGACATGGATGAGACCCAGTGCTGTGGACTTCTACATTAAAAATTGATTTAACCCCGTCTGTAATCCTTCATACTGTGTGTATAATTGCTAACAACATGATTAGTGATATGATATTAATAAGAATTATTTCTAGTCATGGATCGTGTTTGCTCAGTTTAGGAGACCTCAGATGTCAGAAGAATCAAGACATTCCCCAGACATTAAATTCAATAACACATGAAGCAGAAACCTTTTTAACGTGTGTGATATATCTGTCATACCACTAATCTAAATTTCCTCTGCATTGTCCAAACAGAAAGATAAGATAAATAATAAAATGCCTCAGAGCAGGATGAGCAACAGATTATGAATTTGTTTCAGCTGAACAAATGAAAGAGCAGAACAATCATATTACTCAGCACAATCAGATTAGAGATGTGGAATGTTATTTGCTACTAAACTGAATTATGGCTATATATGTGTGTGTGTAAGCCTGAAAAGAAAATCCTCCATGGGAGCAGGTCAGTATTTCAGGTAATTCCATTCTGACTTATTGCTGTTTTAAAGTTACTTGGTTTAAATAAACTCTAGAGTATACATGTGTCATTTGCAGCTCCCTGTTAAAGCCAAAGATGAAAAAAAAAAAAAAAAAACAGATATGTCTAGACTCCTTGTAAGGCTTGGTGTTTACATGTACTACACTATATGGTTTTCAGCCCAATCTTGCTGTCACAGCCAAAACTCACACATGCCAATGGACAGAAAAATATTTTGTCCATACTGATTGCTGGCATTAGCAGAACATAGTCATTTTCTTTAATTGCAGGTCTATCTTTAGATGATCTTCACCATACAATATGACATACAGAACACGTCTGTTATAGAATTTGGCAAGAAATTTTATCGCGATCATCCCATATAATGTGACAAGTAATAATCTTAAAAGACTGGTGTTAAAACTGAAACAGTAATTGCATGATCTCAGATTCTAAATTGATGTTTAGTCTTTTAATTCTGCGCTGTATTTTCACACAGTTACACTGAAACACGTGTAAAGGCCCTGTGTGGTCTGAAGTGTATCACTGTGGTCAGTGTGGTCAGAGTGTACCATTCTGTTCCATTAGGATAGTAACTAAGAGTTCTTGATGCAGGGCAACACTGGATTTGAGGTTACCAATGGAAATTCAGGTAAGAAATGACAATACTTAGTTTATATCAGCTTCCATCGACAAATTTCATTATCCTACCCACTCTCATTCAACCATGCACACTCCGGTGCAGACACAGAAGACTATTCGTCAGTAAAGTGACTACGTGCAGTGCTGGCTCCCCACACAAAGCGCCCATTCATCCCTTTCTCTGCCATTATACCTCACTAACAATCCTTCTCTCGCCCCTAAAGCAGTGTCCTGTCTGTCCTCTGTCCCTGCCTCTGCGCACTAGTGATTCATGGCTAATTGATCAACGATGCCACAGAGTTGTTGAGGGTGTTACATTGCTGGGACAGAACGACTGAAAGTGTCCACTATCTCTGCTTTTTTCTCTCTCTTTTTAGCTTACATGCACTCCTTGTCTCTTCAGCAGCGCAGCAAGCTTTGGCAGTTTTTTATGCAGTTTATGCAGTGATGGCTTTTGTCTCCCAAGCTAGCAAAATGTAGACAGACAGCACATAGATCAGTCCAATCTTTACTTGTCACACCAGGCTGCCCATGACAGGCAACACTCTGTCTGCTGTACATCCACAGCCCCAGAGAGATAATGCTAAATTAGGACACTGCCTCGCCGTGCTGTCTATGGTGCATATCACTCCAGAGGTCTGATGCTTTCACTTTGTGGCCTCTATGGATTTGGATGACACATACTGGAACACAGTACTCAGCATGCATTTACTGTCAAGGACTATAATAATGGCTATTGCACCTGCATTGCATTGACAATAACTGGATCTGTGATCATCATAATTCGTGCAATGTCACACATTTAAATTGACCCACTTAGTCCATGTATTGGTTGCATAATGAAAATGCAAAAGGGCTCGAAAGAGATAGCATTCTTGCTTAATGGATCCTTTTTTTTAAAGATCAGGCCATCAGCAGATAATGTTTAGTCATTAGATTTTATTGACAGTGGGTGGATGATGGTAGGTGTTTCATGCATAGAGAGAACACAATTAAAGCTATTATATCTGATACTTATCCCAACCCAGCGCTCTTTTAATGAGTCCATGTTAACTGGAGGGTTACGGTCCAAAATGTTCTCATGAGAGAAATGATTTGTCTCATTAGAAAGGGACTCCCAAGTCTCACATTCTAATTTTCACTTGTGTGTGTGTGTGTGTGTGTGTGCCTGTGTGTGAAAGCTAAGGTCACAGTCATGTCCCTGCTAATGCCTCTGTCTTTCTCCTCTGCGCCCTTTCCCTTCCTTTCTTCCATCTTTCTTTCTCCATGAGCCTTCTTTTATTTCCTCTCCTTTTCACTTGCTCACCCTTTTCTCCAGCTGTCAAACTCACTTCTTCTTCCTCTCCCCCTTTTCTTTGTGTCCTCCTATTAGTCTCTGTCTTTCCCTTCTGCCCTCTTTCCCTGTGTGTTTTCCTCATCGCCTTCAGTGTTCTTCCTCCTTCTTCCTCCCCTTGTGCTTGCATTTTTTCTTAGTTTACCTCACTGAAATTATTTTGATTATGTATCCCCTTTTTGTGTTTTACTTCATATATCAGCAGTTTGTCCTTCAGATTAAGGATGGACATCACCCTCAATTTCCACCCTGCTTCAAACCTCAGAATAGATGTTTGTCAACTTCTGCTTCATTTAAGTAAAGAATATAGCGTTTAAGTCAAATAATATAGAGTGCCTCTAGTATCCAAATAAAAAGCCACAGGTGCACTGGAAAGGGGAGAAAATCAAGCCAACAAAAAAAGGAAAATTGGCTCATCCTGCTGTTGTCAGAGCAAAGATTCCAAAATCAAGTACTCATGTGGACTGTTTTCAGCCCTCAAAATAAAGGCTGTTTTTGCTGAAAACATGTAAAAAGTCACCTGATACACCAACACGTATCGGCTTCAGCAAGCCTTCCTCAGGGTGCTTCTTCTGTTTCATTTAGTTGAGTGGTGAGAATGAAATGTCAACCAAATTAATGCATAAAGTAGCCACCACTTTGGTAATTTGGTACGTGTTTTAAAAAGATCTAATAAAATTATGTCTTTTTCCAACTATTTTGGCCATAAATCCTAAATTGTACTGTTCTTCATTAAGCATTCAAATGATGCTATTTTGAAACATTCACACATTTTAGGATGTTTAACATTTCTAAATTCCAAAAACCTGTAAGTACATTATACTATTTCTTCTCTATTACACTGTATGATCTATCCAAATAATCACATTCAGCTAGGTATGTAAAATAAAATCAGATCATTAACTAACACTCATAAGTACTTAGCTATAAACAGGTAGCTGTGAAAAATCAAGTGGAGAAAACACTCAAAAATTCTCAGTGGAATCACAAACGCTTGGCGTCATGCCAATATTTAAAGAGTCAATTCATGTCATTACAGAGTGCACTTTCTGAATAAACAGTACAATAATGATCTAGCTTTTGTAAGTACATTTTAGCCTTCACATCAATAGAAGTCAGTAGACAACTAATAAAGTTTATTACACTAAATAGCTGAAAAAATGCCCTTTTTGTCTCCTTTCATTAGCAGGAGGCATAAAATCAAATCAAACTCTTCTATACACTTTCTGCAAAAGGACAAAAAAAACAGAAAGGAATATATATATATATATATATATATATACACTGCCCTCCAAAAGTTTGGAAACGCCTGAACAAAATAGGGTTTTTGGGCAATATCAGCATAAATCCTCTTTAGTTAGTGACCATTTTGCATTGATAATAAGGGACAACACTAGGCATCCGAGCAGTCAGTTTATTCAAACATCGACTTGATGTATTACTCCAAGCCTCCTGGAGGATTGCCCAAAGATGATTCACACTGGTTGGACACTTCTTACGGACATCACGGTCCAGTTCCTCCCATAGCAGCTCAATGGGGTTAAGGTCAGGTGATTGGGCAGGCCACTCCATGATAGACAACACACCGGCTCGGATGCCTAGAGTATGTAGAGCTGTAATAGCTGCTAATGGGGA
>CM040975.1:18237261-18249836 GCA_022985145.1 Pangasius djambal | reverse complement strand
GGAAGAATGGTCAAAAATTCCTATAAACACACTCCTCAACCTTGTGGACAGCCTTCCCAGAAGAGTTGAAGCTGTAATAGCTGCAAAAGGTGGACCGACATCATATTGAACCCTATGGGTTAGGAATGGGATGGCACTTAAGTTCATATGTGAGTCAAGGCAGGTGACCGAATACTTTTGGTAATATAGTGTATCTTAATATAAAGTTTAAATCACATTTAATCCACGTAACACATACATTGAACAGTACTGTTCCCACATTGTCGGTACCTATAAAAGAAGTATAACTCACCCTCCTCTGACTGAATCCCAATTTAACCTCTGAGCATGTCCACGCAAGATGCAAATTTAATGACTTGGGGGTCTAAGGAAAAGAGATGAAGAGGCCATTCTCAACTGCAGTCTGCCCACTTTTTCTCCTTATTAGTCTAAAACATCAGGCCTGCTTGTATAAATTTTTTTTTTTTTACTGCTTATTGGATCTACTGGGTAGAAGATCTGCTGCAGTGCTATTTCATCTTTGATGAAAGGATTATATAATCAGCATAATTAAGGAAATAATGAATTTAACGATCCAATCTACTGAAATTCGTGCACTTATTCTCGCTCTTTGCTTAGGCTCATTGGACTGCAGTTTATGTTTGTAGTTTAACTGCCATTAACTTCTTTTTTTACTTTCTCCATCTTACTTAAATGCACTTTCTTACCCTGTATTAATTAAGTCTCTCTTCTACTTTTTTCTCTGTTATCATCTTTAATAATGTTATTGTTGCTAGCAGCAATGGGAGTAGTGCTATCAGGCATATTTGAGGAGGATCAAGGAGAGGATGAAATGAGCTAACACCACTACATGGAGCAACTATATATTTCTATTACCTATAAGCTGCTCTGCTTGTGCTAGGATCAGCAGAATGTTTAGTCGTTTAGAGGTAAATGGTACCTTTTAGAGTTTGGCAACAAATATTTTACTTTCCTCTCTTCCACACTTTGTAAACTTTGTTTCATTTGCTCTAATTTTTCTATTTCCAAGTACTTATGAATGCACATCAATACTGTGCAGTGCAACCACACAGCAACAATACTGAAAATAATTGCTTTTACAGAAAGTATGAAGTAAATGTCAATACATATAGTTAATTTGGGGATTTATGGGGCCCTAGGCAGTTGCCTAGCTTTGCCAGTAATTAAGTCCACCCCTGTTCTAGATGTACATAATAACCCCAAGGTCCTATCACTGCTCAGAAAATTTGAATAATAAGCATAAATAACCTTTTACAAACAATGCATCAGAATGTAATATTTGTATAGTTCCATAGTAAACATAATCTAAAACCCTCCCTCCATTGTTAACTGATTATGGTTTTGCAAACACTGAGATTGTATATTATGATTAATTTAATAATTAATAGATAGGATATAATTTGAAATCAGTTTCTCCCCGGTGCCTGTAAAACCAGCTATTGCTTTTTATTATGCAGCTCCTTCAAGAGCTCAGTCTATGTGGTGTGAGTAATGGAGTAATTTGAAATTCAGGCCACTGTCAGCCTTCTCTAATACAGGCGATTAGAAGAGCTGCAATTTACACATCTCCAGCCAGTTGTCTTGATGATGACAGTGAGGCCTTAAGCAAGGATGGTGCTTAAAGTTACTGCCGCCCTGATATGTAGCTCTGGTTTCCACTCTGCTTATTACCCATTTGGAATTAGCGCAGTTTTGGCACATTGCCATAGATAGTGTCAGTAAACCGAGGCTTGCTTTAGGAGCCATTTGATGCAGTGCTTGCGATCAATAACTGTTTCGTCAGAAATGGAGCTCATCAATCAGAATCTGAATGCAACATAAATTTCACTGTGAAAGTGAGTGGACTGAGTCTGACTGCATGCTCTGTAACAAGAAGGGACCACATTTCTGTTATTATCCGAATCATTATAAGAAAATGATAGCCATGTGTTTTATATCTCTGTATTTTTATTGTAATATGGAAATTAAGACTACTCATGCAGTATCATTTGTATGTCACAGTAGCATGTCATATCCTGGCCAACAGTGAGTGAACTGTGGCCTACAGAAATGTAGAACTGTGCATCTATAGGCAGAAACTTTCCTGCATGTAAACTGCATGTTACAACCCACTTGCTTGTAGACAGGGAGGCCACACACACACACACACACACACACACACACACAGACACACACACATCTTTTAGCTGCAGGTGGAGGCTGGCATTGTGTCTGTGCGGTTCCTGCCAGGCTGATAGCTCCGAGAGCTCCAAATAAAGCCCAAGCACCACAGTCTGACCATCGAACTCACATTCACAACACATGACTGTATTTTCACATGTGCCTTCTCAATCACTGCTGATGTGTTATGGGTGTGTCAGAAAAGAGAACTGAAAAATATCAGCCCACATGGAGATCAAATTTAGGGGTTGTTTCACTCTGTGATCACCTGACACACTGTCACTGAGAGGCTCCATGAATCTACAGTCTGGCCTAAAGAGACATCAGTCCCAGCAACACATCTTCATTCCATTCTGTGCTTTTTTCTAACAATCACTGAAAGGATTAAATAAATGAGGAGGCAGTGGGTGAGGGGGTGGGAGCTACTTAGCCCTGCTAGCCCATTTATCATGTCATCCCCGGAGTGTGTTGCTCTGTTGACACTCTACATGCGCACTATACAGCCAAATATGTATCGTGATTATGTTTCTATAATCAAGTGTAACTGCTTTCAAAAACTAAATCACTTTCAAGATTAGGCATCATTGAAAATTTGCTTGCTTTTTCATCATGCCAGGCTTGAAAGTTTATACTTAACATAAAAACAATAACACTATAGTTCAATAACTGCATTTTTCTGCAATTCTGAGCAAAAAGTTTGTTTTGATTACAAAGCAAAACCAAGTCAGAAATGAACTTTTAGTCAATGTGTCAGTTTAATTGATGTGTCAGCTTCTCATGAAGCAGAGTTTGATTACTGCATGCCTCTAATTCACTCAGTGGTGATTTATTTCACCAGCAATGCTGATGAATGTAAACAAAGATGCACTCGACCCAGGACCTGTTCAGTATCATGAGTTGTGTTGATGACAGCGTGCATTAACTCTGTGATAACATGTAAAGAGCGGACGGGCAGGCTAACTACAAAAGCGACTAAACAAATAGAGGTAACAACACTTGAATACATTTCTAAGCATTAACAGGTACATCCATCTTTTAATTTAAATGCAACGCCAACATTATATGCAAAATGTATAACATTTAAAGACGTTGCAGTAGTGTAACGGTTTAGCTTCCACGCTTTTCAAAGATGAGGATCATATTAATATTGTCAGAAAGAGTGGGCGAATGCAAATGCAGTTAGAGGGATTTATTGAGAGGCAGACAGACAAGCCCAAAATGTTAGGCAAGGTCAAAGTCAGAGAACAGGCAGAGGTCAGATAATCAGCAAACAGCATAAACTGAAGAATACCAAAACACAAAAAACCTGGAAACGGTCAATGTGTAAACCAGAGTGGCAACTGCATAAACAAAAGGCATGGTACGCTCAGGGGTTCACACAACCGCACATTACTTTGCAGTGAGTCCTTGGGTGAGAGTCTCTTTATAGACTGAGTGTGACCGGGGACCGGTGAGTGCAATCAAAAGTCCAGGGATTGAGAACGTGTTAGAGGCAGTGGATTCTGGGAAGTGTAGTCTGAGGTGGCCATGTTTGTAGGCCACGATGTGTTCACGGTGTGTTTTTGTTGACCTGACAAATATCACTCTGCTGTGCTCTTTTAAATTCGATAAGACATCATTGGCCAGTGAGCTGAATCCTTCTCTATTCATGTCTTCACCACCCTTGAGGCTAATTGTGACTGATAGAGGCTAATTTCAGTTTTATTAATGTCAGTTTACACTGTTTATATTTTGTGGCATATGCTGTGATTTTTACTACCTCTGTGTGGGAGATGATTATTTTGTCTCACTGATGAGACTTTCATTGGTGCCAGAGGAGGCTCTGAAAATCTGTAGGCTGCCACTGAGGACCAGCCATGGAGCAGAATCGCATATCACAGTGTCTCTCGACTCGCCATGGGATTTATCTTTGACTTCTAACTTAACAAGCTCATTCATGCATTAAGCACAATACAGCCTTTAGCGTTTAAGTCTCTTACACAGATGTAATACTTATTCAAAAATCATGGAACTAACCTCATTTCATCATCATGATTAAATGGTGTAATAAATACATTTCTGCCTGTCTACACAAGTACCATGAAATCCATTTGAGACAATCTAACAGATTTTCTGTGATTGCTCACAGCTTCCATCATTCCATTACTCTCACCCTCTGACAATTAATCAACACAGGTAAAACGGATTTGTTAATATAATTCATACATGAGTGATTAATGAACATCCTGAAGAAACTGTCGAAGATTTGCGGCATTATTGGAACAACTTAATTTCATTATAACAGATGAGTACCACAGCTCCCATTAGCTGTAAGAAAGGGCCAACCATTTTATCATGGTGTAAACAAAATTAGGTAATCAATATGCTAAATGCTAAAACAAAAAAGCACAGAAGAGGACACAGACATACTGGAGATGACTCTATACATTGCTTAATGATTGCAGGGACCATCACGTTTGTCTTAGTCGCTCCTCTGAAGCTTGTAAATGTTATGTGTTAATTGTAGTCATTAATCAGTTTTTTTAAACAAAGTAATTTGTGTAATCATATGTGTCTGTAGTATGAAGAGAAAGATTGTATAGTAGCTGCTGTTCAGTAATCAGGCGTCCTGTGGACAACATGCTGAGCTTCTTAAAGGCCATTTTCTGCTGAATAAATGCCTCTTCCTAGGATACATCTGTCCAAAAACAAAATAAATCAGTAGAGAGCAGATGGTGGCTAAATATCCCTGTGAATATGAATATTTACATTGTGTTCCTTCTAGTCTGGTTATAGTTTCTGCGCGGATGTAATAATCCTCATTTATATGAGCAGGAAAGGTTAGAGTGAAGCCAATAATCTGCACACAAATTCACGTCCTCCATTCTCAGATTCATCATAAAGGCAGAGACCCAAATGATTTTCTCGTCTGTTTGATGCATTGTTTTCTGATATAAGAAAAACCTACCAGACCAGCACTAACTTGTCCTCTTACCCCTGCCTCCAACAATCTGTTCATTCATTATTTTTGGATGTTATTGCTTGCATGTGTGTGTGTGTGTGTGTGTGTCTGTGTGTCTGTGTATTTTCCTGAGTGAAAAGGAAAGCACATTCCGCTGCTTGTTTCTCCACAGGCGAAATAGGTTTTTTCCAGATTTTTTTTTTTTTTTGTCTTTAGGAAAACAGAATCTTTTGCTACCCTTCCTTCTTTTCCCACATCCTAACAGGGTTATTAACTAACCTAACTCTTGCTGGCCACAGCAGGACTTGGGATAGTATTGCAAACAGCGAAACATTAAATCCGGCAGGGGGGTTCAGAGAGGATCTGGATATTCTAATGGCTGGCAAGTGAGAAAATTTATGCTTACAGGACCGGAATTTAGCAACCACCAATTGTATGATATAGTAAACGCATTGCGCTTTATTGAATTGTAGGCGAGTGCAGTAGTTGCCGGTTCCTGATAAGAGTAAAATGAACAGCTCCGAGTGAGAAAAGAGTAGTGTAGTCAACTCATAGAGTAGTGTTAAACCCATGTAAACTGTTGCACACACAGGCACTGATTATGGACTGACCCTTTTTCTGGCTTTTTCTCCCACTCAAGGTAGCTAACAAGGCCAGTGACGATGGGTGACACTCGAGGCACTGCTTCAGTTTGCAGCCTCGATATAAATTACGTAGCAATCAAACAGCACTCTGGGTGGGTGATATAACAAAAATACCATATCATGATACACATTACTCACAAACATTGCCTGGAAAAACAGTAGTGTGGCCAAAAAAAAAATTGTTTGATGATTTATATACTGTCTACAACCTTTAAAATATATATATTTTTAAATAGCTTTTTCTATTATTTCTCTCTATTATTCTTCCCAATTTGGTCACCTGTCAATTCCCACCCACCAGCCAGCTCTCCCCTATCATACAACAACCAAGGAGACTTAAAGCTAATGCATGCTTCCTTTCAGACAGGTGAACCCAGCCAACCGCATCGTTTTGAATTGCTGCTCATGCAGCGTCACAGGGCAGTGTAACACACTTGGAAGAAAGTGTTATCTACCCACTTCTGCATACATGAGCTCAAAGATGCCCATAATTGGCTAGTGTTGCTGCGACTGACAGGGGAGACAGGGTATGACATCCCATATAAAAATCGTAAATAAATAGATAAATAAATAACAACACCAAAAAGAAGAAAAATGTAACATGTTACAAGATTAAGCACACATTTTTAAGCATCAAATCAGCTGTTCCCAGTCAGCTTATGATTAAATTTATTTAAAACAAAACATAAAAAAACATCACAACATACACGATATCTCAGAAAAACATACTGACATAATATATCATGATATTGATATTATATCGTCATGCCACCCAGCCCTGGCACACCATCGTTATGTATATCTTAGATACACTGATCACAGGCTGAACTGAAATGCAGTAGTGTTGCAAGGAGATGAACAAAACAAGATATCCATATACGTGACAGCCCAGAGCTGTGGAAACGTTCTGTCATGAGTGAGACGGTTGTGTGCATGCAGGAATGGTTTGGTCAGAGAGAATTGTTGAGGTTGTCCCTGTCATCTGGACTGTTCTGTTTTGGTGCATTGAGCTCAAACGAGGGAGTCTTGTCACACTGTGAGACCGCATTTGCAACAAGCAGCAGGGGGGGAAGTGACTCCAGCAAAGCATCACAGATGTCACTCTGCATTTGTGCCCTGCTTGTCCTACTGTGCGCTTCGTCTCTGCACTGACAGAGCGCTTCTGAGATACAGTGAGGTGTCGTCGTACCTGTCAACTCTGGGAGCACAACAGCCTTCCCTGGGCTTTAATTGCTGTCATTTCAGCGGCTAGAGAAAAGGCTTGTTCTGCATGACAGCCTAATTAGCTTTATTTAGATCAAATCATGGCCGTAAACAGAGAGAGGCCATAATGAACACGTGTTTGGACGAGAAGGCTGTAGGAGACCTTCCTTGTGAGTTACATATCCGTACAGCCCTCCACACCCTTATTAATGGCCCTCTTAGTGTCACTTCATTGATAGCCTCAAGACGGTCTCCCAGCCTACTGCTGGTGTGTATACACACACACACACACACACCTGCTGGCTCAACCATTTCACCTCACCCTGCCCTCTTCATTGGTTATTACAGAACATACTCTATACTTTATATTTACATCTTGGCAGGAGAGCAACTGATAATACATTTTATTTATACTGCATTTTTCATTTGAGGCAACATGCTACAAAGTAAAAATGGTGGATAAGGCTATGTTATAAATAAACTGGCACAAAATATTTGGAAGCCTTTTAAAAAATGATACTAAAATACAGAAATTATACTAAGATTCTGAGAAAATTAATAACAGGCCATCAAATTTTAAAGGGCGTACTGTTGCAAAACCACAAACTAAAAGGAAGCCATTTGACAAAGAAACATTCTCTCTTAAAATGATCAGAAATCTGTCATGCCTCCAGGTGATCTGGGAAACCATTCAACAGACAAGGTGCTGCTGAACAGAAGGCCCGAAACCCTGTTGTGCAGATTTTACTCCTTGGGATACGAAGGAGGAGTTTATTGTTGGATCGTAGGTTGTAGGTGGAAGTCATGGGGGTAAGCGATTCCTCTGAGACAGGGTGGGGCATTTCCATAGATGCATGGATGAGTCAGGAGAAAAAGTTTAATAGGAGATTAATATTAGATCTTACAGACAATTGGTGAGCAATGTAGAGTGAGGAGAACTGCAGTGATGTGATCTTGTTTTTGCATCAGGATCTTGGCAGCACTGTTTTGGATGCACTGGATTATTATTATTTTTTTCTAAACATGTAATCATGTAAATGCAGATTCATCAACCCTCCTAGACTGACCAGAAGCCTTTTCTAATTAGAATAAGTCACCTAGAAGATCAGACAGTGAGTGCAGGGGATTTTTTGGGGTGCTGTTGCAGCAATAGAATGAGGAATATGATCAATGATTTCATTAAACTACTGTGAGAACTGCCAAAATGTCAAACCATAACACATCATTACATAATATTTCTGTATTACAAATACCCAAAACACAAAAGAACCTCTGACCAAAAAATTACACAAATCTGGTAATAATAATGATTATTATTATGTTGCTCTTTGGATGACCTCATTATATTAGTCTGAATAAATCACAAATTCAATTGAGAAATCCAGAGAAATGGATATTGAACATGTAGGCTTTCATTTAGCAAAGCAAAGCCCCTTAGGGAAAAAATGGGTTAACTCTAGAACCATTAAATATTCTTCATATTGACCCACTTGGCGAACCCTTAAAAGTCCTCTGTAGAACAGAATATCTCCCTGTCAGAGAGGGTTCCAACTAGAACCCCTTTAGGAAGCATTATATTTTATTTTATGTTCTAAAAAGTTTTAAGCGAGCACTCAAGGTTTCTCAAAGGTAGCTCTTGGGGAACCCTTAAAGGTTCTTTTTTGAAGCCTACAACGCAATACTTCCCCATCAGAGACAGAAAATGAAAAACCCTTAACTTTCTAAGAACCCTTGAAAAAAACATGTGCAGTCCCTTAAAATAAGCAGTGTACTGGGATTAATTAGAGCACAACAGAATATTGACTAGAACGTCATGGTTGTATGAGCATGGACTAGTGTGTGCAAAGGAGGGGGTAAGATCTTTTTTCTGCTGCAGTCAGCCTGATGGAGGCCTTGTGCACCTCACACTCACTGTGCAGTAAGATCAGCATGGGCTGCCAAACCTGAGAATTCTTGTTTGTTTGTTTGTTTAATTTACAGGTATACTCGAAATACCATAATTACAAGTCGTTAGTTAAATCTGATGTTTTTGGCATTATGGAAATTTACATACAGGTTACAGCTTAACAAATTACATGATAGCATATGTTGCTATTCCTGAGTGTGGATTTGGATGGCATCCAGAGTGGTTCATTGCTCAATAAAATGTGAAAATGCTCTTAGAACACAGAGTCTGCACATCTGGCCTTTTAAACAAGCAGCTTTGTTTGGGTGTCTTCAGTTCAGGCTGAAAGGTTATTCAGAGGTTCAACTTCTCACAAACACAAGGAGAGTGAGAGAGTAGCCGAGGCCAGTCTGAGGCAGAGAGATCTTAGAGCAGGCATGAGACTCTTCTCCTCAGCTGTGACTCTGAACCCAGGAGGCACGGTGTCTCAGAGCCTGGGTACAGCTATGTACAGACCTCAAGCACTAGGAGATTTCCCGGTGGCCTGACTGTCAATTTTGCCCGGACGGCGAGACAAGTTTTTACAATGCATGAAACCAGAGCACAGCTCTGAGCGACCCCCCCCCCCCGGCTTTCTGCTCCAATAACCAACCATTTACTCAACCGAGACATATTGCATCAAAGCACACAGGAAGGCTAACGTTACTAATCTTTTCGGCCTGGAAATACATGCATATTGTAATGTTAGCTAGCTTTCCATTAAAATGGATATGAAGAGGAATGGTGGTGGAGTGGAGAGAGAGGATAAAAAAGAAAATACATTTTCCAAGACATGCCAAACTGTACATCAACTGAAGCTCCTGGATTCCTGCATGATGCACTTACATAGCTGCCTGGTCAGGGACGCAGTGCTTTAAATTAGGCTACTGGTTTGTTTATACTTTGGGAAATAGAACCCACTGAATTCATTAGAAAAGATAGGGGGCATATACCAACAAAAAATAATTACTATGTGAGCAGGATTACAAAAAAACAGCCCCAAGCACATCACTAGTTGAGATCAGCTATGAACTTGAGTGAAGAAGAACTGTCAGATCCATAATTTACAGAAAGTGCTGGCATTTCTGCCATTGGGTTTCTGTTTTTCCAGTGTTTCTGGGGCATATTTTTTTTTAAGGCCATACCCATTTACAAACACCAATACAAAAAAACAATAATGATACACATTTATGGTCTGTTTCCAATTTTCAACTGTTTCAACAGTTTCGTTGAGCCTGTGCCCACTATAGCCTTAGATTCCTGTTCTTGCTGACAGGAGTGGAACCAGATGTGATCTTCTGTTCTTGTAGCCCATCTGGCTCAATGGGCGGCATTTTGTGGGTTCTGAGATGCTTTTCTGCTCACCACGGTTGTAAAGAGTAATTATTTAAGTTACTGTAGCCTTCCAGTTAGCTTGAACCAGTCTGATCATTCTCCTCTGTCCTCTCTTATCAATAGTTTTGTGTTGTGCAGCAGTTTCTAAAATACTCAAACCAACCTGACTGGCACCAACAAACATGCTATGGTCAGAGTCACTGAGATCACATTTTTCCCCATTCTGATTTTTGATAGGAACATTAACTGAAGGTCTTGACCTGTATCTGCATTAATTTATGCACTGCGCTGCTGCCACATGATTGGCCATGTTTCGACAGTTTCATTCGCCTTCTCAAAATCTGTGGTTGAACATAAAAATATTTATGCAATATTGTATTGCACAAAACATGCATTCTTGGAAGTGATATTTTTTTATGCTTTATTTCCTGGTTTATTCAGTTAAAATGTTTGTTTATGTAGCCATTTGATAAAAGATTCATTGGGCCACCACGAGCTGCCAGAACACCTTCAATGCACTTTGGCACAGATTCTACTATTTTACGGATATGTACTTGAGGGATGAACGGCATTCTTCCAAAAGATATTCCCTTAATTGCTATTTTGATGATGGTTGTATTCACTTGGGCTGAGATCTGGAGACAGTGATTATCTTAGCGTTCGGTTTACCTCATTTTCGTTCTCAAATTGAAATCATTCAGTGAGCCCCCATGCCCTGTGGAAAGGGATATTGTCATCCTGGAAGAGACCAGTGGACCCATAACGTATGTGTTTGGGTCTAAATCCCAGCTTGAATAATTGTCCCCATCTGGCCCTTCTGGAAACATGTGCCTTCCAATAACTTTCCTCCTATAATACATTTATCCAACCACATAACTTGCATAAGCATTGCTATAAAATATCAGATGGACATGAAGAGTGCATGGAGATGATACATTGATTTCAAGTACCCTTACTGTTCAAACTCAGTGACAATTTCCTCTCACATATATATATATATATATGTGACAGGAAATTGTTAAACTTAATTCTGATACATTTAAAAGTTTTCCCATCTTTGGGTCTATTTTTTTCCCAGCAATTAATCTTACAGAAATTAAAAACGTGTTCCTGATTAGCTTCTTCAAGGTGACAAAAAATACGTTTAAAAAAAATGACCTGTTAAAAGCAAGTCATCCTAAACCTCATTCTAAAACAATAAGACATCTGTTTCAGCCTCACAACCATGACACACTTTCTACAGAAAAGATTACCCTCATTATGTGCAGTCATATGATCGTGCACATTCAGTCCCTGCACAGCCATTAAAACTGCGCCAGTTATCTATCAACCCGCTGCACTGCTTTCCCTAATGAACACGTTAAAAACCTCTGACGCATTTACAGCTTCAGCTTGTTTTGTGGCAAGTGAAGGATTCGTTTCAGGTATGACGTAGTGACAGTTTGACTCTTGGTGTAGTGGCATATTCAATGTTTTATGTATTTGCCCTTGACGGAAGTTGTTTGCTAAAAAAAAAGTATGAGTGCAGATTTGACTTGCAGATGGGGAGATCTAAAGGCCTTGCAATGATGGGCAGTTTAATATTGGGCTTCTGTTCAAATTCTCCTGACGCTCCTGGACCTTAACGTCTGTGCTCCTCATGCTGAACCAAAGTAGACACAATTTATGGAGTAAAATCAATGGCTTTAATATGATAGTATGAAAACAGTGTTTAAAAGAGGAAAATAGATTTTGGGGGAACAAGTGACTGTTAAACATGAGCAGAAACAGAACCTGCTTCTTAGCAACACAAAACTGTCACAATTATGCGCTCTCACTTCAGTACTGCACACTACTGTGTGTGTGTGTGTGTGTGTGTGTGCATGTGACAGAGAGAGAGAATTTTAATGGTCTGCCAGGCAAGAAATAAATCACATAAATTGTAATTATGTTATGCATAATTATGCATATTCACTATATGGTGTAATGTAGAAATTCATCTACATCGGTTTTGCAGTTTGTGTAAATTAATTGTGTTAATTAAGATTGTACATATTTTGCAGACACAAGATTATTTGTTTTCATACTGACTTACTAGAATAGCTATCATCTGGTATAACAAAATGGTTGACTTAAATTTGCAGCATATTTGATATATATACACTGCCGTCCAAAAGTTTGGAAACGCCTGAACAAAATAGGGTTTTTGGGCAATATCAGCATAAATCCTCTTTAGTTAGTGACCATTTTGCATTGATAATAAGGGACAACACAAACTATGAAAACATATTTTATTAAATAAAAAGTTTAGGAACATAAACATGAACATAACATAGAAAAATACTCAAATTTTGGATTCATCAAAGAA
>CM040975.1:18222445-18237161 GCA_022985145.1 Pangasius djambal | reverse complement strand
TCATCTTTGGGCAATCCTCCAGGAGGCTTGGAGTAATATATCAAGTCAATGTTTGAATAAACTGACTGCTCGGATGCCTAGTGTTGTCCCTTATTATCAATGCAAAATGGTCACTAACTAAAGAGGATTTATGCTGATATTGCCCAAAAACCCTATTTTGTTCAGGCGTTTCCAAACTTTTGGAGGGCAGTGTATAGGCAATCTATATAGGTTATTAGCATGCACACTTATTTGCATGGTGTTGTACGAGGTTGGACAGAGTACTGTAAAACAATATCGATAGCTAAACAATGAATACGCAATTCTAAATGTCGTTATAATCCCAGTATTAAACCTATTTGAAAATCAAATATGCTACTCAAAAGTACATGTCAAAAAGGCATTTCTGATAGTAGTAGCATTAACTTGACTCCAAAAACCAATAGAGCGCAAAGGGACCTAAAAGCATATGGTTCTGTGTTGAAGCAAGTCTACTTACTTCCAAAAAAATAAAAAATCTAAACTTTTAAAACTAACTGTCCAGGGTATTGTTAATTTTCAGTCTCTCTGCTGCCTTATTTACAAAAATGCATCTTAATTTTGCATTACATACCTGACTAGAAAACACTTTTTCCTAGTTATTAACCTCTACTCTATCTTATATCTATATACTCTATATAGTAATAAACTCTCTACATGATGTGTGTGCCAGCACTAATGCCACGGTGTGGGGAAATGTTTTTGTCTTGACTAAATTAACATACAAGTTTGTTAAGTTTGGTGAGTTTATGCATATTTGTTATTATCTGTTACTGTTCATTTTGGTCTGGTAATTAGTTTATTATCCTGATTGTTGATGTACAAGCAAAAAAAAAATGGTTTATTTAAATTTGTAATGAACAGACATCTTTGACATAGCACCATAAGCAAGTCCAATTGACCAATGTTGTATGTGGTAAGTAAATAATATAAATCGTACTGAAACAGACAGATGCACATACTTCGTCCAATATTCAGAATTTTGCTGTTTAAAATTGGCAACAGATCATTTAAAAATATAAAAGCCTTAAAGCTATCGTGGTTTACTAATAAAGGTATTATATAAAAATGCAGACATGCAGAAGGATAGGTATATTGTATCTTAAACTATAATATAAAGAGCTAAAATGTTAACCTTCAGCCACACTTTCCCTGTTGAAGACATCCAAATTATGGCTGATGCTGTATGAGTTATGAGGCATTTTGAAGATCGGCGAGTGAGCTCTGGATTCAGGAAGACTTCCACGCCTGCACAAGAGCAGTGTGTTCTTGTTAGACAAACCTACATCAATTTGCACAATGTCCAAAGTTTAGGTTTATATAGTATTTTTTCAAAGAAATTATTTTAAAAGGATTAAAAAAAGATTCACTGAAAACGAGCACCTATACTGTATGTTCGCATGTATATGTGTGTGAAAAGGTTGTGAGTACAAATACCAGATGCACAGGTCTTGGAATAAACCTAAGACCCTTTAAACAGATTGTTACTATATTATTGTACGTACTGAACACCGGACATGGAGATAGGGTCATTTATGAGTGCATTAAAACTGGAACTAATTAATGCTAATTAGTTTTAATTAAGTTTGAGAAATGTCAGTAGGTTTTTCATGCTTATAGATGTATTCTGAAGCAAAGTGCTAGTAATTTTAGATCCTGTATTTGTTTGTTAGGGTTTCTCCAGTAATTATGTTCGAGTTGATTATTTCAATGGGAAAAGGTCTTGTTTATTTAACACTTCGACTCTATTTTGCACTTAGTAAAAACAGTTCTTATTATTTTCACTTATTCTTAGTTTCTCTGAATGACTCATTTTTAATTATTGTGGATGCCCCAAGTATGTTGTAATCTCACTATGTAAGCAGTTAACAGCAAACCAGAATCATTAGCTAATGGTAGCTAATAATGAACTGAAGAAATCCAATGCTATGCCTTCAAATAATGAATATTATTAAAGTAAAAATAAAAAGGTTTGACCAATGTTTGCCCACCTGTGTGTCCATTGTGGTCCATACACCCAAGCCCAGTAACAATGCTCACTGTTGGACAATGATGAAAAGAACTTAAAAAGTTTCCCAGAGCTGGTATAGTCAGTGTTTAAGTTATTACTAAAACTGGCCTGGTTCAATAAATGGCTTGGGTTACTGTCTGTGTGGAGTTTTACATGTTCTCCTAGTGTCCATGTGGGTTCCTCTGGGAGTTTCTTCCCACCTCCCAAAAACATGCATGTAGGTGTGAATGAGTTTGTAAATGTGTGTGTGTTAGTGCCCTGTGATGGACTGGCATCCCATTCAGGGTGTTTTCCCACCCCAAGTGTTTAATGTCAGCACAAGCCAGTCTGGCAATTCTCCTCTGACCACTCTCATCAACAAGGTGTTGCTACCACAAAGCTGCGGCTCAGTGGATGTTTTGTTTACATTTACATTTATGGCATTTGGCAGACGCCCTTATCCAGCGCGACTTACAATAGTGCTTTGAAGTCTATCAAAAATACATTCTGATATTGGCTCACTGGGTCACAAACTAGGAATACCATCAATCCAAAACTCTGTTGGTTTTTTTTTTTTGTGTGTGTATATGTGTGTGTGTGTGTGTGTGTGTAAGTGCTAACTTAAGTACTTTATGAAGAGGTAAGTCTTTAGACGTCGTTTGAAGACTGCCAGTGACTCAGCTGTTCGGACATCTAGGGGAAGTTCATTCCACCACCTTGGTGCCAGAACCGAGAAGAGTCTCGATGCATGTCTTCCTTGTACCCTGAGAGACGGTGGGACCAGTCAAGCAATTGTTTGTTGTTGTTGTTGTTGTTGTTTGCATCACTCTGTGTAAACTCTAGTCTGTTGTATGTGAAAGAGGAGATCAGCAGTTTATGAAATACTCAAACTAGCCATCTGGCATCAACGACCATGCCATGATCAACATAAATGAGATTATTGTGGTGTTTGTGAGCATCTTGACCTGTATCTGCATGATTTTATGCATTGCACTGCAGCCACATGACTGGCTGATTGGATAATTGCATGAATGAGTGGGAGTAAAAGTGTTCCTAATAAAGTGGTCACTTAGTATATATATAGATTTACTTCAATTATAGGCTAGCGTTCTCAACCGTGAGACTAGACTAATTAAACACAAAGATTTTTCATTACTTTTTTTACCCATCTTTCCCAAGGATGCCAATAATTCTGGCACTGACTATCTATATAAAGTAGAAAATTTAATTCATACAGTATGCGCTATGAGCAGTGTGAAATGAAATCTATGTCATTGCCTCACTCTCTCTCATCTTGTTTCACTCAAACTCACACACTCACATACTGCTTTTTTCCAGTCCTAACAGAAGTTCAGTGAACTATAAGATCTGGGTATAGTAATATAATACATTTTGACCTTTCAACATTATGTATTACCTGTAAATTATAAATTTAATTTGAATTTGTTATTTACAGGGAAATATAGGATATTTCTGTGTATTAATTGAGGATCACTGACTTCTAGATTTTTTTTCCCCCTCCTATTCCTGCTTAGGAGAAAAGGGAAGATTGCCATAAGCATTTAATTTTCAAGGTGTCCTAGAGACAAATGAGAAAATCATAATGGCTCATTCTACACTGACAGACTGCTGAAAGATTTCTGAGATGTTTCTCTTTAATGGCCCATGAGATACTTGGATGGAAAGGAGTTCATATTCCGTCATATAATAAAATGAATAGAAGACTGAAGAAACATGCATAATGTACCAGGGAGATATTCGTCTAACTTGGTCTTTGTGAACCAACATTAAGATGAACCATAATAGTTTTGAAGAAGCATATCAAAAAAAAAAAAAAAAAAAAAGGATCTTAAACTTTATTTAGTGATACAGTCTGCTATGGGATGGCACCCCGTCCACGGTGTCCCCGGCAACCCTGTGTAGGATAAGCGCTACGGAAAATGGATAGATGGATGGGTAGTGATATAGTCCATGATTCCTTTCTCACGAGAAGTATTTAAGAGATAACAGAACTTACTATGGCTAAGCCTATGTGACATGGCTCTGACAGATTTCCTGAATTTAGATTTGCATATTCTTCAAGAATTTAAAACATTAGTTTGTTGGTTATCTAGAATTTAATAATATAGACTGAATAGATGAGTTCTTATTTTGTCAAACAATAGCAATTCTATGATTCTAGTATACACAGTTTTAGCTGGAACTATAACTATTTTGTTTAGCCCACAAACTTTCACACATACTCGATATATCTATGGTTAGAACTGGAACTTCACTGCCTGAAATATCTTATTCTTTAAATATCTTATTCTTTAACATATTCCTTAAATAATGTCCTCTGGGTGTGTGTATGGGTTCTAGCCACTGGATAATTTTCCCAGTAATGAGGCCTCAGGTGACAGAAACTTCTAGCTGTTCCTATCTATTTCCTGAAAATGGACAGTGTATGAATGTGGTTATTGTTATCATCTGGCTGTGTGTGTGTGTGAATAACAACTACAAGTCATGTTCACTGTGTTTATGGAGCATTTACATAATCGTTGTGTTTATGGGGCATTTACTTTTCACTCAAGTATTACTATGATCATTCTCTGCTGTGTTGTGTAGGTAAATGCATAGTATTACTTTAGACATACATGTTTTTGATTCAACACCATTTTGAAGCAGATAAAGCAGATGCCCCTCATAAATGTCAAAGATTTTTCAAGGAACACAATATAGCTGTCACTGGAAGTTACTGGTTACTGGGAGTTATGTTAGAAGACATCATCTGAAATTGAGGCTGTTAGTGACTGAAGTGCTAAAATTCTGAACTGAACTGATTCTGAGTATCACAAGCAAAGCCTGCTGTGGAATCATTTGGAGCACTTTCTCTTCACCACAAAAACTGGGCTCAGAGGAAAAAGCGAAGCTGCCAAAGAAAATTACTCGGATAAATCTATCAGGAAATAATTCTAAAACCCCACTGTGGGTCTATCGACCATGGAAAACATGAAGCAAAAACAACACTTGGGTACACAATTCCTATACAACATACTGTTTATGAAAACATTAAACATAACAGTTCCGTACTGTACACATTCCTTTCTGAACAGCCAGTGAGTTTTTGAGAAATTACATTTCTCAAAATGCTCTGTGATACCTCAATATTTGCTCTTCTGATTGAATTCACCGGCACCATTATTAGATTTTTTTTACTGTATGAAACTTTGTTCCATAACTTTGTAGAAAAGAAGAAAAATAAGCCCTAAATATGTATATGGTATAGTACTGCCTTTCCCTGCTCTACCTTGTGTCCTTCTATTTTCCTATGACCTACAGAGAAAATTGCAGTATCCTTATCCTGGGTATTCAATCACAACTTAGTGAGCTTGTGATTAGGCTGCAGCACATGATAATATTTAAATGTACTTCTTCAGTGGCTGATTTTATAAGCCTGTGACAGGAAAAAAGTGTAATCTTTTGTCTAGAGCTTTTGTTGCCTTATTGCCTTTAGATAGAATTTTAAGTTAGTTGATTATAAAGGTCACAGTTTAAGAAGCATGACTAACAGCAGGCTTTTTGAATGTAAAATGGTTTCGAGATTTAGAACTCAATGGCTCTTCCCCATCATGAACTGAATTAGATCTGACATGAGGACTGTCCATTGGAAAAGCATTTATCTCTGGAAAGCTGGTTCATTAAAAGCTACGTGGACATTTTATAAAAGCCACTGCAATTTATTTTTTCATCTTCAGTAACCGCTTGATCAAGGTCGCTGTGAATCCCGAGCACATCCTAGCGTGAGAGGATAGCCAATTCACCTACTAGCATGATTTTGGGAGGTAGGAGGAAACTGGAGAACCCAGAGGAAACCCATGCAAATACTGGGAGAACATACAAAACTTTGGGACACTGGAGCTGTGAGGTGGCAACGCAGGGCCACAGTGCTGCCCGCCACTGCAGTTCACTCAGAGACATTTTATCTAACCAAGATTTGGTTAAAATAGTTTCAGTATTTGTACAGGTAGCTATGCTGTGTTTGGAGATTATTATTTACCTCAGCCAGTCTGACATTAGCCTACTTCTCCCTTCCTTTAACATACAACGGCTATAGAACTATAAATTGTACTAAACAGTATGTCAAAATAGTACGTTTATATGCTGCTTCAATGTATCCACAGCTTTTTTAAATCCACGTTGTGTGTGTAAACACGTTCTTAAACTGTGCGTGTGTGTGTGTGTGTGTGTGTGTGTGTGTGTTTTTGTTTTTTCTTCCTTTCCTAACGTCCGAATCCGCTTCAGAAACGCTGAGGAGAAACTTTGAAAGAGAATTAGATGAAAGACTTTCCCAGCTTTCCATTGGACAGACGCCGTGTGAGTCAATAGGCGTGGGCGTGGTTTTAGTAGAACACGCCCACGGTATCGAGTCGCTCGAGCGCAGTCTGTCTTGGCTTTGTAGGCGTGTGTGTACACTAACACTGTCTGTTTGAAGTAAAGAAAAGAAAAATCCATCAAGCGCGTGGGAAAACTCTAACACTTCACATCTTTCTGCTTTTTAATGACGTGTTTTCGCGGTCAGGCTTGTTCTCTGCACGGAGTCAGCCTTCAGCTTGCACATAGCGGGAAAAAACAAGGTAAATGGCCTGTTTTTATTCTACTGTCGGAAGTTTTTTTTTTTTTTTTTTTTTTTTAATTCTTTTTCATTAGTAACTCGGGGAATGCAGATGCAGCTGTGTGTGTGTCGGGTATGTTTCTGAACAGATCGTGTTTCTTCATTGGGAATGAAGCGATTTCATTGAGCTCGGCTGTTTTGCAGTGCTGCGCGACACAAAGCCTGTCTTGCACTCAGCACTGCGATTTAAAGTCCTGCACAGAGCTGCGCCAGTCTGGCTCTTAGGAGCACAGCAGGCTGTTTAGGTGTGTGTTATATTGTTAGAGCGTGGCATTGTTCTCCTTTTCCACAACCCCTCATTTTACTCGGATTTAATTGGAATCTTGTGTTTGTTGCGCTCCCTGATTTTTGCACGCGCCTATTGTTTGCAGCTCATCATGGTGCAGTGTTTGCGCGGAGAAATCTCGGCGCTCGTGCTGATGAGAAACAGGCGTCTGTGTTTTTAGAGGAGAGTGTTTGCCTTTTTTTTTTTTTTTTTTTGCAGAGGAAACGGAGGTGTTGAAGTTGCAGCGGTGAGAGGACACTATGCCAGCTGGCACTGCTGTGTGGATGAAGGGGATCAGAGCGCGTTCTGAGCGCAGTCTGATCATGCTGTCAGGCATGGAAGCCTTAGGTTCTTCTAATTAAATGACGTGTGTGTGTGTGTGTGTATGCGTATGCTCGAAATAGTTTCACTAATGAACAGATTGTCTGAGGTAAGTTTGAAGACGCTGTTAAACGGGTAGGATCGTGCGCTGTCACGCATCCCGTCACGCATACTCGTCGCTGATGGAAGAGCAGACATGGAGCCAAATAACGCTCACTGTTCCCTCTCTTCTCTGTGCGCGCTGTCATTTTTGCCCCCCTCCCCCCCCCCCCCCCCCCCCCCCCCCCCCCCCCCCCCCCCCCCCCCCCCCCCCCCCCCCCCCCACACACACACACACACACACACACACACACACACACACACACACACCCCATCCAGTCCACTGTGATACATTAACCGAAGATTAAGCTTGAACCCATGTTCAGGTATTACCTGATGCACTGTCGTTGCTTGTTGTTGTTTGTAATTGACGTGTATCAGTTGTGGACTCTCAAACCCGCACAAAAGCGCTATACAGAGAAATATTTCTTTTTGCACAGCAGTGGTCTGGAAAGCAAGCAAGTCATTTCTTAAGGTCACAGTAAGATCCGTCTCCTCATTCTCTAAGTGAATAAGATAATAAATTGATTGCTGCGCTCTAAGCTATTTTTGCATGTTTTATTTTTTATTTATTTTTATTTTTTTTACCTTCTTTTCCATGTCAGAGAACCGTTTTTAATAGAGTGTGCTTCAGCCATAATTGCTATATAAGTGCTCTTAAAAAGATCCTGCCATTTATTTCCCTGATGCAGAGAATAAGCTGAGTGGACTTTGTAATGGTAAAATCATGGCATTTTCTCTTTGAAATGATTTCTCTACTTTTGCATGCCTCATACAGTGAAAGAGGCTCAATAAGACACTCAGCAGATTCAGATGGAGGTTTAAAGTCTGAAGTTCTGTTTCTTCCTTACATAATGTTTTTTTTTTATATATATACGTATAGACTATCACAATTAGATTATTTTAATGATTGCACGTCTTAATTCACATTTTCCACTACATTAACAGAGATAATGTAACAAACAATATGGGAGTGCTTTATCATGAGACAAGCAGCTGAGAAAATGAATTGGCTTGTTAATTTAATAAATGAAAGGGCTGATTTATGTAACTGCGAAGAAATGGAATATAAAACTGTGTAGAAATATAAGTCAGCCGGGACATATTCGTTTTGACAGACACCTACGCAAACATCAACACTCAATGCCTATAGAAGTATAAATCAGCTAGTGATGTCATCGCAGAGTCACGAGAAAAGCAAACGGAATAGTCACAGAGCTCATCGCTTCTTGTTTTCTTTCATTTAAATTTATAGCATTTAGCAGACGTCTTATCAAGAGCAACTAGCAGAAGTCCTCATGCTAGTAAAATAGGTCAGGATCCAAGAAACCCATTAAGTTAATGCAGTGTTAGAGAGGAGTTAGTGCAGCAACGAAAACAGTACAAGTCAAGTTTTTTTTTTTTTTTTTAATTAATGCTCATTTAAGTGTTTAGTTAGGACGTGTTAAGTCTGTGCCAGTGGCTTAGTTGTTTGGAAAGCCTGAGGAAGTTCATTCAACCACCATGTTGCCAGGAGAGAACAGCCATAAGGCATGTGTTCCCCGTATCTTGAGAGATGGTGGGTCACACCAGCTAGAGGCTGGCAGGTAACGTGGTGCAGAGTTCGGTGTGATAAGTGCCTTCGTGTAGGCGACGGTCCGTGTGGCTTTGTAGGCAAGCATCCGTGTTTTAAATTTTGATGTGGAAAGATACAGGAAGTCAGTGGAGGGAATGTAGAAGTAGGGTGATGTCAAGCCTTAGAGAACTTGGAAACTTTGAAAACAAGTCGTGCAGCTGCGTTCTGGATCAGTTGCAGGAGTCTGATGGTACACCAGGGAAGACCTGCTATTTAATCATGTCCACTTCCTGACATAAATAAGATATTCCCATTATCGCACAGCGTAAGCATGAACGTTAGTGGTAGAAAGCTGCTCAAACTTTTGTTAACGCCTGTGAGCTCTGTTTTCCCCACCTTTTAGTCACACAAAATGTGCAATTTACTCTACTTATTTAGGAATAGAGCAAACCGTAGTATAGAGCTGCACGATATTGAAGAAAAGATATTGAAAATGACAAAACCAACATACACTTTTGATGTTCCTCTGAGGAAAAGACAGCATTCTCTGCTCTCCGAGTCACCCTAAAACTTTGACTTTTTGCATCTTTTTAAAGTATTAAAATCATTCTGTTATTGCAAGCCCTTGCGATATGCACATCACAGTATTTCGATATATTGTGCAGCCCTGCTGTAATATTACTACAGTGCTTGGAGATGCCAGACTTACTTATTTATTTATTTATTTATTTATTTATTAATCTGGGGACCACTCAGGCATTTACATTTACGGCATGTGGCCCTTATCCAGGGTGATGTAAGTTTATGTCCTTTATACAACTGAGCAGTTGATGGCCTTGCTACAGGGCCCAGCAGTAGAAGCTCGGTTGTGCTGGGATTTGAACTCATGACCTTCTGATCAGCTCTTCAGTTAGAAAACAGTGGCAAAATTGAACATTATATCTTTTATGTCTCCATTTCCTGCATTATTAATGCACTCCAGTAAAAAAAAATTAAGGTTCTTTATGGTCAGGTTTTACGAAGGGTGAGCGATCCGGTTCTCTTAAACTGTAAACTTGCTTCCATCTTTCCCAAGCTCACATCACCAGGCCCTTTGCTAGTGTGGGTAATGATGCATATAGCCCGGGGTGTAATTTTACTTCCAATTTCCGCTGCTGTAGTTTTGCTCTAAATGATGTTACGCTGGCGGTGTGTTGCGGATGACTGTGCCTTCCTAATGGCTCTTTGGGTAATGACTGCTGAAATAGGCTTGGTGCTATGAGCACTGATCTAAGCCACCTACCATTCAGTATCTTTTTGCTCCATTTTTTTCTCCTTTTCCTTCCTTTCCATCAGGCTGCAGATTGACACATTTTATGTTTGAACCTTGTTTGCCCCATTATAACACTTTTTATAACAGACAGTTAAAATACATTCTGAAAAGGGCACATGCCACACTTCTTAATATTTGTAGCACTTTGTGCTGTTTCCCTCATATTTCCTGCTGATTGTCATAGAGACAGTGCAGCCAGTAGCTGGCAGATACACCTGGGGGAGATTTTTTTTTTTTTTTTAAATTTCTTTTTAAGAGGCAAGAGTGCTGCATTTTCCTGCATGGCTGCCCATCTCCAGTACTGGGCCTTGTCCCCTGAGGAGTGAATTATTACCTGTCAGACGTAGAGCCTCCACATCATCCATAACCTGAGTGTGACACCGGGGCAGCAGACCCAGCGCAAACGGCACGACCAGCTAGCCTTGGCCTTCGAGCATGGCTTCCTCTCTCTGGGTGGGGAAAACACATTACACTGCTGCCATTGTAAGCTACCACTGTAAGCTGCATAGGAAACGCTTAGGAAGCTTCTGGGGATGTATTCATACATACATTCACCCAAAATGATTCGAACTCGTGTCCTTGCTAGTTTTGTTTAACGTGGAAGTTAAAATTGTAGAAGTTATTTTATTTAAGGATTAAACATCTACTAAAATAACAGCCTAGCTATTTACAGGTGATCATCTAAAACTGTTGAGCTAATTGGTAAAAATATGAATTCCTTACATTCAGGAGGTAAAGCGTATGTAAGATAAGTTTCTGTTTTAAGCAGTATGTCTCAGACTGTTCTTGTCTGGCTGAGGAGTCAGGGAAAACAACATGATGATAATTACTACTAAAGGAGAAAAGACGTTGAAAGCCAAGTTTTAGGCAAGGTTAAAGAGAGCAAGAGTATGTCCTGGACTTCACTTTGGACAAGTTACAGACCTCAGTGCTCATTTTCATGCTGCTCTTGGACAGACTGGCTGGCTTCCAGTGGGTTTTGTAAGCCATTTATCAGAAACTTTAACCCCTTTGTCAAACATGTTGTTTGGTGTTTCTGGCAAATCCGCACTGACCACAGAAGTAGGGGGACAATGAATTGACATCTGCCTCACTGCCTGCTGGATGGAGCTGCTCCACCTAATACCCAGTACATAGGAAATGGCAACAAATGAACAAATATCACAGATAAAGAGACCGAGATGCAGCTCTTGTGAAACAATGCTTCAAACTGTCCTGTTTTCCCATTTCCTTTATGTGTGGTGTATGTTTAGGTGTGAAGTTGGAAGAGGCAGACCAAAGGGTTGTTGAAATATGTGTGAGAAAACAGCTTCTCTCTGTGCCAAAAGTCTGAACTAAGCAGGAATATAATTGTTATTGTTCTTTTTTTTTTTTTTAAACCCTTTTGGTGAAATCCAAAAGTAGTTTTGTGCTACAGTTCTCCGGGTGACGTGTGTGTGTGTGTGTGTGTGTGTGTGTGTGTGTGTGTGTGTGCGCGTGTGCGTGTGTGTGTGTGCGCGCGTGCTCGCACACAATGATTGGCGTGACAGAGAGAACAAGCTCCTTGCCTAACTGTCATCTTTAAGAATGTTTGGATATCTGAGTTGTGAGAGCTAAATCAAACTGAGCTAGAACCAGCAGGCTGGCTAAGTCACGCAGACACATCTTTGTTTTTTTGCCCCTGGCTCCTCTTCGCACTAGATTACCGAGTGATGACTAACTCCATTTCATTGCACTTGGACATTCAGCTGCATCCTCAGCTCCCTGCTTCCACCACACAAGTAGCCTTTTGTACCTCTTCCATTGGTATGCCAACATTACGGGCCAAATCCGCTAGCTATGGGTGAGAACGAGCTTCACCCTCGACTAACTCCTACTGAGGCCCTTTTTAATTACTTCCATCTCTGAATATGAAACAGAACCCGCAGGAGTACGATTCTGCGTCCTTATTTGTTGCGGAGCCTGCATACATGTTATTGATTCCTCTACTCCGAAGAGGTTTAGAGGGGCTCAGATTTATGCTCTAAATGATCTCTTAAACACTTTGTAATGGAACAGCTCTTCCCACCCCCACATTGATTAGCTGATTGCATTGCAGCTATTGTGAAGCTTCAACTTTTGATTCGCAGAGCTAGACTCATGCTCACATGCTTTTTTGCCCCAAGATAAAACACAGTAAAACATGGTTTTATATTATTATTATTATTATTATTATTATTATTATTATTATTATTATTAGCTATAATAAATTATTTTAAAGTTATTGATATGACATGCAATTCATTGTATTGGGAAGTGAAGAGAAAAGTCCGGCATTATAATGTGAAAGCAGAGTTTTCAGTATTTCAGATATTTTCTTTTAGCACAACAAAAGACTCAGGTTTTTAAAAAAAAAAAAAAAAAAACAGGTTTGTTCACAGGCCCTATGTTGCTTTTGGAAAGTTAAGATTTTTCTCAAGAACTTAAAAAAACAAACAAAAAAAAAACACTTCTGCCTCTTAAGCAGAGGAACAGAGCGCGAAAATGAAGAGCTTCTGTGAGAGTTTTTTTTTTTTTTTTTTTTTTTCCAGGAAAACACATTGACCATTACTGAAATCTTTGTTATGCTTTTTGTTATTTACTGCCAGCATTTTTTAAGCGTTGCATTTTATATTCAGAATTTCAGGATTTAATGACGCTTTGGCACAATGCTCAACATGGCATTTTAAATATCTATGTGAGTAACAGTTGACTGCCTCACTGCATGTTTTTAAAATGAACCTTTTTATGGTTCTAAAAAGTGAAACGGAGCAGGAAATTAAAAACCTCAAGATAAGACAAGTTTTTTTTTTTTTGCACTTAAATCTGCAGCTTCATCCAGCAGAGCTGCATCATCAGAGCCCATTCATTCAGGACGGCAGGGTTTCATCAGCAACACAGAAGGGCTTTGATGTGAGTATCAAGATTTTCATTCCAGTTTTATTTGTGAGTGTGGCCTTTCGTGGAGGCGTGCTAGCTGTTCACCGTGAATCTAGTGTGACCGTACGCACATTATGTAAATCCCTCCAATTTCCCAGGCCTCCCAAAATAGAAGTCTCATTTGACCTTCAGGGAGAGAATCTTGGCGAGAGTCGGTACATGTGTCCTCAGAGGAGCAGCGGGGCAGCAGCAAGGCTGTGATCTCACTGCCCTCAGTCTAACGCTGGATTTTGAGGGCTGGGAGGATCTGTATGATGGGTGCTAATTTGGTTGGACTTGGTTGGATTTAAGATTAGCAGCCACTCGCCTCTCTTCAAGTTTCTGTGAATGCTGAAGACTATTAGCACAGGGTCTATATTTAGTGCTAGCTGTAAGGGGAAAAGGCCAGTGTGGGGGTTGGCGGAGTCGGTGTCATATCTCCCCTTGGAACAGGGCCAAACATCACCAGGGCCCCTTGGTTCCCCCTCCTCCATGCCTATTTCATTCCTCCAGTGTGTCTCCTGTTAACCATATGATGACTCAGTTCAGTGTGAATGTGTGCGTGTGAGCACATATGCTTGCAGATGTGTGTGGTTGTGCAACTAAATGTTTTTCATGCCTTTTGTCTGTTTCTGTTTAAACCATTTGTTGTACCTAGAACGCACACACATGCACACACACAGTATGCACCCCTGGTCTAACTTCATTTGATTTTTCTTTATTGCTTTCTCACATTATCTCTGTCCAGGCAAGCCGCTTGTCCCAGGGGAACGATCTCTGCCTCGCACTGACGTACGAAAAGCTTGCCGTAGACAGATTTCAACCACACACAATTCCATTACCGCTAACAGTTTGCCTCATATACAGCCCACGGCTTAGTCTTCCTTTCTCTCTCCCTCCCTGATGCTCTAAGTCTAAGGTATACAGAAATAGCAAGGGCAGCGGATGTCAGTGTTATGGGGGTACCGCAATCCCTGAAAAAATCAAGTCAGCCTCCCCCCGGAAATATCTTTGGCCTTCATCATCTTCATATATGTCCTGAGACAGAGCATGCACAAACTCCATCTGCTTGGTGAGTCAGCTAGAATATATATGTGCTTGCTTAGCCTAGTGTGAGCACAAAACTATTTTTTTTTATAAATGGTGGCTAGTAGGGAAAGTTGTGGACGGGAGGAGTAGGATTTGATAAGGCTGTTGCCTGCCAAGTGTCTTCCTGAGATATATTTCTTTGTAAGTCACAGCATGGCTCATCTGGAGTTTGTATTCAAGCTCATCAATTGCTGTTTTGAATGGACAGTGTGGCAGGCCAAGAGTTTTTGTACCGAAAAAGCACAGAGATCAACAGCCATTATGGTGGAATTAGTCTTGAAGTCAACAAAAGCCTCAGCAATGCGTATCTTTTACATTTCTTTTGTGCTCAAAGTAACTACCAATTAACTGTCGGCCACCGTATGTGTTTCAATTTGCTTTTTAACAAAATAAGTTAAATGCTCAGTTAACCAAGCTTTTGTGCTCTGTGGGCATCTGTCCTATTTTCAATTCAGGCAAACGGTGTTTTTTTTTTTTTTTTTTTTTTTTTCCTTTCC
>CM040975.1:18164544-18222345 GCA_022985145.1 Pangasius djambal | reverse complement strand
TCGCAGACTGTCAGCAAATGGGGAAATGAAACACAAAAGGCAAATTGTATGTCTCTTTCTCTGCGGTGCACTTGATATTATGGTTGGTTAACAGGCTTGTTCTTGAGCTATTATTCCATCACGTCCTGCTGGTCCTTTATGAGAAGTTCATGGCCTTGGGTGTGCAAAGGATGCTGCTTAGAGAGGTGGAAAGGACAATTTTGAATTGGAGCCATTTCCACTGTGGTTTACTTCACTCATGGAAGTGAAGAAAGTGAAAACTGGCTGGCTAAAAATGGGTTTCCATGTCAAAGTGCCAACTGGACAAGGACCACCCGGTAGTTATTTCTTGCTTCTCTTTTTTTTAAATGACCAACCTGGCCTGAGTCGTCTCTATTACTGTTTTGGACAGCCTGACACCCACCAGACTGAAGGGGCTGCCCCAAATCCGAGTCCTCCTCCCAGCACAATCCTGTCAGGTCACAGGGTCAGCAGTTTAGCAGGGGCAACAGCATGGCCTGAATAGTAAAGAGATTGATTTTTGTCAGTGGGGGTGGTGGGGGCAGGGATCTGAGATAGCTCAGGTCAGATCATTTGCCCCCTGTAAGAGCAGGGGGAGACAGGAATGCACCGGTGAAAGGAGAAGAAAGCGGAGCATTCACAACATGTCTACTCTCTTTCTACTCTCAACCTGACATCTTCAGCAAGCTTTGCCGTAGCCCAAAACAGGACATGGAGCTGTGCTTCTTCTTTTAATAGGCAGCTGAAGGGCAAGGGGTAATCTTCCCTTGGTGCTGTACTGAAACGCTATGTTTAAAGAAGCCATTTTCTCTCCACAATCAGCAGAATCTTCTCAATTCTTGGTTGATTGTTTATTGCCAAGGCTGGGTCTGGATAACTGCCTTGTGCATTCAACACAGCCATGCTGTGCTTTTGGCACAGAATCTAATTTATAGTTAGATTACAGTACACCTAATTATAGTATAGTACACCTCATTTTATCAGATCATTAACAGCTATGTTCATGTTTCTTCTTCATGCCTATTTTCTGTTGCATTTTGCAGACGATTATTCTTATAGACACACCATTGAAAAGATAATGGAAATGCGTGTGTGTGTATGTATGGATGTGTGTGTGTGTGTGTGTATATAATGTATGTATGTGTGTATATATATATATATATATATATGTGTGTATATATAATGTATATATGTATATATAATGTGTGTGTGTGTGTGTGTATATATATATATATATATATATATATATATATATATATATATATATATATATATATTCAGTTTAAGGCACATAAGGTTCTATGCTTAGATATAAGTTTAAGGCACTGCTATTAATAAATATAAAAAGCTATATAATGGCAGTTGGTTGTGCATTACGCGGTCCATCTAAAGCTCGGAGCTTTATTCCAGATGATGAGCTGCTAAGTCTTGCTGCCTCATGGGTGCGATTTAATCAAAGTAGAGCTGCTCTGTTTAAAAAAACAGCTGGCGATAGGAAAATTTTCTTCTTCTGTTTGGATGTGCCATGCTCCCGTCAGTTTTCCATGTTTCAGGTCAGTTTTATGTGCCTTTGACTCTGAGCCATGGAGAAGTATGCAATGAGTTAAGGTTTTCTACAGGCGTCATGTCGAAGTGCTGGCAAAAGATATATTTATTCTCTAAATCTACACTGTGGCTAACAAAGGAGGCCCTACATATGCAGGATGTTATTCCAGGAATCTGTTAAGGCAGAGAGCTGCATTGAGACACATTGTTAAAGTGCTGAGGTGAAGCCAAGCTGAGCAGCTGTGCTGTAATGTCTCTCTCTCTCTGTCTCTCTCTCTCTCTCTCTCTCTCTCTCTCTCTCTCTCTCACTCTGTCTGTTTTTTGGATTTTATATCTTGTTGATTGAATTGTTTTCTTTCATTAAACCTGTATTTCTTTCTTTTAAAGGTGCCCTATTAAAAGATCTTTTCTGTACATGGCTATAGATACAAACCGAGATAGAATACTCCTTGAATGTGTGAGAGCACATTTTTAAAGAGTGATTACAGAAACAATTTCTGACAGGCCTGATCATGAAAACTGCACTGTAAAACCTGCACCTGCTGTGGGTTAAATGTCGGTAAAGTTGGCAGAAACACAGACGCTGTCCTGTTTTTTTTTTTTTTTAATATATTTTTTTAATGTTTTTTCCCCAAAGTTCTAAAACATACTGAATGCATTGTCCCTGATTTCTCCGAGTCAGGATGTAGACATTATCTGCTGTCACCCACAAGACCATGGACTTCCTCTCAAAGTTTCTTCTTCATCTCATCTCAGGGAGTTTTTCCTTGCCACTGTCGCCTCTGGTTTTCTCATTAGGGATCTAAATCTACATCTGGATTTCTATACAGCTGTTGTGTGACAATGTCTGTTATTAAAAGCACCTTAGAAATAAAGAGTTGAGTACAGCTGTACTGCTGTTCGTAGTGCTTTCTGTCCTCAGAGGTTGACAATTTAGATGCAGTTCATGGCTGGATAATTAGGATGTCATTAAGACAGCTGGGTAGTATTTTTCTAAGTGAAGTTGGTATGTTGCGTTCAAAACAGATAGTATCGTTTTCTGAGGAAGAAGGACATGAAGAAAAATGAAGCAACCTGCTGGAACCAGTTCAGTAAAGCATAAAACACAATAATATGCTGGCTGCCTGCCCAAAACATATCACATGAACCCCAAATCAACACTGATTCGTTCAAGTTATATTCCTCTGCTTTTCTGCTCTCGGCTATTCTTAGCTACAGTAATGTAAGACACGTTTAAAAAGGGGGGGGGCCTGCAACAGTGAAAGATAAACTGGAAAGATACAGAATCATGTACTATGGTATAGAAAAATGGTCAGCACTTTCCCTTCACCTGAACTCTAGGGAGCAGGAGATAACCAGCTATCTCCTGAGCTTTAGTTTCTGTGTTAAAAGCCTCAGAGAAATGCTGCACAAACACCCACCTACCAGAACCTGGCCAGAGGATGCCTGCTGCGGCTCGGCAACAAAGAAAAGAGTGCTGCACTGGAGTTGGATTCAGTCCAGATGCTTGCCGATAGTTTCATTTTAGGTTTAAAAGCCAGACTGAGCCAGACACAGCACTCAGGCTTTGGGTTGATTTCGAGTTGGCCGTTTTGTAGTTGTCCACAAAATATATGGGTGAGCTTGAGGCCTTGAAGTGAATTGGTATGTTTTTAGATTTGCTCCATATAAATGGGCCACAGAGCTTTATGGAAACACTCCAGAACGCTGGCAGCAAGCATTTTGGATGAAAGTCTTAGCTTGAATGTTGGCTATTCATACTCATAAATCAGCCCTGGAAACTGTACCTTTGCTAATATAGAATTTTCAGGGTAATTTCCTATTCTGCTTTCTTAGGAAGCTCAACATTACCTTAGTCACACACATACACACACAAAAAAAAGCATTTAACATTTTCTACTGGTCTATAATTCATAGATTCCTAATTCCTCGAATTAAGAGACCTCTCTCCAAGAGCATAACCAATTTAGCCTGCCCTGAGGCGGGCTTTGTAAGTCGAACCTTATCTTACAATATTAAACATGACTGTAATTAGATCAAAGTTTCTCATGTATTGTCTCTATTATTCTCCAGAGAGACAAAATGGGTCTGCCTTTCTGTGCATATGATGTAAGCACGTTTAATGCTTTTTGTTCTTTGTCAGGAGACAGACGCACTGATGAAGGGCAGGAACTTAGTTGCAGAGACTATTGCAAGGAGATACGTACAGACACAGGCTCAGGCACAAAAGTAGAGCGAGGTAGTGGAGTAGAGCATCCCAGTGCTGCAGGTCTGCACAAGTAAAGAAAACTGGCTGAGAGGAGTGTTATCTCGCAGCAGATTGAAGGAACAGCTTGCACTCTACACAGATTTGGATAGCCTTGGAATTGGATTTGTAGAGATTTGGTTAAAATTCTGTCCATAATGAATGTTAAGTGAACAGTGCTTCCTTTTTATCATGCGTGAATGCAGTGCTTCCTGTATGAATTACTTTTGCTTTGTGCAATTTGGCAATGAGTACTAGTGCTGTAAATGAACGATGGAGCTAAAAAAGCCAAAAATTTATGATTTTTGGATGCATCTGATTTTCATAAATAAAATGGTGTATTGTAAATTATGGCTGCTGTTCATTATATGCAGAAATGCTTATATGTTGTGTGTGTGTGTGTGTGTGTGTGTGTGTGTGTGTGTGTGTGTGTGTGTGTTTTCCCTCAGACTGAGGAATATCACGACATCCTGGAGAGTTACAGTGTTTTATCCAACACATTTCTCATCCTCTTTGTCATGTGCCTGACACCCTGCAATATCATTGGATGAGCATTGAGGTAGGAACCAATGGGAAACAACTTGCGCAAATGTCAGACCCGAAATAACCCACTTTATTTCCTCTTGACGTCTTGAAGCTTTTGTTGATATTGCCTTGGTGGAACACAATTGCATTCTCTCAAGAAAATGTGGTTTGATTTGGCAGAAAATTGAAGTCGTGGCCAGCTGCATTATCTTGGGCTAGTTGGTCACCTCAGGGTGTTGTGTGTGTGTGTGTGTGTGGGGGGGGATATTTATTTATTTATTTATTTATTTTTTGTCGAGTTGAACAGTACAAATTAAATACAAAATCTTGTAAAAGAAGTTGCTGTTTGAGGATAAATGAAATCCCAGGTTGTTTGAGGAAGGTGTGTAGGAGGGCGGGGGTGGTGGGAAGTTAATGATGTGTGATATAGGCATATTTTATAACATTATCGTTTTGAATATTTAGATGATGGCATCATTTATATCATATTTATATCTATATTTCTATGGAAACGCAATCTTTGGAAAACAGAAATTGGAGTTTCGTAGCTGTTTTTCGATTTCCGATGTGTTAATCAATTCACAGTTTAATAAGAGTTGACTCGGAAAGATTGTACTTGATAAATGCATTCTCACAGAAATGACTGTATGAAAAAATATTGATGTGTTCTCCACCAAGCAATCCTAATCATTCATATTATCACAGTCACTGTAGACATGCTTCTGAATGGAAGGCAGATAGTGAACTAGTGTGTGCATGGCACGGGTTGTTTGGTTGTTTGTGTGGGATTATTGAGGACTGAAGGGTTTTCCAAAGAACTGGTGAGGAGAAATTACGAGAATAGCGAGGTCTTAAGAAAGCACCATGGAACCATTATGGGTAGT
The DNA here is from genome assembly GCA_022985145.1 of Pangasius djambal. Classification (NCBI taxonomy): domain Eukaryota; kingdom Metazoa; phylum Chordata; class Actinopteri; order Siluriformes; family Pangasiidae; genus Pangasius; species Pangasius djambal. Next base: position 18,217,146 of record CM040975.1, on the reverse strand, counting down.
GATCCAATTCTGCCCACCAGTATCTACATTTTACACGTTTCTTAGGGCACACTTTCCAGAAGTGTGCCCTAAACTGAGGATGAATATCTTTATATATAATCTAATGGTACATTTTTCTCATTAACTAAAAAATTAAATGACTTCATTTCAATTAAAATGTCCAGAGCGGGAAGGTAAGCATACAAGAATTGCAATGTAAAGTGCCTCATATTTAATTTATTGAACACTGATTTCTAAATTGGAATATGAAATAAACCAACTAACCATAGAAAGTATTTTTTCCGCTACTACGCTCTAACATTAACATATAACACATTTGGCAAATAGAAGAGTTCTCCCTCATTTATTTTCACATTTATTTCCTTAGTGAGCTTGGCTCTGTATTGAGGTTTTCTTGTTCTTAACATTGTCCTTACTAACTCCTCTTAAGTTACTCATAAACTCACCACACCTACACGCCTACATACTGCTTTCCTATAAATGCTGTATGTGCTGTTACAGCGAGCTTGTGAAAGTGCACAACAACCTTCTATCATGTTTGTGTAGTCTCAATAGTGTTCTCTCCATTTCTCTCAATTCTTCTCTGATGTCTACCCATTTGGCCTCTATGATGAAAATAAAGAAAGCAGTTCATGAAAGATTGAGGAAACTGAATTAATTAAAGCCTTTTTTTTTTTATATAAGTACAATGGCTTCAAGGCATAGTGGGCTCATTAGGAGCAGCAGTGGTCCTTCAGAAATCACCCAGAGTAGTTGATTGTAGGGTTGATATAAACAAGATATAAACTGTAAAAATGTTTTTCAGAGCAAACCTTTTCTTTACTTTCAAGTTCTATGTTAATAGACATCTAATGGTGCTGTTTACTTGATGCTCATTTGACAAAAACATTACATTTATATAATGTGATAATGGAATGAACAATACACTTTTTGACGAAGCTTCAAATTGCTTTTATTATTACAGTTATCACCAAATTTATGATGCTGTTAGGGGCACGGTTTGGCCCTTCTTGTATTCTTATAGGAAAGGCTCACTGCAAATCAGTTATTCTAACTGGTCACTTTTATCCTATGATGAAGCATTTCTGTCCTGATGGGCGTGGTCTCTGCCACAATGACAGTGTCCCCATGCACAGGGTACGGGGGTTCACTGAGTAATTTACACCATTTTCATGCTCGCCAATCATATGCTATGGCCTTCCCATTCACCAGATCTCAACTGAGTTGAAGAAACTGTACTTTTCTGGTGGGTTGTTTGTGGCCCAACACTTGACTAAGCTCCTTTTTTCTTTCGTTTGTCATTCCAACAGTGTACCAAGCTAGACCTCTACGCTTCTAAAAACAGTGCTTTTAAATAGCATGCAAAAACATTTCTTTTGTGAACTTGACTTCTTAATCTCCTAATTTTAGAATTCATAGTAATATGCACCCTGTGTCAATAATTCCCAAGGAAAATGGCTTCTTAGGGGGTCACCTTATGAGGTGGAACTACCAAGTGGGCCTGATTCTGAGAAACTACAAGTTAATTTCCCATTTATGAAACTGCTGTAGAATATTTGACTGTTTTATATTGTTGCCTATTTCTATTGCTGTACTCTCCACTGTGAGGAGGCTGGATGTTTACAGACTGAGAGAAACAGAATTATGAAACATGGGTTATGCCGTGAGGGAGAGCTAAAGATGGATGAAGTCTCTTTGAGTGTTTGACTACAGTAGATACTTAAAACAGCCCACCTGCTGCAGATCCCCATGGATTTGCCTACAAGAGTGGATCTCCAATCCCTGGGGACCACAGACATGTACAGACGCACGCATACACACACCACCACCAAACATGATGATTGGCCAGAGCGCTGATGCAGGTGGCAGGGTCTCTCTAGTGCTTGCTGGGAGCAGATGGCTGGCCAGATGCATGCCTGGATTTGACCTTGGTGCCCACAGACGACTGAACAGCACAGTCATCCTCACTTCACACTCTCTCTTCCTGTGCTGCTCCTCCTCTGCTCACTGGTGCCTCTATTTGCTTTGACAGCTTATGGTGATTTTTTTTTTTTTTTTTTTTTAGTTGAGCCATATGGAGTTATTCTAAAGGCTCTCACCACTAGGTGCTGTCATATTGCTCCAACGTGGGTGCATTTAGGTACGTCCATGGCTGAACAGCACAGTGTTACTGGCCATCAAAGAAAGCATAGCACAGGCTGTGTTGTACTGGGTATGAGAGACTAGTAAGAAGAAAACCGAGAGGGGTTTATAATTGGGTGAACAGATTTGGTTGATTTTGATGGACAGAAGCCCTATTAAGTCTGCTGATCTTGAATGTGTGGGTTCAGCCCATTTCCCTCTGTTCACGCCTGTCAAAACTGCCATCCGTCCGAGTGCCACCATGTGCCAAGCACTAAAACATTTATTCCGAGTCCTCACATGTCACGCGAGCTCAGAGGAAGAGATGAAATATTCCACACAAGTTGAAGCCAGGCCACTGAGGTAAATCTTAATAACGTTTGCGTATTTTGTACTCTTTTTAAAAAATTATTGTTTTTTTTTCGGTGGGCTAAATTTGTTATTATTGCTACTGAAAATGAGTGCAAAGAACCTGTGTTTGACTGTAACCTTTGTAGAATTGGCAGTGTTGATTTTAGCGTACTGAAAGATTTGTGTATTATCCCGGAGACTTAGAGTTAGATTTCGGTTCATTTCAGTTGAGCTAACATTTACAAATAATGTTATTTTTAAGTATTTACACAGGACACAATGTTCCATTTCAAAACTAATCTGCACGATTCTATTTTCGTACCACCAAATTGTGTGATCATGAGCTGCTCTCACCTAATTAATACAAGTTTTTCGGTCTCTGCAGGGTTGATGCACTGCCAAAAACATCTGTAATTGGACTCATTGATTTTCTGGAGATGTTAAAGAGCTGTTCTCTCTTAATCACTTTGAATCAGAAAGCAGGCTGTGGTGCTGAAGAAACAGGCACCAGGTCCAACTTTAATTCTACCATACCCCCAGCACCACGTTAATAGGTAAAGCTACCCGGAACTCTCACTGGGTGATTTCCCAGGCATGTCTACTTGAAAGGGACCACCACTGACCAGATATTGTTTGGGTGGTGACTCATTCTCAACACAGATATGACACTGACATGGCAGTGGGTGTTTCACTGGTAAGACTGTATGAGGTGGAGCATTGTATCTGGGATTTCTGCACCTACATTGTTGGGCCACCTTGTAAAATTACCGTTCAGACTAATTTGTGTTTGTCTTTGGTTAGGCATGTTTTAACTGCTGCTGTTGTCGCGTGTGGGTGTGCATTGTAATGTGTGTTTTTTTTTTTTTTTTGTTTTTCCTGTTTTCTTTCTTTATTTTTTTATTTCCAATGAGAAGCTACAGTAGCTGAAATGTAGTCTACAGACCACTATACAATTTCTACACATTACCTTTGTTTAAAATATATTTAGCTTTGATTTACATGTTACATGCTAGGTATGTGCTAGGTTTGTTAGCAGATTATCAAAGTAAACTAAATGTGCTAGTTGCATACACTCCCCAGATGATTAGCAAAGCCAGCTAATTGTACTAATCACACACTCACCAGAGGCACTAACAATCTCTGCTAGCTTCCTAAGCTTGCATTTCTTCATAATGTCTCTATAAAAATTTAAAAAGAGGTTTTATATGACGGGATAAAATGCAACCACAGTTATGTTTTTCTTCCATTTTTGCACATCAAACAGTAAATGGGAAATAATTGCAGGTAGTATTAAGGTTGTGAGTGGAGGTTTGAATTAATGTCAAGCCATGCACTGAAGGATTAGTTGGAGGAATTATTCGAGCCAGTGGTTTGTATTTGTCACTTTACCGCATCATACCTAATTTGCATAGAATGGAGAAAATCTTGATTTAAATGTTGGCTGGCGCATTGTTCCTGAAATCGCAACTCTAGCCCTTCACCAGTCAGTGTCTGACTACAGGACTGTTTGCTAGATGTTTTTGGTTTGTTTGCGTGTATGTTCAACTTGCTGACGTGTACACTTTAAATCTTAGCGGTCGGTGCCCTAAACATCTGATAATCTCCAGCAATCTTGCCACTGATCATCTTTTTACTCAACTCAGCTTCTTCAATTAATATCCTTTTTCTAAGAAGAATTTTCCCTTTCTTACAAAAAAAAAAGACTCTCCATAAGACAACTTTATTTGACATGCACCATTTCAGTGGGCATTTAACAGCTAGTACATTTACTGTGTCATAAATGATTTGTGTTACTCTTTTATAGCTTCTGTTAATATCAATATAGTTGCTGTGGTAGCCCTGTATATTTTTTTTTTTTCCCACCTTTATATTTTTTTATGTTCTCTAGTGTCTTTCCTATCATGTCTCCTTCCATGTCTTATACTGAACTAAAGACTCTGTTGTACTCCAGTGGCAGCCAAATTAACATCTTGGCTGAGTGACTGTTAAATAATCTTATTGTTACGGCTTAACTCAAGTGTATGTGTGCATACATACTTCAGTTTCTCACTTTAGCATATGCTAATATGTCACTTTTGTGAAGCAGGATATTTAGACTACCCCAGTTCTGGAACTGTATGTGCACTGAGGTGAGTGAGAGTAGTTTGCTAATGTGTATGCCTTCCCAGAAACCTCTGAGCAAACTTTCGTTTTTGTAATTGAACGGCAAAAGCAGAAACTGAAATGAGAATTGAAGAACATCTGTTCTCAACAAATTGTTTCCTGAGAAACACATTACTATAGCCTGTTCCATCTGTGTGTTCTTCATTGCCCTTAGTTGTTTGTTGAGCCACTGGTTCCGAGTTAATAGGAAATGCCTGGCGCCCCTTGTGCTAACCAGGGCCTCCAATCACTCCACTGACTCCTTTGGGTCTCTGTAATCCTGTGCGTCTATGCCGGTGCCCCACAAGGATGAGGCTATCTCAAAAGCTCTCCATCACTGCACTTCAAAGTGATGGCTTAAACCACGAGGAGATGGAGGTGCAGCTCAGCCCAAATCTTTACCTGAAAGTTCCCATTGTAGTGTAGTAAGACCTGAGGTCTCAGAGCTAGGGAGGATGGGAAGTAGAGGTTTGATGTCTAGGGCAAGATTAAACTTCCATAGCCATTTTGCATTTTAAGTCCACTTTCTTAAAAAAAAAAAAAAAAAAAAAAAGGCATGAAGAAAACTTAAATAAGAAAAGTATTTCTAATTTAAAAATCATAACCAGCTTGTAGCATATTTGTAGCATATCTAAGTACTGTTTATGTTTCTTTCTAGGGAACAAATTAAAATGTGATAAATTATGTTTAATTGCCAATGTTATATCAGAAAATAAGGAAAAGGTGGTTCCATAAGATTGGAATTATAATATTTTTTTCTTTACCCCAACAAGCTTGGTCGCATAGCTCTCATGATCAGTGAAACCATTGTTATGTACAGAATTAATTAGACAAATATTGGTTGTTGTGGCCCAGTGATAAAGAGCAAATTTTCTCATTTTTACATGTGCTGTTTGCTTCAGTAAATCTGTTTTTTAGTAGCTGTGTAGAAAACGCCAGTTCCCTCTGAAACTCTATAGTGGCGTGACTACAAATCCTGCTCTGCATTGCTTTGGGTCTAGTGCCATATGTTTCCAACCACCCATTCATCCTGTGGGTCCAAAACACGCCAGACCGGCCTTTTTCAATAACATCCTGGCAGAAGGAGATGATTGTGGGTTAATAATGGATCCTACTATTTATGTGCATATCCTTGAGGATGACAAACATTTGTTTCGTTGTGAGTGATTTGTTATAAATGAGAGGGGGGGGGGGGGAATCCTTTTTTGTTCTTCCCCTAAACATTTTCCCTGCATTTCTCTCTCTCTCTCCTGCCATGTGCCTTTCCTGACCTCCCTATAAATTGAAGCTCATTGGATTGCAGTTTATTGGTCTATATTCCTGGCTGTATTCAGGCAGTGAGAGAAGACCTCAGATAAAATGACTGTAGATCTCTGGCTTTATCTGTTTTAACTTCGCTCCCTGCCAAGTATGTCTGTACTAAAGAGGGTGAAGGGGAATTGAAAAAGCCCATCACCAATTAGATCCTCAAAAAACAATTATCTTAAGTAGAGGATGAAGTTAAAGGACCTTGGCTGACTCACCAGATTTTCACAACTTGGGTTAACCTCCTTTTGTTCATATTCACTACCAAATAACAGTGACCTACTTTCTACTACTCTGATACTTTTTTCTTTTTGTTTTCTTGGTGATGCTGCCAGAGACAGAGGTTGTGTATGTAAACCATTTTTGTTCAAGTTTCAAGTTTAATTTATTTATATAGCACCATTTATAACAGCAGCAGCTGACCAATGTGCTTTACAGCATAAAATAAAATAAGAAGTAAATAAAACAAAGTTAATAAATAAAACCACAACTAAAAACCAAATTACATCAATAACTCTATTTTAAAATATAACGAAATATAAGAAATAAAACCAGGATTACCATCAAGTGAGAGATGGAACATCAAGGGACATTGAAAGCGATGGAGAAGTAATGTGTTTTGAGTAGAGATTTAAAAACCTGTAAAGTAGGAGCAGATCTAACATGAACTGGTAAGCTATTCCAGAGTTTAGGGCCTAAAACAGCAAAGGCACGTTCCCCCTTTTCTTTAATTTAACTCTAGGAACAGTGAGCAATCTAAGACTACCAGATCTAAGAGCTCGAGCAGGGTTATGTAAGGAAAGCAGTTCAGATAGATATGAGGGAGCTAAGTTGTTTAAAGACTTAAAAACTTAATTTTAAATTCCACTTCTTTGAATGTGTCATGCCTGGAATCTTTATTTCACCCTGGTCATCACAGATGTAATAGCTGTGTCTTAGTCCTTCTTCTTCGTTCTGTGACTCATTAATCTAATTTTACTAAACAATTTGTAACAGCATTCAAGAGGCCTGACTTGCTCAAAGGACTGATTGGAATAAAGGGACGATGGGTGTGAAGGACCCATTACTCCAGATGAGAAGGAAGTCTGCCTCTTATGGGTTTAATGCTACAGCAGTGCCCACACAACCTGCCAATTAACGTAAGTGGCCCCTCAGGGCAATGGATTAGTACTCTACCCTCTCTGTGCGAAAAGTGTGCACTTGTCAAGAAAGGGCAGAGCTATTAAACTGCGTGGTTCTGATTGCCACTGCTTGATGCCACATTGTCCATACCTAATCTACAGACCAACAGGACTTTGGCAAAGTGCTGTGATGTAAAATGATTGGTGTTTTCACATCTAGCACAATTTGTTTGCTTGTTCAGGCCCCATGTACCACACAACATTATATTTCATTTGCAACTGCATTTTGCTTCATCACTCTAGAGCAATTTGTTTATTTGTAATTTAATCAGACTAGAATAATGTGTGTTTCTGAATGGCAACTGATTGGTGGATGCTTCCCTTTGGAGGACTGATGCCTTAAAACCAGCTGGCAAACACTAGTAGCCATCTCTGTGGTGTAAAATATCCTCTGCTAAATTTGTGTGGGCCCCCCAAAACCATTTCCCAGAGTGCCTTTGCCTGAAGCGGAGTATTCACTCCGTATTGAGCAGTGTATAAAGTGGGCCTTAGCTGGATTAAGGCTGCTCTGAGCAGACCTCACGGAGCTATTAAGGCAATGTAGAAAAACCAGCCTGATCAGCCGCATTGACAGAACTGGGCAGGGTCCTGTGATTAACTTAGTCTGCACACTCACGCTATCTCATGATTATATGACGCAAACATCTCTGCATTGCTCAAGCCACTGATAAGATCTATATATGATTGCAATGGTGCTTTGCTGTCCCATAGTATCATTTTGTCTCTATTTTTAACCCATTAGTACTTTGAGTCTAATGACTATTTGAATATATTTTAAGTTTTCTGTACAATGCATTAGCTATAAAATTTTCTTACCTGGTTGCCTGATTTAGAGATTTTAGTCAGCGAGCCTGGATGTTATCTCTCACGCTGTGCCTGTGGCTTATTTACAGCCTTCACATATTCTTTTGATAGCAGTCCTTTGCATGCTGAAGTCCTGCAGGTCTGCTAAAACAGCAGCATTAGATTAATTGTTTCTTGTTGCAATCAACAGCAATGTATTTTTTCTTTTTCCTCATCGCCTGAGCAGCTAATGCTAGGATGTTGCAGAAAATTAGCCGCTTCAGGGCTTTGGCACAAATATCTCCGAGAGTGTGCGTGGGTGTGTGTGCCACCAAGGACACATGGAACACCAGAAGCGTTATGACCCGCACTACTCCTCGTACTTGTACACTTGAGCAGATTGATTTTAGTTGATTGCTGAACAATATCTCTGCTGCTGTAGCTGTTCACAAATTAAACCACACTATGCAATCAGAGGTTGAACAATGTTCTCTCTTATGACCTGCACTTCCACAGTGATGAATGACCTTACAATGGAGTCTGACATGGCCTGATACTGCTACTAAATCTCCAACTGCAGAGACCTCCATTTGATAGCATTGAGAAATTGGTGTAGGTGTTTGTTGGAGAGTGAAGGCAGGGGTGGGCAAATCACTAGCCCAGGTGTCTGGGACAAGCAGATTTAATATCTGGGCTTTTTATTAGTTTTATAGTTTTTATTTGTAGTTGCCCAGTAGACAAGTACAATGGATATAAAAAGTCTAGACACCTCTTTTAAAATGGCAGGTTTTTCATGTAAAACAAAATGAATCCAAGATAAATCATGTCAGGAATTTTTTCACATTGAGGGAGGAAAAAGTCCTGACATGATTTATCTTGGATTCATTTTGTATAAAAATGAAGTAAAAGCAATCAGAAACATTTTAGGGAAAGAAATAAAAACTTACAACAATTTGGTTGCATAAGTGTGCATCAATGCATAACTGTCATCAATGAAATTATTCTGATTAACCCCAAATAATGGTCAGTTGTTTCTGTAGGATTTTCTTGACATCATCTTGGTTTCATGCGACTGCTGAAGCCATGGTCCACAAAGAGCTTACAAAGCATGGACGGGATCTCATTGGAAGGTGTCAATCAGGAGAGGGGTACAAAAGAATTTGCAAAGCATTAGATGTACCACGGAACACCGTGAAGGCCATCAACAACAAGTGGAGAAAATGGAGTCACCACAGTGACATTACCATTGCCAAAGACATCCCGATGAAAATTTACAAAAGGACAAGACAAAAACTTGCCAGGGAGTCTGCTAAGAGACCTACGGCAACATTAGAGGAGCTGCAGGAATATCTGACAAGTACTGATTACTCTCTGCATGTGACAACAATCTCTCGTATTCTTCACGTGTCTGGGCTATGGGGTAGGGTGGCTAGACAGAAGTCCTTTCTCACAAACAAACATCCAAGCCCAACTAAATCACCCTAAACCATGTAGCAAAATGTGTTATGGTCTGATGAGACTAATTCCAAAAGGTATAATAATTCCATAATTCCAAAAGGTATGTTTGGTGCCAAAAAAAGCACATCACCAAGAGGCTACCAAACCCTCTGTGCAGCATGGTGGTGGCAGCATCATGCTTTAGAGCTGCTTTTCTTCAGCCAGAACTGGGGCTTTTATCAAGGTGGAGGGAATCATGAATAGCTACAAGTACCAGCCGATTTTAGTGCAAAACCTTCAGGTGTCTGCTAGTAAGCTGAAGATGAAAAGGAATTTCACCTTTCAGCACGACATTGACCCAAAGCATACATCCCAATCAACAAAGGAATGGCTTAACCAAAAGATAAATTTTTTTGAATGACCTAGTCAGAGCCCAGACCTGAATCCAACTAAAAATCTGTGATCTCAAGCGGGCTGTGCACAGGAGATGCCCTCATAATTTGATGGCTCCAGATGATGTTGCAGATGTTTTTGCAAGAAAAAGTGGGAAAATATTGCCAAGTCACGAAGTGCCATGCTGATAGACTCTTACCTAAAAAGACTGAGTGGTGTAATAAAATCAAAAGGTGCTTCAACAAAGTATTAGTTGAGTGGTGTGACCACTTATGCAACTAGTATATTGTAAATTTTTTTTTTTTTTTTTTTTTTTAATTATTATTATTATTTTTTGTTTTTTTCCCTAAAACATTTTCTGATTGTTTTTCACATTATTTGTATAATTTGCAATTTCACATTAAAGGTGGAAAGGTGGTCTGACATGATTTATCTTAGTGTCATTCTTTTACTTCACAAAATCCTGCTATTTTAGCAGGAGAATGTAGACTTTTTATATCCACTGTAGGTTCAACAGTCAAAGAAAGGAAAAAAAAAACTTCCTAGAATTAACATTTCTACAGTTTTAAAAATTCAAAACAGTACAGCATCCTAACATCAAATCAACTGCTTCCAGGGTTTGAAATTGTTAAAAACTGTTTTTATACGCTATAAAAAGATATCATCCATTGAGGTGTCATCCATTCCTACACAGAGTACTACATCCCATAGCTGAAATGTTGCTGAACGACTTGTTGACTTTTTGTTAAGGCCATATATACGATATGCTACATGATCATGTACTCTTTTCTTTTTTTCTCTTTGGTCTGTATTAATACACTTAACTCGTCATAATTTATTGCATCATGATAGCTAACACTTTTTTTTAGCCAAGTCGCTTAGGTTTCCAGGCAACCAGAACATGAGACTGTGCAAGCATACTGGAGCTTTTACTTGCCCAGTGGGCTAACTAACGAATTTATGATTTGATGATTCATCATGGAGGTTTTCTTTCTGTCTGCATATATTTCATGTTCCCCACTCTCCCACCAACTGTAGTGTACATACAGAAGTAGCTGAGAAGTGGAGTGCCTCTAAAAACACACCTGCGTGTTGGAGTGGGGAATGAAAGTGCAGCCAAGTGAACTTGAACAGAAGGGGAAATAGATGGATAGATAATGAGAAATCAGGAAACCTAATACTCCACATAACTTCTCTCATGCTGGTTGAGGACTGCTCTCGGCTTGGACACCTGTCCTTCACACCAGATCATTCAGTTCTCACTGTGTTTCTCTTGGTCTCAGTACCATCTTGCTTTTGTTCGGATGTGACCTGCTGTGATGAATTCATCCTCATAATATTTTAATTTTGTCTTTCTCCTCATCTCATTGATATTACAGTTGGAACCAACTTTTAGAGTGTCCAAGAGCTCTGCTGCCTGTATTACCTCCTGCTGAGCCATACCTGCTCTTCATACCCATAATAATCACGCCAGGACAACTGGGAGAATGGAGAGTCTTGTTTGAGGGGGTTTCAGAATGATCAGTAATTTTCCCCTCCAATTCGAAACTTGATGCTTTTGACAAAAATGATCTTTACTGCTCACTATTAGAACGACTCGCAACTCAGGACCTCCATCTGTGTTACCATGGAGATTGTAGGTTCTATTCTTCCGAAGTGGAGCGCTCCAATTCTGTTGCTCTCTAATTGGCCTGTGATATTGTAGGATGGAGCAGCTTCAGATGTAGCATTTGGCACCTTTATCGTTGATGCTAGACAACTTGTTTTCTTCAATCTCAGGACTGTGAGAGGTGAGGTATAAAGAAGAGTCATGCTAAGGGCCAGAATGCACCCTCTGTTCTCTCTCCAAGTTCACTCTCCAGCCACTTTCAGAGTCTCTATATTTTATCCGTATCATCATTGTTATGATATAGATATGGAAGATTTATTTCTTTTCTTGAGGTACTGTTATCTTTAAAGCTGCAGAATATATTATGGAATTTAGCACTCTTTGGTATAAAAATGCTCTAGTATGGTACTCGGAGAAGAAAGTTTAGTAACATGGATTATGCTGTGTCATTCTATACCGCACAGATTAATTTCATGGTTGCGAGTGCTGTTCAGTAGCCATTCTGAGATAATTCCAGGCTGTGTCCCATAACACACACTAAGCAATATGCCTAAATAGTAATGACATCAATGCTATACTTACATACTACTTAGTATTGATAGTATGCAGTCTGTAGACTGTCACTTGCTTGGTATTGCAGAAGGTTTATAAGGATAAAATATCTGTGACTGTCATAGTTACTAACCAGCGACTAGCTACTAACCAGATGAGAGAGAGGTTTCGCTAGCTACTTAAAAGCTACTTTTTGCTAGCTACTTAAGCACTAGAGAACAAAACTAACTTGTCTGGTTGCTTCCGATGCATGTATTGATCTTACCTGATGCATTTACTGCAACCTATTGTCTGTTCTCCATATAGTTTATTATCTAATCTGTGTATTTGTGCTCCAGCCTGTCAAAGGAATTGGGTGTGAGCTGCATAGTATGCTAGACACAGCAATAAATATACACATAGAGACAAGTATGTCAAATCAACCACCTTTCTTTCTCCCTTCATTGACTGAAGGCTCTTGTCTGTCACCATGTAGCTGGACTTCTTTCAAGCCTAAAGTTGGGAGGTTTGATGTGTTTAAACTGACATGTGCATAAAGATTTTTCTCCGATTCTTACCCGGCACCCCTGACATTGTCGGGGTGACCCATAGCCGCGGGAACATCTTTTCATATATATTTTTTTCTACTTTATATTTTTTCCCCCTTTTAAATCAATGTTTTTTTACTTTTCATTTTCAACCACAAAAACCTTTAGCTTTAAGTGCCATTAAAGCTAGGTGCATTTGTAAATCATGCTTAGTTATAGTGTGTATTATGACATTATTAGTTAAAAGTAGAAAAGTGAAACTGGGAACACCTGCTATGCAATCCATTTAACAGCATAATGGACAACAGGGTTCTAAAGCAAATTGCATTCAAGAGGAAAATGGCATTCCAAGCTGCAAAGATTTCATGCTGCTAGCCCTGGACCTTTCTTTATTAGGGGATGTAATGTGTCTGGTTGTTCTCCCATTCTGATGTACGTTGATACTGGCACAGATTGAGGGATCTTCCAGTGCGAACAGCACCACTAACCTGCTCTCACATCACCTCAGGCTCCTGCTGTAGGCCACGTGCTGGCCGCTATCCCGAAGCACCATGTGAACAAGTGCTCGAACCTCCCTGTCCTAGGGCCAGTGTGACATTGAGAAAAGAGGAGGAGGAAATGAAGGGATCAATAGCGTCGATTTAGCAGTTGGGGAGCACAGCTCACACCTTCATCAGAGACGGAAAGAAAGTGGGACCTCCTGCTAGCAGAGAGGAGGTGGTGAATGTTAGTGACTATAGCACACTTTGGAAAATACAGTCAGCTAGAGCCAGTGTGGAGGTGAGGAACTTTCACAGTTATGTATCAGAGAGAGACAGGTTTAAATGGGTGTACACAGCCAGTTGCAAATTCTCTTCTGTGTTTTTTATTGTATCTCAAATGTCTAGTTTGCATAATGCAACAGAGGACTGAATTAAACATGGAGGCAGGGCGTAAAATCTGAACTTTGCGGCATAGCATTTTGGTGGTTGTTTAACAGTGGGTTTTATAATGTGCTAAAGACAGTGTGGTAACAGAGCTGGGGCCCACACTTTATGACTTCCTCAGATGGTGGTTAGAGCTACTGGTGTTTTATATTTCTCTAGTACCTACTCTCTTCACACACATACACTTGCATTGCCTGCCTGCATAACAGGCCAGGTAATGCCAGACAAGGCCAGGCTTGTGTTGTATTTCTCCAGAGAACAATGGAAAAGTATCTTGATTTTGTATCAAAGCCAATCAGTGAGCCAAGTTTAATAAGTTAATCTCCCTTTGCGCTTTCTCGCACACACATCCATAGATTATTTCACCCTGTTCCAGGCTTCTCTTTCAAATGGTCATACTGACTGCTAGAGCATGTTGGAGTGTTCAGGCCTGATATCAATACATTGCTGGAAACCTCTTTTCAGCTTGAAGAGACGTTGCGAATATGCTCTTTTCTAAAGATTTCTAAATAGTGATATCACTATTTCTGTCCCACACCTACATTCCTCTCTGTATATTCTTATGTAAGTTACTAATGCAGACAGGCTTTTAGGTTTATTAGAGGTTTGAACTTGTTAAAATGTTTAAACAGATTGTGTTTCAATAGCCAAGGTATCTTGCAGATCTTAGAAAACATGCAAACAGTAATCCCTCTGGATTTATGAGGACTGGAGATAGCGTGCGACCATGTGCTTGCCTTTTGTCCCCAGAGCCCCTGAAAACACATAAATAATGGGACACCTTTACCACAGTTCTTTCAACATGTTTTGGCCCTTTACCTTCCTAGTTCTCTTTGCCGAGCAGCTCCTGACATGAAAAAGACATTACTGCACCCTAGATTTGCCCGCATCCTGAAGTTTTTGCCTCCGCTCCTCCAGGGTCACCTTTGAGACCTCATAGGGCTTACGAGAAGCAGTTGCTGAATATTTGATGTACAGGGTTAAATTGTGTTACCAACCCTTGAACATTTCACTTCTTCGTGGAGAGGGTCTATGGGGATCACACTAAACTCACCAAATGCTAGCGGCATGATTTGCACTGCATATGTTCAGAAAGTGTCCCTCTCTCGCTGATTTGCTGGCCGCCTGCAGGTTCAAGGTCTGATGGATTTCAGTGCAGAGAAAGGTCTCCCCCATGGCTACACAGCTCTGATCAAAACCCAGCGTCTGCCTCACAACGTCTATCCAACTCCCCTCTCTATATTCAGCACTCATTATAGAGGCATAAATAAGTAATTCAGGATCAATGAGGAGGGGCTTGGAGTAGTGGGAGCACTGGGAACTCTCGATGGAGCCCCATTTGAATATGGAGCTTTGTGATTCTCTTTTTTTTTTTTTCCCTCTCTCTCTCTTTATGTCTGACTGCTTTCAGCTCTCCCAAATGAATCTCTCATGATGTAAATTGCTCATAATTTATGGATGGGTCATGATGGAATTGACAGGAAGCTTTTTTTAATTCCTTTTCCACGTTATGATGGCTGCCTCTAGAGATGTGAATATGGTCCTGAATAAATGTGCCTCGGCGTGTGTGTGTGTGTGTGAATGTGAGCATGGCAGGCCTAGCTCTCTCACACATGTTGTTCTTATCTTGGCCATCAGCACTTCCCCAGGGCTGCCACCGCTTCCTTCCCCCCTTCTTCACCTTGGCATCTGTCTCTTCCAGGCCTCAGAAGTCTCTAATTGACTTTTCAGCTGTTTGAGGCATAATTGAGTTTTAATCACCGTTTTACATTCTGTTTTGATATTCAAATCAGCCATGTCATCTGAGAGACGCGCCAGCCGCTCGCTCACTTTCTCCAATGGCTGCTGCACCCATGTGCCACGTCTGATTAGGCCTTTCACGTTAAGACCTGATCCCCAGTCAGCTGGAGACACATACAGTATTCACCACCAAGGTCTCAGAGACAAAGCGCCACTAATGGCGTCCCACACTTATTCACAGTAAATACTAATTACCTCCCGTCAACTCCAAAATCTGCTCAATCCAATGAAGGGTTATGAAGGTGGGTAGGTGTTTTATTTTTGCACATTTCATGAAAAGCTGGAAAACTAAAAGGCCTACATGGTGAAGAGAGCGAAGGTAGTCAGGATTTCTGAAATGGATGAGCAGATGCAGAGTAACTTTCCATGTTGCATAATTTTGAACGGCCTTATAACTGCTCTCTTAAGAGGACATACAGGCGGGAGACGAGTTTGCCATTCTTTCTTCCACTTCAGAAGTTCACAAGGTCAGCACACTCTGCTTTCTGATCAGGAAAACAGATCTCATACTCCTTCTCAATCGGCGAGATTAAGGCACTTTACAGCAAGCATCGACCAGACTGAAGCACACTGCTCATTACTGGACTTCTGTTCGACACACAAAAACCAATTAAGTCCCAGTCAAAGACTCGAGTCATGATTACTAAAGCATATGGTGCGTGAGCAGAGGTGGTGCTGGTGCAGAAGATAATGTGATTTGTATTAGCCATGTTGTGCCAAGTGTAATTAGTATTAACTGTGGTACCTTCCATCAGTCACTGCAGCCGTGAATGTTAGAATGTCTGAAATGCATTAAAAAAGTATACTCCGATCTTCTGATTTCTGTCTGTCTTGTGATGTCAGTGGTAAACACATGCTAGTCTGGGATCACAAAAGTAATCTAGTCTTAACAATATTTCCTGGGTTTACTTCTCAGGTTATAATCCCAGAGCTGCATTATAATTCAGAGGTGTTGTTGGCTGAATGTGCAACACAGAAATCTGGGGGAGGTTTAGAGATTTCTGTGGAGACTTGCAAAGACAAGTATGTGCGTGCACAGCTCTCAGAATGATTTCTCACACCAGGACGAAATGCAGAACCACCACCAGATTGTAAACCGTTCAGTCTGGACAGGTCTTTCTCTCTCACTGACACACGCGCGCACACATACAGATTCTGTTTTTTCACACACGGAAATGCATATATACTCACTAGCCACTTTATTAGGAACATTTGTACACCTGCTCATTCATGCAATTATCCAATCTTGTGCCAGTAGCACAATGCGTAAATCATGCAAATGCTGGTCAAGAGCTTCAGGTAGGGTTCACATCGAACATCAGAATAGGGGGGAAAATGCAATCTCAGCGAGTTTGACGGTGGTGTGGTTGCTGATTGCAGATGGGCTGGTTTGAATATTTCAGAACCCGATCTCATGGGATGTTCTCAAACAGTAGTTTAGAGTTTACACAGAATGGTGAGGGGGAAAAAACAAAAAACATCCAGTGAATGGCAGTTCTGTAGGTGGAAACACCTTGTTGATGAGAGAAGACCAAGGATATTGACCAGACTGGTTTGAACTGACAGGCGAGCTTTGCATTTAGGAGGCTCTCATTCTTTATGTACCTATGGGGACTGAATATAGGCTCTGTTTTTTTTTAGCTCATTCAGTTTACTCCTAGGCTTCACACTCTAAAACACTTTAGCAATACTCTATCAACATTCTAGGATAATACTCTGCTTCCAAGAGGGATAGTATATAATGCTATTTCAGGACTGCATAACAATAATTAGGATGTTTAATATATTCTGGATGTGTTTTATTATACAGTGTCATAACAAGCTGAGTAAATCTAGCTTTTTGTGGTGAGTTTTAGTCAAAATGTGTTCTCAACTAAAATGGCACTCTCCATGGTAGCAGGTTTATGCCAATTTTCTGTCCATTAACGATCTTGTGTTTCTTGGTGTCTCTGCCCTTTTGGAGGAATGATAACAAGGCCTGCCATTTGAAAGGCCAAAGTGTGTATCCATTCTCCTCCTGGCAGCCCGCTCCTGTTACTCATGCTTTTTGTCGCTCAGCTGCCCTCCCTCCAGGTCTGCATGTCTATCTCTCTGCAGTACCTGCTTGCATTTGAACGGCTAGTGTGCATGCACCTTTTAAACAACAGCAATACACAGTCTAAAAAGGGCAAAAATTTCCTTTCAGGCTTTTTGTGTCCATCTTTCTTTTTTATTATTTTTTTTCTCCCCCCGAACCAGTTTCCACTCAATTGCCCAGATTGTAATCTTATTCTGCCCGAAATGGCCGGCCGAAAAATGAAGCTATACATCATAGACAGCCGAGTGAGTGAGGGAAAGAGACAGATTTAGGATGAGAGAGAGTGCACGTTGAGAAGGAAGAAGAGCAAGCAGTGGAGGATAGAGAGCAAAGGAAGAAGCTGATCAAGCACCAGACAGATGGGAATGGTAAATAAGTGCTCATATCCAGAAATGGCTTGCTTTCCTATTGGCCTCTCTACCCCTCCAACCCACAGTTTCTTGTTAGAGGGAAGCAGCAGAGAGAGGGAGAGAGAGAGGGAGAGAGAGAGGGAGAGAGAGAGGGAGAGAGAGAGGGAGAGAGAGAGGGAGAGAGAGAGGGAGAGAGAGAGAGAGAGAGAGAATGTTCCCTTATTGCTGTCTGGGCATCATTAACATTCTGATTCTGCTGTGCACTCCTCCCGGCATGCTTCTCCAAAGCCTTATTCAGCGCCTCTCTCTCTTTCTCTCTGCCTCCTTGTCTGTCTCAGCTTCTCCATTTTGGCAGCTTTAGAAGGCTTGGAGGAAGCAGAAAGAGAGCTCTGGAAGTGAGAGCTCCTTAGGGTCTTTGTGCCCTGCATGTGCCTGTCTTGGCCCTCACACGTGCCCCTCTGTGCCACCACCACACATGGAAAGCGCCCGTTTAGCTGTATCCATGGAGACAGAGCCATGACCAGTGAAGAGTTGATTTAAGCCCCTGAGGAGCTCTCGTTCTGAGGGAAGGGAGTGAGGGGATGGAAAGAGGGAGGGAACTGGTGGTGTGCAGGTTTTATATAGCACTTTAGTCAATACGCAACTCTCAAGGAGCAGACTGAGACCATTTGAAAGCCCTCAAAGGCTTGTCATCTGTTGGCAATATTGACCAAACCTTCTGAAGTGAATAAAACCTCGGCAACCCTCTGTGTCATATGAACCATTGAGGTTAAATGCTTGGTAAACACATAACTCTGGTTCAACATTATGAATACATAATCAGAAACACATGTTGGGTATAAAAACCAAATGCTTTGGTGAAAGTATAATATTTTGTGAAAAATGCTAGCCATGATATTTGTGCTAAAGGCAGGTATAAAATGACACCTAGGCTTGTTGCACTGCACCCACTGCACCTCCATACAGCATGCCAAATGCCCTCAGGATGAGCCTTATGAGGATGCAGAGTGCAGGCTGTGATCTGGCCTAAATCCGCAGCACATGCTTTTCCTCCTGCTGCAGCCGCAATCCTAGCCTACCTTTGGGAAGTGCTTAGGACTAACAAGGGTTGTACGGGTAATGGCTTCAGCAAGATGTAAAAGGCATAATTTGTCAGATGCTTTGCCTAGTTGGCCATATCCTTTACAACTCCTGAAAGCATGAACCCTGAATTAAACATGAATGAGAGATGCATGATCCAGGATGATAACCGTGTCTGTTTTCTTTTGTATATTACTCATAGCTGAAAGTAAGCAATTACTTGCAACAGCTTGGGTAAACTGCCCTCATCTAGGACTAAAATAGCTGCTCTGAGAAAAGAAAACAGTGCTGACCATCATGTCTTCTACTTAATCATATAAGAAAACATCTTTGCATGTAGGGGAAAAATTGACAGGAAGTGAAGTACTAGCTTGACTGAAAAGGATATAAGCCAAGTTTATGGCAGAGTAATTGATGTACCTTGAGAAGGCAGATATTCAACCAAATGTTTCAGTTCCATAAGATGTATAGTGGAAAAGAAACCTCCCAGAAACACAAGAGAAGACAAGAGTGGTGTGTTTTTTTTTTATTTATTTATTTATTTATTTATTTATTTTTTGAGCACTGGAGAGACTTGGGAGTTTCAAAGGGCTTGAAAACTGATGTGGAGCTTTGCTCCAGTTTGACAAACAGTTTTGTGCTTGGTAGGTTTTGATATAGTATTTTTATCCTTCAAAAGTTATCCTACCAAATTTTAATGCTGTAATGTACATGTGGATGTTCTAATTTTACCTTTTGGATAGCAAATTACATAAAAAAAAATCTAACAAACTAGCAAACTTTGATGTGCCTAACAAACTTTGATGTTCCCATGATAATCTAGTTAGGCCTGCTTGTTGTCTATAGCTATATTCACTACATATGTAGCTTGTTAGCTGCCCAAGTAACTGGCTACATTACTAGCTATAGAAAAAAATCTGTCAACTGTGTGCATCATTTGTTTGGATATAGGTAAAAAAAAAAAAAAAACACATATAGGTAAAGATTTGAAAACATTAAGTCAAGTAAAAATAATTCTACAAATTCAGTGTAGGCAATGCTGAGATCTGTGGTGTGGAATCAGAGATATGTCTGCTGATCCTCTGCCATCTTATCTCACAGTCGCATGCTGTCTATGTCTGTAGAGAGTGGCTTTAGATGGAGGATGTGGGTTTGACATGACTCCTGTGGTTAAATCTGGATGAAGTTAGCAAGCACCGCTAACCACTACCATGGCATTAATCATAAATTTTAGCTCTGTCAATCATGAAAGTTATTCATAGCAGGGTTTTATGTATAAAAAAAAAAAATCAGAACATCACTGTCTCTATAGAATATGGTCCTAAACACTTCTGAATGTTTTTGAAAGAATATTGCCTTTTGGGATATATAAAGAGTTTCTGGGGTTAATAATACATTTATTAGCCCCAAATTAGACAGAAGAAGAAGAGCTCTGCTCATTTGTGGTGTCCTTGTTGCTGGGGAAGCAGAATTGTAGAAGTGATATAAGGGTGTAGGAGTGTGCCAGTTGAACAATAGCTCTGGAAAATGAATCTGACAGAGAGGGAGAAGGCTTCGGCTCCAGTGAAAGATGGGTATCACAGCGTGTGTGAGCTGAAACTAGGACAGCTCTCAGAAGGACAGGAGTGGGAGGTAAGGGCAGGGCAAAACGCACACAGGTATGATGAAGACCCCTTGATTTGAATCCCATCTCACACACACATACACACACAAAGACATGCATTTCTACACAACATGAAGGAAAGATGTTCCTTAAAGTGCCCTTGGCTCAAGGCAAATAGATTTATGAATTTGGTTTGGGATCAGAGTCTTTTTTTTTTTTCTTTTTTTTTTCTTTCCAGATTTAGAGATGAAAGCCATCGCCACATCTGCCCTCTTTTGGTTTGTTTGTGCTGTTGTTATGAAATGTGCCACGTGCCGAAATTCAGTCCTGATCGATCCGTGTCTTGAACGGCTTTCGTGAATACAGCTCTAGTTCTTCTCTGACAGTCTGTACTGTTTGAAGCCATCAGCTGAGGCAGAAGGCCTCCCCAGGGGGCTGATCAGACAGAAAGAGCTGAGACGTTCATTAGACAAATCCATCCATCCTTTCCTCTCCTCCTCCACCTGTTCTTTTTCAGCAGCACTAAGGTTAATTAGCACATTGGATTAGGCAGGTGCCTCCTCTGTATCCCTCCTCCTGCATCCTCTGCAAACTGACTTACCTCAAATCATCTCTGCAGTGATACTGACACTCCTTGTAAAGGACACATTCCTATATGCTATATATATTACTACATATTACTGTACACGCTTATATACTGTACCTGCTAATGTTAAAATACTGTTTTAAAATAGCGCAGATAAGAAAAATGGCATAATCTCCAATTAATTACGGAATAAAACGTGCTGTTACAGAAAAATAATGAACTTCAGGGAGGTAACAGTAATTCTGCTTTGTGTTAGGCCACATTACACCACCCTGTTGTGAATTATTTTCATGTTTTATTCCTCTTTTATTCCTTCTTGACACACGTCACTTTTTAATATAGTGCAACATTCACAAGACAGGTTTGTTCCTGTTGGCACTTAATTTATAGCAGCTATAAACAGTCATTCCCTCACCAGCTTCTTTTGTCTGTTTCTTGAAGTTAATAAGACGAAAAAAAAAAATAGAATGTCATGTTACCGAGAACCAGGAAATTACAGGAGAATACCTCTGCCTTGAAGACTTTCCTGTGGAGGACAATTTACATAATGTTAAATAAACATATCTTCACAGAACACTTCACCATCTCAACAATTATACAGTTTTCTTCTTAAATAACAGCACACTGTCAGAGATGGAAATTTATCAACACCTAACCAGATTTGAGAATTCCATAGCAGTTTGGCATAAAAAAGAATAATGGCCATACATTTTTGGCTGCACAGCTTCAAAATTATGGAAATGTGACTCCAGGGGAAAATAACTATGCTAAGCTTTTGTGAATGATTTTAATAAACAGTTGTTTCAGTGGAATAGCACATATGTTATTGGTTGGCTACATGTCTTTAGAGTTGGCTGAGCTTCAGTTTTGGCCCACATTATTTCAGTTAAATATGGGAAATTTAAACAGGAAATATGTCAGTTCATTGTGGATGTGTCAATATAACACAATATTTGATGTCGAAATTTATATTTACATGAACTATGAACTATTTATATCAGAACACACACACACACACTATATATCCAAACCACATTAAAACCACTGACAGGTGAAGTGATTAGCATTGATTATCTTGTAACAATGGCACCTGTCCAGGGGTGGGATATATTAGGCAACAAGTGAGTGAAAACTCAGTTCTTGAAGTTGATGTGTTGAAATCAGGAAAAATGGGCATGCGTAAGGATCTGAGCAACTTTGACAAGGGCCAAACTGTGATGGCTAGATGACTGGGTGAGAACATCTCCAAACTGGCAGGTCTTATGCATCTCCAAAATGGCAGGTGTTTCCAGGACACAGTGGTTAGTACCTACCAAATGTAGTCTAAGGAAGGACACCCGGTGAACCGGGGACAGGGTCATGGGCCCTCAAGACACACTGATGCGTGGGGTGCAAAAGCCAGCCCATCTGGTCCGATCCCACAGAAGAGTTATTATAGCACAAATTGCTGAAAAAGTTAATGCTGGCTATGATAGAAGGGTGTCAGAACACACAGTGCATCGCAGCTTGCTGCGTAAGGGGCTGCGTAGCCGCAGACCGGTCAGAGTGCCCATGCTGACCCCGTCCAAAGCTTGGCCTGATCTAAGCACACCAGGCTTTGGCCAGGAAGCAGCTTTTCTGGTGGCCTCAGAAATAGATTGTGATTAGTTGTACAGCTTTCAGGTTGTGATTGCTTACAGCTGAGCCACAGTGACGGCCAAACTGGAGAATCAACTCCTCTTATAGAATGGGTGACAAGGAAAATATAATTTCAGATAGTCTTAAGCATGGTGGTCTGGGCAGTGTTCATTTCTGTGATTTTTTTATTTATTTATTTTTTTAAGAATTATTTTATGGAGGCTGTTTTACTGTACTTTTGCAGTCTCATTATTTCTTTCACATGTAAGAAGAGAGATGGAGAATGAGAGTATGTGTGACGAAGAGAAAGAAGCTTGAGCTGTGTGAAGGCAAGAGGTTGCCAAACAGGATTTATTTTGTTTTTTTCCCAGTACAGAGGCTATCCAACCCTGACGGCAGGCTTTCCATGACACGTCCGTACACGGAATCCCTGCCAACTTCAGTTCACACCTCTGTGGCACTACCTGCTGCCCGCTGTGCCTGGGCAAGTGTCCGTGCCAGCCTGTATCCGGCATTCACAACATATTACTTGAGAGTCTTGAGATTTATCGATATACTTCTCTGTATTTAGATAATCTACTACACTGGAACCACTATGTGAGGTGTCAGTACATAAAAAGGTCTTTGTTAGAGCTTTATTTTTTACAAGCTGCTGGAGTCACCCAGGCAGCTCATTCACTTGGAATTGTTAGTGCGTGAGCTGTTTAAAAAAAAAAAAAAAAAAAAAAAAAAACACACAAGGAGGTTAAATGTTGGTGAACTATCCATCGACCCCCCCACCCCTCCTCCTTCATGGACTGCGGTGGCTCTGCAATGGTGTGGGGCTTGAATGAAGACGGATGGATCCATCAGAACGACTGGATGATGAATCGTGGGCTGTGGGAGAGGCTCTCATTTATGTAAAAGAGGTGCTTTCAGATGTGGCACTGCCATAAATCAGACAGAGATTGCTCTAATTTCATTACAGTGGCAGACAGAGGAGGTGCCACTGTGTTGCTGCAGAGACACACAGATGCACGCGTCTTACAGGCTTTCATTGTAGTATTTTGATTCAGACTGAATAGGATCTGTGAGTGCCGTATGGGACATGGCAATATTCTCCAGATGTATGTGTTTATCACTTACAGATCCTCTGTAACACTGATCCTGGATGCAGGATCTTTCAGCCTGTGCAGGTCTTAGCTGGAATCATTTTGTGCATTTGTGTGTGTGTGTGTGTGTGTGTGTGTGTGTGTGTGTGTGTGTGTGTGTGTGTGTGTGTGTGATCCTCACAAAAGCTGTTTAGCACCGAGCCATTTTTTTCCCAATGCAGGTGGTGTGGCAAAGGCGTGAGAAAGTAACTGAAGCACTCGGTAAAAGGCCAAATCCAGCTCCCATGCATTATGGATGTGAGACTGGAGGCGATGGAGCTAGGCAGTGAGGGGAAGGAAAGAGTGTTAAGCAAAACAGGTTAAGAGTGCGTTCTACCCTGAGTGAGGGTATATGTGTGCGCACTTGCTCTCTGCGTGAGCCCCGTGAGCGATTGGCCTCCCTCAGTAGGGGGTGGCAAGCACTCCAGCTGTTTTGGCAGATAAGCCGGTGCAGTGACACTCTCAGCTTCCTGTCGTGCATCAGCTGCCACTGTCCCCTCTACACCCAAAGCTCAGCTGTCCCCACACACAAACACACACATCTACCTCTCTGCCACAAACTCTGCATTAGCACTGAGGATTACTGATACCTCATCATCATTTCCAAACCACTGCTGACTAATTACATGGCCAGCTATTGCCATGCGCACACCACACACGCACAAACACATAGCTTACTCTCACTGATGATAATTGGAGTAATGAACAAAAAGCCATAGGGGTTTCTCAGACGCCATCTTCTTCTTATCCGAGATGACTTGTGGAGACACGAGTAAACAGTGAGCATCTTGCTCAACCTGCTAAACAGCCCTGACTGTTTAGATAAGAGTAAAACAAGCCAGTACAGAGCTCTGCAACTCTACAAACTTCAGCAGTACTTCTGTTTGTTTTGGATGAGAGTACTGTTACCAGTTTTATTGGATGTAGACAAGTGGACTAAAAAGCTTAAGCTACACTTCTTTGCCACAGTTTAGCACTAGCTTTATTATGTCAATACAGTTTCTTCATGTATAATTTTTTTAATAGAAAAAAATGTTTACAGATTGCTTAATGGAGGATTGATAACAGTTTCAAATTCAAGGAGACATAAATAACTGGCGTAAAATGAAGAAGGGAAAAAAATGAGATACAACCTTAAGCTTAGCATTTATGTTAGCTAGCTACGCAACCAATCCTGATTCATAGTTTAAACTAGCAGTGTGCTCCAGGGCTGTCAAGATATATAGGGCTACTTTACCAACTGCAATTGAATTTTAATAAAAAGATTTAGTATTCAGGCTAATATTTACAAGCCTGTAATTTTGTAGTAGTAGTAGTAGTGAAACTACTAAAAATGAAAAAAAAAGTACTGTAAGTTCAAAGATTTATATTTCTTTTTTCTTTTGAAAGATTTAAATATTCTACAATAAAATATTTGCACATATTGCTTTTAAAACTGCCTCCAATCCTCTGAGCAGGTATAATATTTGCCCCCTACACATTCAGCTTGACACATCTGTTGGAACTCTGCCAGATGTCATACACTGCCGGGAGGGTCATGGCAAAACGTCTTTTGATTGTTTTATCTTTTGGATGGTTGTCTTATTGCCAAATACACCAACATTCTCCTTATTTCCATTCAGATACCAGAGGGGGATGCAAACATTTTTTCCTGAACTGTAAATTGAATACCAGATGGCTTCCTTTAGACTATAAATACTCACTATGTAAGATAAGATTTTTGTTGCACCCACATGGTGCACTACATGCCCAATACAACAACATTTGAGATGGGAAAAAAAATGGATTCCAACAAGTGCTTACTAGTTACTACTTGCCATATGTTTAAGAGACTCACTTTTTTTATTTAAGAAATCCAGTAGGTACATAATAAACAATTTGGGAATAAAACGGATGGTATAAATGATGTGGTTTTTCAGAGCCCTTTTTCTATACCAGGTGGTGAGTCATGGAGCCAACAATGAGAAAATCCATTTTTTTGATAGACTTACATTACATTACATGACTGAAAGTAGAATATGGTATTGTCCAAATGTAGATTTTTCCAATTGAATACATAACTATTATGAAAAGTGTTTGCGCAATGAAATTCATTCCGACAGCCTGAGTGTGTTCTGTAATCATACAAGTGTATTTCGAATATTATTCTTCCCCGTCAACAATGTTCTCTCTCTCTGTCTCTCACTCTCTCACACACTCTGTGTGTGTGTGTGTGTGTGTGTGTGTGTGTGTGTGTGTGTGTGTGTGTGTGTGTGTGTCTGTGTATCTACAGCTGGGTCAGGGAAGTGATATTCCTATAAGGGCTGAATGCAAAGGTCAGTAAACAGCGGCTCATTTTTAGAGCTGCAGATTGAAGGGGAAATCGGTTTGCTGTACTGGGAGTCACTGTGTGTGTGTGTGTGCTTTCTGAGCTTTACTAGCACTGCTGGAGATTTGTGCTGTACCGCAGTCCGCCTGGGACCCAGCTGACCTGTCAGTGGTAGTCAGGGTGCACAAGCACCGTATAACATGGCTTAATGGAGCTGAAATTCTCTCTCTCACCCTCCCTCGTACTCAGTCTCACTCATGCTGTCTTGTTCTCTCAGCCTCAGGTGTGTGGGTCGTCTCTGAGCCGTCCGACCAGCAGGGGAAAAGGATCAGATGAAAGATTCCCATATTAATATGAGCTCTAGCTGCATTCCCAGAGCTCATTATCTTTCACGCTAGCGTTTTTCAGAAGGCTCAGAAGGTTTCTAGGTAAAAGACCAAATACAGTGTTTGTATCTTAGTCATGTGTGTATGGTGGACTTTGGCTGGAAGGGGCAGTGTTTTTTCTTTGGTGGTAAGGAGAAGGAAAAGCAGGGCCTCTTGGCTCCGACTTCACTCGCACCGACGCTAGCAGCCCAAAACCAAGAGTGCCATTAGTGGAGTAGGTTTGTTCGACACACACACATACGCACACACATACATACATGGCTGACCTGCTATTTTCCACAGTCTTGCTCCAAAAAGGATGAGGGTGGCAGCGCATTACATAGTGCTGCTAGTGAGTCCTCTCAAAACATGCAGTCTGTGCCCATTCACTGCATGTTTACACAATTCTCTTCACGCTGACCTCATGCTTAGCATGACCTTTTCAGCTTCTGCTATTTGATCCGAGCACTGTTGTGCCCTAAAGAGCCCCAAAATCTCATGTGTTTCCAAAAATGGAAACTGAAAAGATATGAGAAAATGCACAGTGAAGCAAAACTATCAGGACTGGAGTGTGGGTTTGTGAAAAAAAAGTCAAAGATCCAGCCCTGCCTTGTACTACTCACCCTGAGTGTATTGGAATAGCTTTATTGATCCTTGTAGTGGATTTTTGGTGGCATTTGCTCATTACTTTCCTGCATTCACTGCCTTTGGAGAGTTCCTGAGCACCTTGCTGTATTTTGTTCAGGTGAGTGTAGAATTCTACAGGGACTTCATACTGCTTTGGCTACAGTCAGCTCCAGAATTATTGGCACTCTTGGTAAAGATTTGTAAACCGTTTATGGAAAATGACTTTGTGGTTAATTAATTTTGGTTTTATTTGTCTTAGAATAAATTTACTTAAATTGAAGGTTAGATTTGTCATGTTTTCAGCACGAGATTAAACTAATTAACCACAAGGATACTTTCTTCATAACTTTTTTTTTTTAAACTCATTTTTACAAAAGGGTGCCAGTAGTTCTGGAGCTACATTTAGACAGTGCATTTTTTTATGCGTATGTGTATGTGTGTTGGTGTTTCTCATTCTTGGACATCCAGCCTGGAATGCCGCTGTACTTGAAAGACCATTTTGTAGATGCAAATCAGATTCCAGGAAGGACGCTTTGTTCCAGGTGAAGGACAGGGGCCCATTTCCACATGCTGCCTAATTTGAATTTCCTTGATAATCTTTACAAAGACATTAACAAACAGCAAACAACAAAGAACAAGCATTAACCACTAACCACATGCACTGCCAGTGCATCAAGGGCCCTAGAAAGTATGCAAGATGGAAGCATGCAGTACTGTCAATGTGTAGAGCTTGTACAGCAGAGCTGATTCGTGGCTGGCGAACATTGCCACATCTCAGTCTGAGATTTCAGCAGACATGAAATTTTATCTCCCCATGAGATCTGTGTTTGCAGACAGCTTCAGAGATTAGCAGCAGTACAGCAGGAGAGTGCCGTTGACTTGGAGACCAGATTGCCTTATCTTCATTAACTATGCATGGCCACGGTTAGTCTGAGCCAGGTAACAGGAGGAGGAGGAGGAGGATGGACAAGGGGTCCAGGATGGGGCCTGGGAAAAAAAATCACTTCTCTAATCCTGGATTATTGGCGTGGAGGTTGGAAAAGTGTGTGTGTGTTTGTTTGAGCGTATGTGTATTTGTGTGTATGCTGCTAGTAGAGATAAAGAGAGACAAAAGAATTGCTTTATGGGTAGCTCCTGCGCCTACCCAACATCTTTAATCCTTTTGTTCCACGAACAGACAGGAGAAAAGTGCTAAAATGCTGGAAAGTGGAAAAGGAAGTGGAAAAGGAAAAGTTCTGCAAAGCGTATTTCTGATTCCACAGCCACTTGGATTGGAACTTTCTTCTTCAGCAAGAGCTGCTGTCGGGTGGCGGCCCAAGAGAAAATTGTCAGGGTAAGATGTCTGACCTAGGGACAGGGTATTTTGCTCAGAGAAAAGGTGCTCTTTCACAAACATATACACAAGCAATTACTCATGGCAGCTTTGGCATTTTCTGATGTGTTTATTCTGAAGTCTTGGTCCCTGTGCGTAGCACAGAGCTATTTTTGATGCTGATGCTTTCAGTGACGGTGGTATTTGCACACATCATTAGGTCTTGCTTTGTTCCTTCTCAGCTAACCTTTTGTGTGTGATCCTACTGGGGTTTGTTTATTTAGGTTTCTGTTGAGGGGGGAAAAGCTGTGTGTTGTCTCTTTATCCCCTTTTTTCAGGTCGGAGCATTACATATTGAGGCTATTCCGGTGAGTCGTCAGTATGACAGAAACGTACGCCCGTGCTGTCTTGATAATGCCTTTCTCTCTATCTTTTAACATACCCATTATCCAGTCATCCATCATTCCTCTCCTACCTCCTAAATGAGATATATAGGTTGCATTACCAGCAGAGCCTCCGACTGGGGTAATGAGAGCTCCATTCAGGTTTGGACATTGGGAGGGAGGTCATATATCCAGTCTGTATGATTTTAGTTTTAATAAAGGCACACCAGTGGTTGCCACACGGACAGTCTTTATGCCACATGCTGCTTTCAAAGTGATTTATGTCCAGGAAGGCTATTAGATTGCGTTCTGCTGTCCTGCTGTATCTATGCAACTGCTAGCTGCAAGACTCAGGGGAGTAGCACAGGAACATGCTTCCCGTTCCTGTTAGAAATGTAGTATGCATTTTGCAGACGATGGATAAAAACACTAAGTTACATTTGTCAGCGTTAAGGATTTACTAATGTTTTTCTCTGTGTTATCGGCCTTGCCACTGGTGTGGATGTGGATAACAAATGTAGGGAATTACAGAATACACTAATGTTGGGTTTAGTCAACGATTGTGTTTGTGGTTTTCTGCCAACTTGACAACACGTGGCTAAACAGAAAAGCCATTGTAAGCATAATGCATGAGGCCAGCTCCTGTTTGAAGTGGGCTGTGCGCGGGAGGTGGCTCAGTGCAGGGAGATATGGGAGAACTGAGCCAGAGAAACTGAAAGGCCACTTGTCAAATGACAGGGTTGAAACAATGAGGCTCTCTGGGCTGGCACACAGGGAGCTGCGAAAAGGACAGAAAAAGTCAGGGTTGTGTTCATTTAGACCCACACAGACCCACTGCAGGAGACATAGACAGAGAGATGGAGGAAGAAAAGGAGATGGACGTGTAACGGGAGATGGGGAGAAATGGAGGAAGAAAAGGAGAGGGAGATGTAGAGGGAGGCGGAGAGAGACACAGAGATGGAGGAAGAAAAGGAGAGACAGAGAGGGTGATGTAGAGGGAGACAAAGAGAGACGGAGGAAGAAAACGGAGACTGGGAGAAAGATGGAGGCAGCGAGGGTGAGACAGAGAAGAGGAGAGTGAGAGGGTAAGGGAGACAGACACAGGGTGAGACTGAGAGATAGAGGAAGAAAAATGGGAGGGAGAGAGAGAGAGAGAGAGAGAGAGAGAGAGCGCAATATGACAGGTTAGGGTCAACATGTGACAGCAAAGATATTGGACATTGATCCTGAATTTTTTGATCATGGTAATTTAAAAGTGTTGTCAGATCGTGTGTGTTCTTGTCTGCTATCTGCGGCTGTTAAATTGTGGCAACAGTGTACCGTCCGATGCTGCAGTGGTTAGTGGGTGTATGTGCAAAACAACTGAGAGAGAGGAGCACAGAGAGCTTCTAATGTGCTAAAGTGTGGCTGTAGCGTGAGAGGAAAAACAGATCTAACTTGTTCTAACTGAAAGAGGAACGGATGTAAACCTCCCATCCTTTCCCACAGAGGAGAGGTGACTGGCCTGACCCAGTGCAGCATAAACACTTAGACAAGAAAGGGACCCAAGAGGAAATGGAGGCTGTCACTAAAAAAACACTCCATCTTAAAACACATAAACAAATACACATATTCATTCCTCAAGCCCAGTATCTGCATATATAGCTACTTCTGCAAACCAGCATACATCATGCATGCAGTGCTCAGGGGTGGAAAATACCGTAGTGGAGTATTTGTACCTGATTATTATTGTTAAGTATTATTTTGGGGTATTTATATACTTTATATATTAGGTTTTATATACTTTATATACTTCAATGTTACTGAATTGGAATACTTGTGCTCTTACCTAATTACATTTCTGAGAAAAAGTTACTTTTTACACTTTATATTTTTATTTAACCCCTTCAGTTTACTCTTAAAGTACTTCAGAGTCTCTCATCTAGTCAACTCTATGCTATACATCAATAAATTGGGCTCCATTGGATTTTATCTACATCTTATTTACATTACAGTTTAAAGCATTCAATCCAGTTCATCAGTGTATATAAAACCTATCAATAATCATGCCCATTCATCATCCGCTGGGACCTTAATTTCACCAGTTAAAAACATTTCTTTCTTATTTGTTAATACTTGAGCATATTTAAAAGCATTTTTATTGGGCTTTCACTTTTGGCTGGATACAAGACTAGTTATAACTGTACATTATTTACTTTTATTTCAGATTGCAGTATTTCTAAGTTACTACTAGTAAGTGATGTGAGTTCTATTAACTGTATAGAGCACTAGAAGTGAATACGGCTGCTCTTCTGAGATACAGAATGATATGTGGCCTTCATACAATTCATCTGCGAAGACAGCGCCACACACTTCACATGAAGAGACCCTTTGGGCTGGTTTAACATCGTTATCTCTAGTATGCTATAAGAACTGCACTGGGCTTCATGATTAATGTCTGTGATGTATGCAGTTTTCACATATTTGATAGGAGATAATGTCCTAATGGCTCATGTTTCAGTTATTGAGCTGGAGAGATTGGGACTGAGACTAATGACACCAATATGAATCTTTTCGTTCCCCCCTGCATTTGCGTTGGGGCTGTTTGCTTCTAATTGACTTGCAATGAGCTGAAGGCCGGGAAGCTCACGCAGCTAATGAGAGCATCCATTTTTATTTGTAGCTCACTGGAAATCAGTTTGGCCCTTGTTTGCAGCTTCGCCATCCTCCTGAGTGTTCCAATAAGAGGGAACCTGAGGATTTATTGATCTTATAACCCTTTAGTTTGCGGCTTGAAATGAGGTTAGACCTGTTAAGAGCTTTGCGGTAATTATGAAATTCAGGTTATTATTTGCTCAGATTTTGTGGCTGGTTTGGTTTTTTTTACTGCTGTGACTGAATCTACTTCTTTATTATGGTGATTTAAGGTGTGAATATGACTCAATGTCAGTATTTGTACTTTTGTAGTTTTATCATTCACATCATTTGACAGGAGAAGAAAAATCTTCTCGCTCTCTCAGGATGTGCCTGTGTGTCTGAGGAATGCTAGATGAAATGCCTTGGTGAATGGCGCTGTCACACTCTGAACTGGTTCTCACACAGCTAGAGAAAAAAGGGCTCAAAGCCACAAAGCAGGAAACTTTCTTTTTTTTGCTATAGCTGAGGAAATGTTAAAATTCACTTTCCACTTTTCTTACTACTCACAGTTATTGATCCAGGCAGGGGTGAGTGGGTGAGTGAGTGAGTCAGTGAGTGAGTGAGTGAGTTATGAGCGAGCGAGTGATTGATCAAAATTTCCACGCAGCATGAGTGAACTTTGGTGCCCCACTCACACTTTTCTGCCAATCCATGACCTTAACATCATTAGCTGTTTCCGTGGCGACATGTAAACACCAGTGATGTATGCTGTTATATGATGACTGTCTGCATCTTCAGGATAATTATGAAGGTATTAAAGTGTAATTGTTGAGTTGTGCTGTTCTCTTTGGTCGCTGAGGTTGGCATCAGCCTGGAGCATTATGATGGGGACATGAAGTACTTTCTTATTAGGAGGAAAAACAAGTAATGCAGGTACTCTCCTAATTTCAGAAAGGTCTTTTAAATGGTTTGCACTCAGATAGCTGCTATAAAACACAGTGCTCTTCACTCAGTGACATGGCTATTCAGTCCATTTTATTTCCTCCTGAAAGGCAGCAATTAATCTGATTATTAGTATACCACTCCTGTCACCCGCTACACTAATGGCCAGTATGACAGCAAGGCCTCTGCATTATTAATAATTCCATTTCAAGAGCTGGGCGAGATGCAGCCAGGCCGACCCAGGGCCATTGATCAGCAAACACGGAGGGCAGGGAGAACCGGACAAGAAATGAAACATTCGCGGTCACTCACGTTTTTACACAGTACATGGATGAAATATATTGTGAGATTAAAAACTCATGGTTGAACGCTTGAGTAAAGAAGCAGTGCTCCATGATTGACAAAAAATAATGTACACTGCAGTGCAGACAGAACAGAGATTGTTTAGTGTGCCTATTAAAAAGTTCTGTTTGTTTATTAGCGCGCTCACTTGCATCTAATAGCCTTTTGCAACATCAATATATCAGATGATTAACAAATGATGTATTGCACAGCCCTAGTCCAAATACACTCACTCTATGAAAAGTGATAACAAGGAGGGAAGGAAGAAAAGGCATGCAAGTGTGAGACATAAAAGATGTAGAAGCGATCTTTAAGGCAATGAGGCACATCTAAATACTAAAACATCTAAAGCTGCTCTGGGATTATTAAAAGCGAATGAGCAAACGGGTCAGATGACTCTTGTTAAAAAATCATTTACACTCATGATTTATACCCCAACTTAAGTTACTTTCAGTTAAATAATGGTATTTGTGACCTCAACAATCTGAAATCTGTCCGTTAGCCTTTGGCCTTACCCCATAAAACATCATCTCCTCTACAGAGTCCCTGGGGGCTAACACATACATCACATCCTGCTCTGTCACACTGGTTCAAATGCAAACAAAGTTGTCCTGCCAAACATTTGCTGTCCTTGCTAAGTCTCAAACAAGCTCATCATTCAAAGACAGACAGAGCCCTGTTCACTTGGACTGAGATTAGTTTTCTGGATATTTGTGCTCACCCTTAGCCCCGATCTGTGTGACTGGTGACCAACAATGCCTGCTTTACACAGAGACCTGTAGACTAGATTTCCACTGACTACCATTTTACTAACGTTTTGGATGATATGATAATACGATATGGATGCCTTGCTAAATTGCGTCCCCGTATGCTTTTCTGAGGGTATTGTGGATATTTGTAGTACGCCTCCATTGTTACACAAAGTAGATGTGTTGCAGTTTTTATGTGTTTTGCTAATGTTTGCTGGCACTGCAGCAAAATTCAAAACTGTGACGCATGCTCCGTTTCAGAAAAATGTGATGTTTCTGGCATAACATATACCATCCATAATTTTACGCTCACTTTCTTACCAGGCAGTTTTTCTCTTCACGCACATACTGTTGAATTAAACAGTTCCAGCAAAGGCGCTAAGTTGCTACAAATACTGAGTGTGTTGAAAACTCGTGTTATGATGTAGCATATTGTAGGATTTCTAAATGAGAAATTTAGTTGAATTGAATACAAGAAACACAACACCAGTGATGGCTGGTGATATAAGGTGGGAAGGCCAAAGTCAAATACCTATCGATAGCTCGACAACAAAACTATTCAGGTTAAACGGTGTATTATACCATGAGCAATTGGTACCACAAAGATCCTAAATAATCCACTTTAAGATATTTATTAACAACAACAAAAGAAATTCAGATTTGGAGGCCCTTTTTATTTTGAAAGCCCTGCTAGTCCATCTGTATTAGCCACCCCTGCATAATGCACAGCTTTAGAGGACAGACATGCTATTAGCATTAGCACACCTACTTTCTCGCATTCTTTCTCTGTCTGTCTTAACGCACGCACGCGCACACACACACACACACACACACACATACACACACACACACACACACACACACACACAAGGACGTCTAACAGGAAATACACAGACACGCAAACTCACAATTTAAGACAAATTAGAGGGCGAGAGTGTGTAACTGAGCTTAAGTAGGCTAGTACTGACAGCACTCTTTATGGTTACACCCTTTTCCCTTGGCATACTCTTCACTCTGTTGACACACATTTACACACAAACAGCCTTAGTGACTATAATGCTGTTTTGGTTTGCTTAAGCTCATATGATGTGGCACTGATCACGCCTCCAGCCCAGAGAGCCAATAACGCCCTGTACTGTACACAAGTTTGAGCTATAGCCTGCCAGAGATATATCGCAAGGGTGGCTTACGCACATCTGCGTCATTATTAACGAAACATTAAGCTTGTGCTGTACAGTAAGTGGTTATTTATGGGCAATTTGAAGCTCACAGCTGATGAATGTCAGTTGAAGCATCTGCACTTGAGATTATGGGTTGTGTTGCCCAAATATGCAGTGTCTTCCATCTTTCCTTTTGTGACTCTCTGCAGTCTGTGCATTCTGCACTGAATGAAATGCCCCAGGCCTCTGCTCAGACTTTTGAGGCATGACTGTTCAACTTTCATAACTCCATAACTCCCTCTGTGAGCACCAGGGGGTTGTGGACAAAAGGAGACTGTGAGGGATTCATTCTCCCCCTTAGCTTAAAACAAATACTCAATTTAAACCGAAGGCTACACTTTACTGTAACTAAATATGGTCATGGCAGTAAAGGATCTCAAATTGAGTGGGTGGGTTTGGGGGAGGGGGTGCAGATGCCTGAACCAGATGCTGTTAGTCACTAGCGGTTAGCGCGGCTAACAGCGGTCAGAATGTGCTAGCCTTGCACAAACGTCTTTCCGAGAAATTCAGCCAACAGCCCCCAGCCTCAGCAGAGAGAGGGGCTGCCAAAGACAGACGACTCGATGTAAAAACCTCACGGCTGCTTAATGAGTTGGCTTTAAGTCTCTGCAGAGGAATTCTACAAGCAGTTTGACTCTGACTCGAGGGTGCCTGCTTCCTGCTGAGAATTTAAAATTTTGGGTTGCTTCATAGACGGAGTTCTGCAATCTGGCTGCTCAGTGCAAAACTATATATAGAAAGTGCTTATCGTTTAGTCATGTTTTAATAATAAGGATAATAATAAACTTTGTTTGGATAGTGCTTAGCATGCACTCTACAGTGGCTCGGAATAAAAGCATATCAGTGACAAGCAGAGAGAGAGAGAGAGAGAGAAACTGGGGAGAGATGGGGAGGGGCAAAGACAGAGAGAAAAATGGGTATATTAAATAAGGTTAATGAGTTCAGAAAGTATAGAGGTGGGAGTTTTGTTCTCTACCAAAAACATCTGGTAGCATTTAAAGCTCTGTGGTGTGTGCTTTTGTGTTGTTGGGGTTTTTGGACTGAAAGAGTACAAAGGGTTTCTCAAAGAGGACATTTGGGAGAGAGGGGTCTTCCTTTACCATGGGTCAGTGAACAGTTGATGTCTCCAGCCAGTACTTTTCTGCCTCGGACATGCGGTTATTAACCTAACAATTTTCAACCCAGCTCAAGCCCCAGTATGTTCTAATGTCTTTCTCTCTCTTTTTTTCTCTCTTTCAATGATTATAGAGGGTCCTGGCTAACCACCGCTGAAGCTCCAGCTCGTCTTTGGGGTTGTTGCACCTCAACCCACTACGCTGTTTCTGAATCATCATTTCCATCTTCAGTGCACACATTTCTTTGTCGTGATCGTAGAGAGGGAAACACCTTGTATCTCCGTTGGATTTTTCTGCCACCCAGGCACTGACAGTGAGTACAGGATGCTCTCTCTTCCTCATTATGATTCAGATTCACTGGCCCATAATCGCAGACACAGCGGCTTAGATTTCCTGCAATTCCCCCATGGCAGACAAAATCAATTTCTGACACCTTCTTGGTTTGCACAAAGCCGGCGACATCAGCACACATGCAGGTTTGGATTTTGGACCTGTCTGAGCCGCTACTCTTCACGTGGACTAATCGACTGTCATGGCAAAGCTTATGAAGTTTGACACCCGTAAAGCAGCAGAACTGAAATCAGTTTCAAAATGTCTGCCTTTGATAACATCATAGATGTTTTGGATCCATACTTTGAGTGATGTTAAGAGCACAGAATTAGAATCATGGCCCCTATGCATCAGAGTAGCATATGGGCAAATCTGACCGTCCAACCTTCATGCACAATTTTCACTGACACTTTTCCTTATTTCTAATTTCCTGTACAATCAAACTTGCATCTTTTGGGGTGCGTGAGAATTTCAGCATACCATTTTAACAACCTGAAAAATGCTTGACTTGCAGATAAAAAATCAAAACCAAAAGCATCAATATGTGGAACAAGGTATAGATAGTACAGTAATAATAATAATATTATTAAGAGTAAGTAATAATAATAAAAATAGAAGAAGAAGCAGCAGCTTTTATTTGTCACATACACATGACAGCACAGTGAAATTCTTCTCTCACATATCCCAGCTTGTTAGGAAGCTGGGGTCAGAGTGCAGAGTCAGCCATGATACGGCACCCCTAGAGCAGAAAGGGTTAAAGGCCTAACAGTGGCAACTTGACAGTGCTGGGGCTTGAACCTTCCACCTTCTGGTCAGTAGCCCAGAGCCTTAACCATTGAGCCCCCATTGCCCTAATAACACTGATAATGACAATTGCACTCACAGGAACCTTTAAAATAATAGGTACGGGGGTTTAGTGTTAATTAAGCAATAACTCGAGCAAGAGTGCTGTTGTTCACCTGCAGCCTCGTGCCTATTCAGTACAACAATTATTAATATCGAAACACAAACAATAGCACATTTAACATAGCTTCGGTTTTTCCCTTTTCAGTAATTACGTCTTGCCTCAGATCTTAGAGAGCCTGCTGAGTTCTCTCCTTTTATTGACTTACTGTGGAAGCAGGTGTATATTTTGTGAATGAAATATGTATAGTATATAAGGGTAAATTGTGGTATGTAATAAGGGACTAATGGGCAGGACCTGTGTTCACGCAGCTGAAGCTGATGACAATTTCAAGAATCAGACACAGATTCAGTCATCCGCCATTCTCTGCGCTCAAATCTGGGCTTGTTTTTACATACCTCTGATGAATAAGGGCCATTAAATACACAATAATTATGTTGTGGCTCAGACATACATATGTTCTATATGACTATTTACTGGTTTTAAGATATTCAACTTACAACCATATAATGACCTTTCCTTTTGTAAATACTTTTAAAAGTACTTTTACATCATACCTATATTCAAGGTTCTATAAAGCTGGGGTTCTCAAACCAAGCCAGGTACCAGAGCCGTTATTTAAATGTGTGCAATATTTTGACTATTTCCTGGAGCCATAAACCTTTTTATTCCTGAACATTAGATCCTCATAACTTTTTTTATTATTAGAGTTGCCATTAGAGTTAAGTTATTGCTTTAAGACTTTATTTATAGGCCTACTTGCTTTTGAGATCCAATTGACCAGGCAAACAGGCTAATAACTATACAAAATATAACAATAATAGCATTGATAATGCTTCATGGACCCTTGGATCCTTCATGGACACTATGAAGAGCCATGGCTGTTAGCAGTATATTAATAACATAAATATATATTTGTCGTTTATAATTCCAAGGTCACGATTTAATAAATCAAATGGAAATAAACTGTCAGCTTGTATGTTGTTTAATGGTTAGCTGTATGTTCAGACATGACTTTTCATTGTTGCAGTACAGAATGTTCTTTCTGTTCTTGATCCTTTTTTATTTTTAATGGCGTCAGTTTTTATCTTTCTCTTGTGTTGTCTGCACTCCCTCCCTTTCCTTCTTCTGCTGCCTAAATGCCATTTCATTGTAGAAAGACCAGCATTTGGGCTTCACGTTCAGCCAATTTCTGTTCTTTCCCTGCTCAGCCCTTTTTGTCCTCTAAACCCCTTTTTTGATTTAAGGGCCATTAGTGACCACAAAGAGCCAGGGAAAATGTGACACTTTCCAGCACATCTACATCACATGTAGAGGTGTGCCCTGCAATGTTGCACTGAAATCATTTGGAATGGAATACGAAAGAGGAGTAAGGAGGAAAACACTGTCGGACAGTGAAATAGAAGAAGAGCATGTGATCGGGGTGTGGGTACGGGCGTGAACAGCCAGCAAGCAGTCTGCATACGGGCTGACACTCTTTAAACTACTGAATGATTTTAAACTACTATGTTGTCCTCTGGTTCTGTAGATTTATGTAGACATAGGTGTGAGAGGGGTGAGATCCCAAGCTTTCTTAAGGTTCTTAAAGGTGTAATCAGGGATTTTAGTAAAAGTGAGCTCAAGCTAGCTAACTCAAAATCTCAAAATTCCCTACACCACATCTTCAAAACACCTAGGCTAGAATGTCTGGATGCTAGTGCAAGGGGTGGGTCTCTCTTATACACAGGTGAGTGCAGATGTCACCTGCTTAGTTTCATCTCCTGTTAACATTCTGTGATGCATCACAGAGTGGAGTTTTTCCTTTGAACAGATCTTTTATTTATAGCTGACAGCATATGAGGTGAATACTACACAACAAACTTAAAAAAAAAATCACTTACTGCACCTTTACTTCACTACTGTAACAAGTACGCATGCTCATTTAGCTGATATTTTTCTAGCAATCATCAATGGATATCACATTTTTGGGCTATAGATAGAAATTGCAATATTCCATTTTTTTCTAGACATGCTCCAAATCTCACTTCTTCACTCAGCTGACACTTATTATTGAGTGCGTCCCACTGTCATATAAACAAACCTCTTGTTGAGTGGTGTGGCTGTGAGCTGTGAATGATACGGTCCCTCATTAGGGTAGTGTTCTCCCTAGGACCTAGGCAGAGAAGGCTGCTGGTGGAATAGAGAGTATCGTATACACACTGTGCATTTGTAATCCTGATGCACAAAATTACACAGACACCCACAAACAGTCAGATGCTTTTCGGTTACACTGACTGATGGTAAACCTTGGGGTCATGCATTGGAGCTTAACATACAGAGCACAGTACTTACACCAGTAACCTTGACTCTGGTCAGAGTCTTGCCTGGTGCAGTCGTTTTCATTCACAGAGGGAGAATCAAGAAGTTTGTGTTCTCGGTCTCTGAGAAAGCCACAGGGCTTGTGGAACCTAAAAAGCACCAGTCCTGCTGCTCACTGAGCAACATCATGAACAAACTGCTCTCGCCCCAGTACCGGGCTGAGCATTAGAGCACACAGACTGTGCTATAGGAAGAATCCTTCATACATAAACTCAATCACTTAATACAATGTCTCACAATATCCCTGAACTGTAACCCTCATAACAACACGCGTACAGTGATCCTTACTTCATGCCTGGACAGGGTAACTAGTCCTTACCCTGCATTTACACCGGCAGCTCAGATCACTCCACTTGCTAGTGGCCATTTTTATCTTGAGCTTCTCTGGCTAACTACACAGCTAGCTACAGAAGGTTTGCAAAGGCACCCGTTTGACCAAAAAAATGTTTTACCACTAAAAATGAGGTGTCTTGCCTATTTTGAACACAGGTGGATTTCTGCTAAAAATAAAAATCCCTGCCATGGATTT
This sequence comes from Pangasius djambal, assembly GCA_022985145.1. Classification (NCBI taxonomy): domain Eukaryota; kingdom Metazoa; phylum Chordata; class Actinopteri; order Siluriformes; family Pangasiidae; genus Pangasius; species Pangasius djambal. The sequence continues at coordinate 18,177,476 of CM040975.1, read as the reverse complement.
GCGACAAACCCATTGCTTCTAGGATATTGCAGTTTTGTTTTGTGTGCAGGTGGTAAAGTGCGTCATTCTTCTTCAGGAACTTAAACATTCTGGGTTAAGGTGACTAGTCACTTGGTTCTTACAATATTGATGCTTTTAGACATATTTAAGATAGCATGAAGGCAAGATGTCCTACTAAGCCCAGTCCTAATGGAATATAGAAGTTTTTCTGAGATTAAAAATAGAATGCTAAAGGCAAATCAGGCCGTGTGTGTGTGTGTGTGTGTGTGTGTGTGTGTGTGTGTGTGTGTGTGTGTGTGTGTGTGTGTGTGTGTAGGTGATAATTGTGGACTTTAGCCGGTATCTATCCTCTGTGAGAAGCCGAGAGCATTTTCCCACGGCCCATTGATATTCCGAGCGGGTAGTGCATTAAGTGCGGTATTGATCTGCAGATGTGAAGCATCCTCCGGGATTCACCCAAAGCTGCTCTGGGGTCCATTCTGTCAGTACATCTTATCTGTTCAAGCCCTCTTCCAGGCATTCAAAATGACACGAGGAGACAGGTGTGGGGGTTTGTGTGTTGTCTTATTTGTGAATCATTTTACTTTTCACTCTTCCGCTTTGATATTTTCCTCACAGTTCTGGATTAATGCTCAAAAATGGCGACATTTGATGTTTGGGTTGTATATGAACCTCCAGCTATTAGTTTTGCTTAAAAATGACTAAATCTTCATCTCCTTAAGCTTGGATTATTGCACAAGTCAGAGCCTTCCTCTCCCTTTTACCCAAAACGCATGTCTCAGGCTTGAACAGTGAAAAGAGAGACGCAGAGTAGTGATGTGACATGAATGAGATCCTTTTCCTTAGATAACAACACCGCTCCCTGCAAGCCAAAAGACATGGCTAGTCTTATTCTGAATTGTTCGCTGTTTTAAAATGTGTACACTACATATGCGTGTGTGTGTGTACACTCTTTGGCGTGTCTTGCACATAGGAGGAAGCAGTTACTGAAGATGAATGAATAAATGAAAGTAGACCCCCCCCATCCACCCCCCACCCCACCCCCACCCACCCCCAAAAAAACGAGTTTGGACCGAAATTGTTCTTTTTTTTCCCTTTGGCTTTTTCCTGCCTGTAACATACTTTGCCACCTCAACTTTAAGAAATCATAAATATATTTCACCAAAAAAACATGGAAGCATGGTCAAGTTGGGAAAAAAGTCATGTTGGGTATGGAACCAGTTTAACAAACATGGTGTTAAAAGTCTTGCGGTCTCAGACTGCCTAAAGATGTCTAAAACCATATTAGTTTAATGAGATTTAATCACGTTAATCAACAAAATGGACGTACGCCTAATCAATTCAGTTTGTAATCGATATTAACGTTCAAATTGTCCACAGTGCCCCTGCACTGCAGTCGATTTTCTCCCTGTTCACATTTAGGGCTAACCAGACTTCAATTATATGGTATAACTTCGCTTCTGATTAAGATCCATGCAAAAGAGAAATATATTTAAGTTCAGGAAAGTCTAAATAATCAGATCAAACTACATTAGGTTTCCATAACTGATGAACTTTGTCTGATTGTGGAGGCTACTGCAAAGGTGCTGCATTATGAGTTAGATATGCAATAATGGCACATGGCAGGTGAAAGAGTGCAGAGTGAAACCATGCTGCTACTTATTTTCCTCCATGGAAACTCCGAGATGAGATGAGATATATAAATACCAACAGGTAATGTGGAAAAAATATTACTAAAGTGTAGAAATTGTTGAAGCGTAAGTGGCACTTTTATTCAACCTGAGATAAGGGCATTATTTCTGTCACTGTATAATCTCTTTCTCACATAGAACTGTTCAACAAATTTTCTTTTAAAATGGATGTTTTCATTATCTCTTAGTCATCTGCTTAAATGGATCTGAGCTACTGCAGTCTGTTTTTTTTTTTTTGTTTTTTTTTTATAAAGAGTTAATCAAATGAAGACTGCGAGCAGCTGGTGGTGCCTCATATCTGTCACACATGCTCGACTGCTTTTTCCTCATTTCCGTTGATAAGAGGTAGGTATCCATGCCAAGTTGATTATGTGAGATGTTCATTTTGACTGCTAACTTGGATATGGTTTTAGTCATAGTCTGTTGATGAAAATAGATAATAGTTATTGTCATATTCTTAGTCATATTCTTAGTTTTAGTATAGATTTGGTTGATGAAAGGCTACAGCAGACTTTAGTTAGTTTTTTTTTTTTTTTTAGTGGGATAAAGCAACTTATCGCAAAACATCTCTGCAAAAAACTTTGCTAATATTAGCAGACACGTAAGTAGTGTCACAGCATCTTGCTACGTGCAACATGTTTTAATTTGTTTGAATAATCACCTTTTCAAAGTGAATATGGAAAGATGATGGGGGGGGGGGACAAGCTTTCACCTTTGTAAAACTGACCAGCGCTTTCATCTCCTTTTGACATTTTCATCTTGTTTTAATTCTTTGTGGAAAATGTCACAATGGTACACTTTGTCGTGCTGTATATATTGAGTAGAAGGGGGATTTAAAAAAAAAATTTAGTTCTTGTTTAGTTTTCTTAATAATAATGCTTATAATGCTTGTTGCCAAAATTGTAGCTTTTGTCAAGAAAATGAACAGTGAGGTGCACAAGATCAGTCATGCCTGGTCATCTCACTCTCCTCTCGTTTTTTCCAGGCTTAATCTTCTCGTATTCTTTACTTGCATCCCCGTAAATTGTTCTCATTCACACTATACACACACACACATACTTGAATACACACGTTGTGACCTCAGCTATGCAGAAATTACTCTTGCAATGTGAATCAGATTCTCAAATACCTCTATGTCAGATGTTCCACGTGATGTTTCTTCTTTCCAGCCTCTCAGGATTGAGTTGAAATCTTGTCTTTCACTTGGCAGTTATTTCCTGTTCAGGCATATTCTTCTTTTATATCCCTAACCTGGCTGCCCCAAGGTTAAATTAGAATATTCATGGAGCTGGATTTTAAAAATCAGTTGGCTTGGGAGGATGAAGTTAAGCGAAGCCCTGCTGCTTTCATCTGAAATACACTCAGTCCTTTTGCAGTCATTAGTTTATTCTTAATGCATATCTGCTATCTACAGTTGATGAAAGCATATGATTGCGGGGACTTTTTTTTGACCAATATAACTTTCCCATTACTACTTTTTTAACTACTTTTTCTTTTCTTAAATTCTTTGAAGATTTGATTTTGGTGTCGAATGTTAATGTGTCTAAACTCTACATATCAAAGTTTTTTTCTGTATTTGCAAGTGTTTTGAAAATCAAACACCTTCAACACTGAGAAAAACCATGTGCTGTTTTTTTTTTTTTTTTTTTTTTTTTATGCTTATGTGCATACACTGAATAATCTCGCGTGAATGTTGTATTCTTTGCTGTTTCTACTTAGAAGCCAGAAATAAAACCCTGCAGAGAGTTGCACTCTATATTTACTAAACCAGTGCAAGAAAGCACAGAAATGAATGCTCCTTGCATCTTTCATGCGCCTGACACGCCTGGTGGAAAAATGAAAAGCACTGCAGAGTGATTGCTGCTTCTTGTGTAAAATAGGCATAAAACACAAGCCCACACATCATGCTGCACTTGTTTGTCATCTCTACATGCGTGAAGGTGAAGTGGAAATTCTGTAGAAATCCATTGAAGTCATACACTCGCACTTTCGCTGTGCACTTTATTTAACATCATTCTCTACAAAGATGTCATGATTGTGCAACTCGTCGTTTCAAAGAAAAGTGTTTGTACAGTAATCATACTCACGGACGATAAAAAAAAAAAGACGCAGGCTATTTTATCCACTGCCTCACTGTCTTATGCCACATTTTTATTGCAGTCAGCAGGCACACTGCTAATAGCTAGGCATTATCTAGCTGTCTTTTAATGAGGTAGCCCAAAAGAAATGTTTCCTTTTAACCCTTTGAAAAGTCAAAACCATAAAACCATAAAATAAAAACGTCTGAGTCAGTTTCTAAGCATTTCAGCTAGCTAGCTACTTACACTTCATCCATTGCTACTTTTAAATCAGCTTCTAAATTAAGGGGTGCTTGCACTCGGTCTGAAGCATGTGACACCCATGGAAGTGAAATAGGGAAATTTCAGCTCACCTACGGTCATGCCTATTTCTGATTTTTTTTTTTTTTTTTTTTCAGAGAAATCTCAGATATTCGCATGTTGTCCTTCTTTGGACTTTTATTGTTTCTTATTTATATTGAGGTATAGGTAGTTTAATATATAGGTTTGTTGCTACAATTGTTAGAATATATATATATATATATTTTTTGGTTTACATTTATGGCATTTGGCATACGCCCTTATCCAGAGCGACTTACAGAAGTGCTTTGAAGTCTCTATCAGTAAATTATATCCTGATACTGGTTCACTAGGTCATGGACTAAGAACACCATCGACTGGAATAACTCTGTTGGGGAGGTAATGTAGTAAGAAAGCACACAGACAACACAAAAAGTGCGAATTTAAGTATTTTTGGAAGAGGAAGGTTTTATTGTTCCTAGTTATATTCTTGCTGTTGATGAAAGATTGATCGTATTTTTTTATTCATTCTTTAATCAGTAAATCTGATTACCAGTGTGGCTTTTTTTTTTTTTTTTTTTTTTTTTTTTTTTTTTTTTTTTTTTTTTTTTTTTTTTTTTTTTTTTTTTTTTTTTTTTTTTTTAGCAAAGTAGCTGAAAGTAGTTTGAATTATTAATTTAAGAGACATCATTAACAATTAGTGCATTTTAAATGGTTTAGTCTGATTGTCTCCAGTCCTCGAATCAGTGGAAGTCTCACTATTACACAGTAAACACTTTTATTTGAGGTTTGGCAGGAGGCAGTCATCCCTCAGGACTCCCCAAGTACCCATCTAAATTCAGACATGCTATAAATAAAGAACTCAACTGCTGTAACCTCTGTGACATTTGTATTTGCTGCGACCATCATCATTAGGGATGCTGCACTGCCTCTGTGCTGTAGGACTAGGTGAGGATTTGAGAGTGCACTAGAGCACAGGCGGACGAGATGCATTGTGTCCACTCTGCCTGTGTAGAGAGAGAGACAAAAAGAGAGGGAGGTCCAGACAGACTGATTGGAGCCAGGTCCCCATTACTGCACCAGAGAGGGCATCAGAGCACATCATCTGTCCTGCTCTCCCACACACCCCCTCTTCAAAGGACTTAAATCAGCCTCTACAACAAACAAACAACTCCGTCTTTTTTTTTCCTGAATCATCGAGCTGTTGTTCATGTCCCTCTTTTGAGACCCCTAGTCTTGCTGTCATTTATATTTCATTTTGTTCCATTGATCACAGGGATGAACAATTGCTTAAAAATATCCGAACTGCAATTCTGGAGGAGAAAAAAGAGACAAGGCCATGAACATTACGTAATCTCTGGGGAAAGTTATATTTCAGAATTGTGTTGGTGGTTGTGATACACCAGTCTGACACTAATTGTATCTCAGAAAGGCTGGAAGTGTGTATGCTCGTGTGTGTGTGTGTGTGTGTGTGTGTGTGTGTGTGTGTGTGTGTGTGTGTGTGTGTGTGTGTGTGTGTGTGTGTGTGTGTGTGTGTGTGTGTGTGTGTGCGCGCGCGCGCGCGAGAAAGACCAAATACACAGACATAGACTTGTATTGGACTGTTCACTCTCTCTCTCTCTCTCTCTCTCTCTCTCTCTCTCTCTCTCTCTCTCTCTCTCTCTCTCTCTCTGTCTCTCTTTCTCATGCCCAATAGCTTCTGCCCTCTTTGTTGCTTTTATAACACCTGAAGAATGAAGACTGCTCTGAATGTCTCTCTTTACCTCCACCTGTCCTGCTGTATTTCTTTCTTTATCTCTCTGTCCAAATTCTCTCTACATGCACAGGCCACTTTATTTCCTCTCTGCTTCCCCATTTATATACACACACACACACACACACACACACACACACACACACACACACACACACACACACATAGTCTCTTTATTCTCCTCTCTTTCTCTCTCTCACACATAGGCACACACACATATTCTTACTCATGTCAGCTGTGGCACAAGAATAATGGCCCCTTATTGGCTCTTGCACACAGACTAATGAGAATCTCAAATCCGACAAGCAGAGTGCATTTATCACGTACTTACACTTAACAACACCACCACTGCCATGGCTTAACTTCACACACCAATTGGGTACACGTGTGTGTGTGTGTGTGTGTGTGTGTGTGTACGTACATTATAGAGGCTTCTGTGCTCTTCTGCCTGCTATTAGAGAAGTGTGCTTAATAATTTGCAAGAAAAGTGTGTGCATTTTTACTTGCAAGGCAACAGACTCGGTTTTGGAAGAGGGGCTTAATATAGCCCCGCACCCCATGTTCTTTCTCTAATGCATTCAGAATTTAGCCTGTTTAAATCATATTCTGGTGGGTTTATAACAGGGGGGGGGTCAAACTCTGCCTGGGCCTTGCCAGAATTTTTGTGAGCCTTTGAAGGGACATAAACTAAGGCTATCATTTTATTATGTATTGTTATCTATTCTATCAATTAACACCAATTCCATGCTCTGAAAATAGATTAGAACATTTCTCAGAAAAAGAAGGACTAACAGAAATTGTTCAACTGTATACACCTGTAAGGTGATAGCATTTATTATATAGATTAAAGCTATATGTATATTTTCCAAATATTGGAAATATATGTCATTAAGAAAGAGATTAAAGGAGAACTCGCACAGGATTATAGCTGCTATCGCCCATCACTCGTCTTTGCCGTCCATCCCACTTTTCTTTTTAGAACATATTTGTAGGTCTCTACGCTGGGTGAGACATTTTAGGATTTTAGGATCAATCACTGAATGACACGAAAGAGCAACACCCAAAGCGTTTCTCCATCCCTACAGATAGGTGTAGCTTTTAGCCTGTGAGAACACACGTTGTACAGGGAAAAACATGCAGTTCTGCAGCAAATTTTAGATATTATTGGTCTACTGTTAAAATACTGAGTAAAATATAATAGTATATACTCACAAAGCACTTTATTAGGAACACTATACTAATACTAGGTAGGGCCTCCCTTTGCTTTCTTTTGCAAACAGCCTCAGTTCTTCATGGCATGGTTTCCACAAGCTGTTGGAAACACTCCTTTGAGATTCTGGTCCATGTTGATATGATTGCATCACAGAATTCCTGCAGATTTTTCAGAAGCACTTTCCTGCTGCGAATCTCCCGTTCTACCACATCACAAAGGTGTTCTGTTGGATTCAGATCCGGTGACTAGGAAAACCACTGAAGAACATTTGAACTTGTTGTCATGTTCATGAACCCAGTTTGCTTTGTGACATGGTGCATTATTATGCTGGATGTAGCCATTACAAGATCAGTAAATAGTGGCCATGAAGAGCTGCACATGGTTAGCCACAGTTCTCAAATAGACTGTGGCACTTAAGTGATAAATGGGCCCAAATTGTGCTGTGAAAACATTCCCCACACCATTACACCACCTCCACCAACCAGGACTGTTGAGACAAGGCAGGTTGGATTTATGAATTCATGCTGTTGGGGCCAAATTCTGACCCTCCCAACTGTGTGCCTCAGCAGAAATCCAGATTCATCAGACCAGGCTGCAGGGTTCGATGCGTTGTGCTTTCTGAGATGTTTTTCTGCTCACTACAATTGTACAGAGTGGTTATCTGAGTTACTATGGTCTTTCTGTCAGCTTGAGCCAGTCTAGCCAGTCTCCGTTGACCTCTCTCATCAGCAAGGTGTTTCCATCCGCAGAACTGCTGCTCACTAGATGCTTTTTCTGTCAAGATTCCAGCAGATCAACAGTTATAGAAATATCCAAACCAGCCTGTCTGACACCAACAATTATGCCACGATCAAAAGCACTGAGATCACACATTTTTCCACATTCTGATGGTTGATGTGAACATTACCCGAAGCTGCTGGCAGACGTATCTGCATGGTTTTATGCATTTGCACTCCTTCCACACGATTGGCAGATTAGATAATTGCATGAATGTGTAAGTGTACAGGTGTTCCTAATAAAGTGTTCGGTGAGTATATAGTAATACTATTTTTTGCAAGTTTGCACTGGCTGAATGAAACATGACAGCGGGCCTTGAGCTTGTCACTTGTGGTTTACTCCCTCAGAGCCATTACTTTGGGCAGGTATGGACACAGCAGTTACACTTGGGTGTGGATCAGGACAATTGTGAGAATATGACTAAACTCTGATTCAACTCGGATCCTAATTATTCACAGGAATAAAGAACACAAAACTTTTGACAGTATGTTTCTTGTCCTGCCCATTCTCACACACACACACACACACACCCTGTGTGTGTACCTGTATCTGTGTCTGTATGGTTTGTAAAAGAACATGAACTGCTCTGTTTGGGGCTAGACAAGCAGGTGCCTTAGCATAACATGAATAAAGGAATATGCGCCTTGTTGATTTTCAAGCACTTCTTGACTATTTTACGCCATTTTATAAATTACCAGTACTGACCATGTGCCAAGAATTGTACCAATACAGGCCTCAACATCTGGTGTTACCAATAACAGTAGCACCTAGCCTATGCCTAAATATGTACAGGTTGAAATTAGTTTTTTTTTGAATACTTAATTTGTTTGTAATTTATTAATTGGTAAAGTGATATTTGCTTAAAGTTCAGTTTTTTTAAATGAGGAGAGTATTTCTCCATGAAATTCATGGCCTAGAACACTTTGTGGTCAGACTACTCTGCATTTCTCTGCATTCTGTGCTTCCTGTGTAATATCTCTAGTCTTTCATGGTTTGTCTTTATTTTTGTTAACTGTTGGTAAGTCTGAACACCAGAGAGCAGAGGCCTGGCACTGAAGCCTAATTAGAGTCGTATCTAAGCCGCATTGGGGTACGTAATCAGTTTTGGGATTACAATTAAGATTAAATAAGGCATTATCCATCTTGCAGTGATTGAGGCCCAGCTTTTTCAGATCAGTTTGCAACACACACATTCACACACACACACGCGCACGCGCGCGCACACACACACACACACACACACACACACACACACACACACACACACACACACACACACTCCTGGCTAGTACTAGATTCTTAAATAGTCTGAACCTGCTCACGGTGCCACCAGATGCTTCATTATGGATCAGTTTTGAGCAAAACAAGGAAGATATTTAAATTTGGAGCAATAACAAGTGACAGTTAGTGATCGAATAGTCAGTATTCTCTAGTAACCTGTATTTCTAGCCTTTGCCTTTATAACTGCATCCAGCTTCTTTTGTGTCCTCTGGACAGCTTTTGGATGCTCTCAGGTTTGACTCTGACACTGTGTTTTGTATTGCTATGTTGTTACATTCACATTTCTTTTCACATTCAAATTCCTCATTTTGCACTCAGCTGTATGCATTACAGTGTTTAAAGTGCTTGGAGTGTTTATAAGGAAGAATATAAGATTGAGAAGGTTACTTTCAAAATGCATCCCATGCCACATTGATTGCCTGATTTAAAATTGTAATCAGTGACAATCAAAAGTTCATAAACCCAGTAACATCTCCTGATTACATTCCAGTACTTTTTAATTACTTGTCATATAAAGTAAGAAGAGTGGCACTGTGGCACAGCAGGCAGCATTGCTATGTCACAGCTCTAGGGTCTCAGTATGATACTGAGCTTTGGATTACTATATGTGTAGAGTTTTGCATGTTCTCACTGTTTCTGTGTGGATTTCCTCAAGTTTCCTGCTATCCCGGTATGAAAGTTTAAAGCTCTAGGTGTGTGTGTGTAGGTGTGTGTGTGTGTGTAGGTGTGTGTGTGTGTGTGTATGGCACCCTGCAATTGACTTTGGTCCTGTCCAGTACCCAGTGTTCCTGGGATAGGCTTCAGATCCATTGCGATCCTGACCAGGATGAAGCAGCTATTGAAGATGAATGAATGAAAAAGTAAGAACATTAAATATATATATATATTTTAAAATAATAATAAAGTGTTGTGTTTGCAACGAGTCATAATAACAGATCTCGTTACTGTTACTGTTCACTATCTTCTAAAAATTATTTAGCTCTTTTGTTTGTTTGTTTGTTTTTGTTTGTTTGAAATCTAAACTTAAAAGTAACTGTTCTCATTCTGTGATATAATTATTAAGGCTATTTTCCTGTACCCATAATGGATACGTTTTCTTTCTGTTTTTGAATGTGTACTTTAATGCCATTATGTGGCTCTTCCGCAGTCCTGAGTGCAGCATTATTTCGAGTAGATATATAGAGAAGTGGTTTGCTTGTGCCCAGGGGAACAGACAGTATGATGAAGTGTTTAATTTGAGAGTGTAGGTTGGAACGCACAGGCATGATGGAAACGTCACCTTGAAACATGCGCACAATGTGTCTCTCTCTCTCTCTCTCTCTCTCTCTCTCTCTCTCTCCCTCTCTCTCTCTCGTACCCAGTCAGCAGCTCTGATTGGAATATCATTCATTTGAAAATAGTACAGCCATTGCGGGTAGGCACCTGCTGGGATGTGCAGGACAATGCACCTGTCACTTGCTTTCTACATGCTTCCTTTTCTTCCTGATTAGCTTTCAGAGACTGCTCAGTTGTGTGTGCATGTGTGTGTGGCTGTGTGCAGAAAATGAAAACGTTGAAGGGAATTGAAAGACCTGCACTTTATCCTCTTATCAGTTGAAGTGTTCTGCCATATAGCTTTCTACATATTCTTGCTCAGACTTTTTCAGTTTTGAGGGTTAATAATGAGATTGTGTTGTGCTGTGAGGTGCCGTATTGACAAGAATTGGTCAAGAGTGTCCAAGGTCAGAGAGTAGATCTTGATTACACCTCCACAGATGCAGTGTGTGTTTAGATTAATGAAAACCTGCCCTTGATGCTTCTCTCCTTCTGTATTCAGCTATGAGCTGATACTTCTGCTTCTGAAAGTGCTACCACAAGCCAAATCAATGTGTCTTTAGCATGTGGCCTTGGTATATATTTTAGCACCATGAGTTCAGCGCTTTGCAGATTTCATAGTAAAATCTTTATTTAGAGGGAGGAATACGAGAGCATATGCAATGGACCGATCAGAGGGGACATGACAGCATATAAATGGAATGACAGGAGATGGAGATAAATGTGCATGAGCAGGGTGGGTCTCTGAAGGCGCATTAATGGACACGCGCTCATGAGATGAAACAACGATCAGAGAAACCTTGCTTAATGGAGACGTCACCATGCATTTTGTTATAGAGCTGCTACTGAGACTGTTTCAAAGCTATCTGAGACATCACAGGCCTTATCTCTCTCTCCCACACATACATTCCCCCGGTGCAGCACACAACCCGCAGAGTGCTATCATTTACTGGTTTACTACACACCGCAGACCTCTTGTGATTCAATGAGTTTCACTCTCGGCGGTTTGCCTGAGAGGCGAGAGTGGCAGAAAATGCCATTTCAGCCAGTGTCGGTTGTTTTGCTGTTTTGTTGGTTCGTGGTTTTAAAATGCCATTACACACAGTCCGAGAATAAAAGCGTGATCTTAAGAATATTGAGATCTTAAGGGCTGGCTCCAGTGTGGACTAACTGGTTTGTCTGAGGGCACTTCATGTGTGTAAGCATGTAAGAGAGACTGCTATGGTTCTGGCCAGCGTGATGGTGGTGATGGTGGTGATGTGGTTTGGTATATGACACCTCCCGCTGGTTTGTGCATGAGTGTATGGTTACATACAAAACGTTACATCTCCTGATTTCAGGCTTTGTTGGAATATTGACTCTTCCATGCTAGCTATATTCCTGTCATGGCGTTACGGTACAAACCATCACAATTTGGAGCACTTAATCCTCGGCTGCTATTAGAGACACATGATTACTGCAAAGCATTTGGAATTGCTCAGGGCCAAGATGTATTCATCGCTCCTGCAGTGACTGTCTAACCTTTCACTGTCTTCCACTTCTTTGCCCTAATTATAACTAATAGATTGCATATTTCTAAGCTTTTTGTAAACTTTTGACATTTTTAAATGTCTGATTACAGTCCAAAACATTCACGTATTTTTCCCAGAGCATCTATTTTAGTCAAAATACACAGATTTGCGTTCCGTTACAGATTTGGTACTTAGTGGCCTCATTAAGTGTCTGTCTGTCGTACACTCAAAACAGTGATAGATACAGAAGCCCTAGTTCACTCATTGGCCTTTTTTTATTGACTTTCCAAACCATTACTAGGCTAAAATATATTCAGAAGTCAGTAGCTAGAATTAATAATCAGAATAAGGCACTCCTGTTAACCGTTAAAACTTTTTATGATCTTTACTTCTGACACCTGGCTATCCACACACCCATTATATTCCCAACTCTTATGGTGGCGGATCATTTACAACCACACAGGGCCTCCGTAATAAAAGTGACACCATAAAAACAAAAGATTTTTTAGTGACACCATAAAAACAAAAGATTGGTATAATGTCCCTAAGATTATATCGCATCCTTTAAATCCCACATTAGAATTTACATTTCCTTTCCATCCGTTTTTCTTTGCACTGCAGGTAAGACTTCTAGCTATCACTTCAGAGCGTGGGAGTTTCATCCAATGTGTTCAAGAGCGCCTGTTTTCTCTGGAAGAATCCATTTGACTGACACTGATGACCAAATCAGGACTGTTGTTTTTGCGTGATTTATAGGCGGAGGTGATTGTGAAAAATATATCTTACACATAGCTTATATAGCTTGTATGTATACTCTAGGTTAATCTTGCAAGCGAATTTCTAGCCAGTATAAGAGAAGAGGTGATGATGATGATGATGATGATGATGATGATGATCATCATCATGATCATCATGATCATCATGATCATCATTATTATTATTATTGTTATTATTATTATTTCTACAGAAAGAGGTTCAGAGGTGTGTGTGTGTGTGTGTGTGTGTGTGTGTGTGTGTGTGTGTGTGTGTGTGTGT
>CM040975.1:18122662-18164444 GCA_022985145.1 Pangasius djambal | reverse complement strand
TATATATATATATATATATATATATATATATATATATATATATATATATATATATATATATATATATATATGATCACACACACATACAGCTGTGTGGGGAGAGGCTTTGATGTTGTGATCTGAGGATGAGACGCAACCTATAAATAAAGCAAGCTCCCTGTCTCGCTCGCTCTCTCTCTCTGTCCTTCTGCAGCTTATTCTTTAGGTGTCTCTCTGCATTTCTGTCTCACTCTTGGTCTCACTCTCTCTCTCTCCTTAATCCAAGTATTTCATCTTCTCAGCAGGACTGAGCTGGGTATCATTTTTATCTGCCTGCTAGTCCCTTTTGCTCTGGGGAAATAGAGCATTGGAGAAAAATAATAACAGAATGTGTAAACGCACATGTAGACACACAGACACACTCACACTCATGCACACACACACACACACACACACGCACAAATAGTGTTAAAGGATAGAGTGTTGCCACACTACTCCACTTCACTCTTCCTACTCCACCAGACTCTACTCCGCAATACTCCACTCGACTTTGCCATACTTCTCAACTCCATCTTACTCCACTCTAATCTAACTCCTCCTTACTCTACCATACTCCACTCTACTTCATTCTATTTCACTCTACTCCACCCCACTCTTCTCCGCCCTGCTCCATCCTTCTTCACTCTACTCCATCCTTCCTCACTCTACTCCACCTTCTTCACTCCACTCAACTGCACTCCACTCTATTCCATCCTTCTTCACTCTACTCCACCCTGCGCCACTCTACTCCATCCTTCTTCACTCTATTCCACCCTGATCCACTCTGCTACATCCTTTTTCACTCTACTCCCCCCTACTCCTCCCTGCTGTACTCTGCTCCACCCTGCTCCACTCTACTCCATCCTGCTACACTCTACTCCATCCTGCTCCTTTCTACTCCACCTTGTTCTTCTCTACTCCATCCTGCTCAACGTTCCTCCATCCTGCTTCACTCTGCTCTGTCCTGCTCTGCTGTATTCCATCCCTCTCTACTCCTTCCTGCTCCACTCTACTCCTTCCTGTTCTACTCTACGCCATCCTGCTCCAATCTGCTTCAACTTGCTTTAAACTGCTCCACTTTACTACGTCCTGCTGCACTCTGATCCATTCTGCCATACTCCCCTCCACTGCACCATACTACCTTACGCCATACTACCATAATATATAAACACCATCTACTCTGCTCCAACTTACTCCACACTATTCGACCTTACTTCTTTCACTAGTTCACTTTGCTCTACTCTATCATGATATAACTCAACTATGCCAAACTCCATCTTACTCCATTCTTCTCAATACTGTGCCAATCTGCACTCCACTCTACTCCACCATACTTCACTCTATTCTTCCCTACTCCATCTTACTCAGTCTTGCACCAGCTGACTTCACTTTGTTTATCTTTCTTTCTTTCTTTCTTTCTTTCTTTCTTTCTTTCTTTCTTTCTTTCTCTCTCACTCACTTGCACTCAGTCTGTGTGTCTGTCTGTCACTCTAATTGGAATCGTGTGGCGCCATGCTCAGTTTGATGACTGAGTGGGAGTGTGCGTCATGCCGCTTTGACAAGTGCTCTGCAGCTCTTTGATAAAGACTCTCTGTCTAAGCCTTCTTCCAATCAGCACTGCTCATCCCTGCTTACCCACTTGCTCACCTCCTTAGGGAGTGCTCTTTTGTGTGTGGCTGCATGTGTGTGCGTGTGTGTGTGTGTGTGGCTGCATGTGTGTGTGTGTGTGGCTGCATGTGTGTGTGTGTGTGTGGCTGCGTGTGTGTGTGTGTGTGTGTGTGTGGCTGCATGTGTGTGTGTGTGTGGCTGCATGTGCATGTGTGTGTGTGTGTGTGTGTAGCTGCATGTGTGCATACCTGTGATAACTGTTGCAGTCAAGTCCCAGGCAGTGGTTTCTGAAGACCTAGAACAGACTGTAAAAATAGAGCTGCATGCAGAAGTGCGAGAGTCAAGCTTTTCCTGCTGCTCTGCCAGCTTCTCCTGCACACACTCCACTTTCCAATTATAACGCCCTTCAACAGGGGGCCTGCTAGAATTTCTGTCAATACCAGTGCAGGTTAGGTTTCTCAATAACAAACTAAATTATTAATGGAAGAGGCAGAGAGGTAGAGAGAGAGTGAACATGTGTAGTGTTTACTTTTATTCATAACTTGAAACATAAAACAGAAGTGAGATGGCTTAATGATATTCTGAATAATTCTGCAGGAATGTCAGAGTCAGTTCACAGTTAAGACAGGCACATGAAAGAACTGAGAAGGAAGTGGATTTTTTTTCTTCTTTTTATATGACTGATTTCTAAGGAGAATGAGCTGTGCTGTGTATGCAGGCCATTGTTCTAGGAGACAGGAGCTGTAGGGAAGGATGGGTCATGCCTTTCTGATGTCTGGCAGTGAAATGACCTCACTGTGGTTTTCTTATTGATTGCTCCTGTGGCTGTCTGCCGTCTGGCAAAGATCCCGCTCTCGTGTCTGGCCAGCGTCTGGCCAACGCTGCCACTGGAAACTTCAAGATGTGTAGAGAAAACAACACCAGGGCTTTAAGGGAGAAAAAAAAAAACCTTAAAGGTATTTTTTAGTATTGAGTGTGTGTGTGTGTCTCTGTGTATATGTTTGTGTAGTGTTCTTTTGTGCAGCAGTTGATTCTGGTGGATAATTGTCTCACCTTTCTCTCTTTGGATAAAAGCATTTGCTGGATAAATGAATGTGAATGTAAATGCAGAACCTGGCTGTACATGGAGTTCCTCTGTTCTCTAATCTGCTCCAGAGTTTTTCTCATGCAACAGGCCAAGTACTTTATTTGTACCCAAGTGCTTCACTCTCCTTGACTATATCAAGAGCTCTCTGAATATTTCATTCTGTTAAAAAAAAAAAAAAAAGGCTTGTTGTGTGGAGAGAAAGTGTCAATAACAGTATTATACGGAGTGGAAAGCACTGTAATGGTTCATTTAAGCACTTTTCATGACAGCAAAGCTTTAATAGAATTCAGATTGGCACTCCCACCTCTTACAGCATCAACTGAATTTTTTGGTCCACTCAGGGAAAAAAAACTCGCTGCTTGAGGGGGCTCTAGTGACTCTTGGGTGACCTTTCTCCTCCTCTTCCTCCTCCTCCTTGTCAGTTTGTTTAAACCCCAGTGCCAGTGGCAGATACTTTCTCTCCCTGTAGGTTTAGCCGACTGGCATCGATAGCGAGATGACTGTGACCTCGCTGCTATAGACCAGACACACAGACACACATTTGTGATGGCACTGAGGCATTCACTTAGAGCTCATGCTCGTGCCACTGCCCTGATAGAGAAGAGAGGGAGCACTGATGGTTCTGACACCATCTATTTGCTCCTAATCCCAAATGAGGCCAAGGATGCTGTCTGTCTGCTGAATTGATTCTCTCTGCACATCTATTACAACAAGTAAACTTACTGTCAGTCACACAGCCTCAACATGCTATTGCAGTTTCTGGCAATTTCTAAAATTCCTGCTTTTATCGGCTCTTATACTGCTATTTCCTGGGACATAAAAAAACTCTCTAATACATGGCAAACATTGTGGTCTGTTGTTCCGTTTTAGCAAGTAATATGATCTTGAATCTGTGGAATTTCTTCACAAGTTGTCTGTAAGTAGTTGTAGTTCTTAAGTACTAGTTCTTAAGTATGTAGTATAAAAGAATTTTCTTTTGTCTGAGAATGCCTAATACAGGCTCTGGGGTGTAGATGTGTGAGGTGTGTGTGCATGTGTTTGAACTTGAAGTGGTGATTTCAAAGGCTTTTAATTAGCAATACCCTCAAACTCTGTGTGACTGGGATGTTACATGCCTGAAATTTCACATTCTCTTTCGCAGCTGTAGGGGTCGTTCAATGATAATTGCCCAACACTGCACGATCCCAGTTCCAATTTAGTAGTCCAGCAGCAGGCTGGACACCCACTGAAATCTAATTAGGAGGTTTTCTGACTGTCTTTGGCTGTGAGATGGTTAATGAAATGGCTAAGCGCACTGAGCAGGTGTTAGCACCACCAGCGTTTAGCACAGACCCAGGCTGCAGGGGCAATCAGTTCACCACAGTTTATTGTGGCTCTTCCTGCCCTGAGCTGAGATCGGTTCTACTGATGAATTATACTAAACGGAGACACAGTCTTGGGTCTGTGGGGAAAAATACAGCCAGTCTGACTTTGTGTCTCAGTGTTGCTGGCAGTTGGTTTCTTTTGATTTGATGATTCTTTGAGACCCTTGTGATGGGTATCATGGGATCAGTCTCGGCTGCACGCTGACAAACTGACCCACCGTCAGCAGGTTACTACCACACACTCTAATTAGACAATGCTGCCTTTGTAAAACTGACTCACAGGCTACCTCTCCTGCCCCTGTTTTTCCTGGAGCTCCTTAACTGTTGGGAATAAGTCCATAAAGACACAATATATACACTTGTTTGTTTCTCAGAAGCTGACTGTATTTTGACATTTTCTTTAATACACTTCACATGCTCAGTGAGGGAAATAACTGCGGCCTTGTTTTAAAGGCTTGTGCTTCATTCGCACCTCAGTTTCTCGGCCCAGCTGTTCCTTTGGCTTGCTAATCAGCTTCGGAATATCATTAAAAAAAAAGTCCAATCTGCCAGGCAGTCAGGCCATGTGATTTTAACGGCGGCAATAAGATGTGCTCATTTGCAATGTAAACTCCCCTTAGGCAAAGTTGTTTGGATGCTTATATGCACTATTCCCATTTGTTAGTCGAACAGCCCTTCTCATCTGTCCTTAAGATCTAGAAGCTTCTCAGGGGTCCTAGAAGTGTTTGGGGGTAATTTCTGAAAGCCACATGTGGCAGTGCAGTCTTCCCGCATATAGCCTAGCTGTAGCCTTGTTAATTGGCACAGCTACAAGCAGGTCCTTGCCACAGTGGCTGGGGGGTAATGGACCATGGAGAGCTCACGCACTAACGTGCCTAATCATGTTTGAAATGACAGAAGAGCCCTGGGACACATGCCTTCATTAAGTGTGGTGATGTATACGAAGGGGGCAGAGAGGAGGACTTATTCGGGCAAGGGTCCCAAAGCATGCAAGGAGAGAGGCTCTATTCCCAATCCAGAGATACTGTGAGGATCAGATCATAGCTGCTTCTCTTGAAATGTGCATAAAATTCATTACTACCATAATTATTACACCAACTTGATGTAGACTTCTTTAAGACAATCCCACCATGTTGGACATGTGCCGTAAAGCATAGGCATTTTCCGGTTATTGGAGTTACTCTGCACAACTAGGGACGTGTCAGACAAGAGAGGCACACCTGACGGCCTAAGTGCAACCACAGGCCTCGGGACTTCCAAATGATTGTCACATAATCAATACAAAACCCCAAAGGCTGTCTATCCTCAGATTCTAAACAGCTAATACCCAGAAATCCTCCACTGCATGAGCCTGCCTTATTCCCCGAACACCAGCTGTCAGCTTGTCAGCGCCTCATATTTGGCCAAACAGAGTTTTTAAATCCCGACTGATTACAGATTGGTGAGACTTCTCAAGGACACGGTGTACAAGTCAAGCAGCATATTGTTTTGGGGGAGTGCGTGTGGGACTGCGTGTGTGTGGAGAGCCTCTGTTAGTGATAACAGTGTTGTGCTGTATGGGTTTTACAGTTTTGGGTTTCTTGTTTTGCTACTGCTGTTCATTTTGTCACATGCTTTGGAGGAGGTGGCGTCAGCTCTTGGTCCCATGGTGTGCCAAAACATACCGTTCACAAGGTTAAATTTTGAGCTTGTTGAATTTGCTTAAAGAAATCAGTGAAAAAATGTTGTGTAAATTTTTAATTGATCCCACATTCATAGAAAGAGGCATCTATTTGATTTTTATGAGTGATTTTTTTTTTTAATGTCTGGACTATATAGTGAAATGTTCAATTTACATGTATATGCCTAGGTTAGTTAGATACCGGAGTTTTTATTTTTGAGTAAAAATATGTACATTTCTGGAGGCACTTTTATGTTTTTTTCTCACATTTTGCCTGCTGCATGGTTACAGCTAGTGCCAGTTTACAAGAAGCTCAGTAAGACTTGTCGTATAGTAAGTGTTGAATGACATTAAGCATTTGAAATAATTATTGTCGTAATTTATTGTCTTTTTAAACAAGAGAATGCAGATGAAACTGGTCTGAATCCAGTTAGGCTTCCTAGAACGGTAATCAGCTTTTAAGTGCAATACAGAGATTTTAATTGTTTTAAATTAGCGTTAGTGATAGGTCAGCCATAAATACACCAACTGGTCAAAAGTATGCGGACACCTGGCCATCACACCCGTATGTTCTTTTTGAACATCCCGTTCCAGATTTACCCCCACCTTTGCTGTTATAATAACCTCCACTTTTCTGGGAGGGCTTTCCATTACATTTTGGAGCGTGGCTGTGGGGATTTCTGTCCATTCAGCCTCAAGATTATTAGTGAGGTCAGGCACTGATGTCAGATGAAGAGGCTTGGGGCACAGTTAGCGTTCCAGTTCATCCCAGTGGTGTTCAGTGGGGTTGAGGTGCAGGCCACTCGAGTTCTTCCACACAAACCTTGGCCAACCATGTCTTCATGGACCTCGCTTTGTGCACAGGGGGCATCGTCATGCTGGAACAGGTTTGCGCCTTAGCTCCAGTGAAGGGAAATCGTAATGTTACAGCACACAAAGACATTCTATACAGTTGTGTGCTTCCAACTTTGTGGCCACAGTTTTAGGAAGGCACACGTATGGGTGTGATGGTCAGGTGTCCACAAACATTTGGCCATATAGTGTATTTAAAAACGGCAAGGAAGAAAACATCTAAAGAGTCATGGCCTCATCTTAATGCATGAACCAACCTACTCACCACGTCCACATGACTTTACATATTAAACTGAATTGAACCTGAATCCAAATGTTTGATTTCTCAGGAAGTCTGGGCTTATCTGGCTGACACTATTAGGAATTTAACTGAGCTGAGCCTGGAGTTGTTCAGTGTGACTGCAGTGATGGAGGCATAAGAGTGAGCAGCAAGGGGAAGTAATTAAGGCCAAATCCATTTAGGTCATTTAATTAACCAAGTGACAAGTCCACTAGCTTCTGGAGCCTATCAGTGCTAGAATCAGTGCTGAGTGAGGGCCCTGACTGGGTATCTATTAATGACTGTGGAAATGCTATGCGGCACAGACTGATGAAGTACTTGGGAACTTGACATTTGGTCCCAAGAAAGTCGATGGGAAATTTGAGGACGTATTTCACACAACATTTTTTTGCCATATAAAGCTACAAATGACCAAATATCATATTAGCATTATTATAGCAATTATATAGCAATATTAGCATTAAGCTGAATCATGGATCTGTTTAAGATCTTTCAGAATATTGTTGAGTGCATTCAGTCAGTCCATTTTTCTCTCTCTCTCTCTCTCTCTCTCTCTCTCGCGCGCTCTCTCTCACACACACACTCTTTTGATCACAAGATGTCATTGCAGTGGAGCAGAACAAGTGTGTCTGCTGTGCTCTATAATAAATAATAAATAGCTCACAAAAAAGCCATTATTGCAGTAGAGCATGTGGCAGTGCTGCATAATCGCTGTTTGTTTGTGTTTATGTGGACTGGTCCTCTGATCCTTACTGCTTTGTGCAACAACTGTGTGCCGTCTGTGTGTGTGTGTGTGTGTGTGTGTGTGTGTGTGTATGTGTGTGTGTATGTGTGTGTGTGAGAGAAAGTGAAAGGGCACGTATTTTGTACCATGTGTCAGTGCAGAGCCTGGAGCCCCGACTGTGAGTCTGATAAGGCAAGTGACAAGCAAATCCTTGACAAAGAGCATCTCAGCCCTTGCTTAGTGCTCTGTAGCCTTTCATTAGCCTTTAGCTGGTGCTGAAGCAGGGGGTCTGGTTGTGTGTGTAGCTTGTGTAGAATGCATGTGTGTGTAAGTTGCGTACGTCATACTTTACATGCTTTTCTTATAAAACCATAATCGGCCAGCGATATTCTGAGGTTGTAAAATGTTTTACTGGTAATTATAAGGCAAAAAACACTCAAAGATTTTGTATTATTTACTGAAGTTAAGCTCAGGTTTATATATTTCAGTAGTATAGTAATATTTTAGGCCACTGGAAAAGACTTAGTTTTCTCACTGAGTTTCATTCCAAAAACACAGTATTATTCAAGTGTATTAAGCCCAAGCATGTTTAATGACACACACACACACACATATATATACACACAGTTAGGTCCAGAAGTATTTGGACAATGACAGTCTCTGCTCACATTCAGCCAATCCTGCAAAGGATTTTCATCCAAGTATTAAAATTATGGTTATATTTACAATTATGTCACTTTGTCCAAATATCTTTGAGCCCCTGAAAATGGAGGTACTTTGTTGAAAATGGCTGTAATTCCTAAATGGTAAATGCCATATTTTTGTGGAAGCTCTTAAAATAAAGCTGAAAGTCTACACTTCAGTCACATCTTGATTGTTTTATTTCAAACCCATTGTGGTGGAGTATAAAGGCAAAATCACAAAAACTCTGTCATTGTCCAAATACTTCCGAACCTGACTGTATATACAGTATGTGTACAAATATGTGTGAATGAGTTGTGTTAGAAGTAAACAACCCTGTTTGACCTTTTTGCGTATCTCCCAGTATATGACCATGACAGGATTAGAATGTGTGAAAAGCGTGTGTGTGTGTGTGTGTGTGTGTGTGTGTGCATGCGCTCACACTGACATTGACTGTAATTCATTAAATAAACAGCAGTAGACGCCTGCATTTTCAATTTATAGCCATGCAATCATTGTTTGACCATGCTGCTAAATGCTTGCCTCGCTGTGGAATGTGAATGAGGGTGGAACATATGAATATTGATAACAGTGTATAACTGTGTCTGTGGTTCAATTCAAACTCTGTAGGCAAGTTGGCATCTCAGCCCATCCTATTCTCTCTTCCAAATCTTCAATCTTTCATTGAGATGTAAAGAGGAAAGTGTTTTTTTTTTAGGACACTTTCATGCAGGTTAGCTATAGTTCGTTTACTAAGGACTTCCTGCTATTCGTCTGGCTGTCCAATTAGCCTGCAAAGTAAACAAAGCATAACATTAGCATTTCAGCTCAATCTTCTTCTGACACAAACCCTCAGCCACTCATAAATAATCCAACTGGAGGGAAACTCAGCTCAAATGTACGCTCAAACTATGACAGCTGGGCCTTTTTTTTTATTACTTTAATCTTTTTTCACCCCTGGCCTTTTTTTTAATCTGCTCTGAAAATGAGATTTTGATGTGTCCCTTCTGGCCTTGTGTCAGATTTGGCAGAGACAGGCACTATCCCAGCAGCCTTTGTTGTTAATTGTGTTAAGTCACCTATGAAAGACTGAAGAGTTGGAGTCAATGAGCCAGGTGTCCCTTTGGTCAGTAGTCTCACACCCCTTTTCTCTGAGCTATCGTTCTGTAAGTTATCTCTTAAGCGATCTCAAAGCTGTGGCTGATAACAGTTATCTCAGCTGTTCTCCTCATGGGGCTGAGCCTCAGGATGAAACTTCTCCATGCACTGCTCTGTGCCTGTGAGGGCCTCTGGTGGCTCCTTAACCTCCACTTTAATCAGGATGACATTCTGAAAATGACACAGAATTGAAAACTAAGCATTCTTTGGAAAAAAAAAAAAAAAAAAAAAAAAAAAAAAACATGGGCCTGTGTGGGAATGCCTCTGCTAAGCTTTTCTGACAAAGTAGTAGTTTAACAATACATGTGATGCATCATAGAAGCAGAAAGATCCTACCACTTGATGGCAATACCAGTTTATTAGTATTGCCGTCACATTTATTTCAGAATGTCTTCTAATTCTAAGTCATATAGACATACGTCTTATATAAAGGCTCAGGTTGCTTTTATAAACAAATGCACATATACCACAGTTAGGAATTGCCTAAAATGAAGAAGTCTATTGCTATTATATAATAATTACACAATTACACTCATCCCACGTCCACACACATCCCACTTAGGGAGATCCACTTCACAGCACTCCCAACAGTCTAACTCCTGGGTGTTTTTTTAGCGTACTGAAAAAAACCCCAAAGAAATCTTTCAATCAAAAAGTATAGTGTAGGTTGCTAGATTGAAGCACTACTGAAACCTGTGTGGACAGTTTCAATCTGATTATATGGGAGTATTTGAGTATTCTGTCTGGGCTTTTAATGAGCAGAATCACTCCTTCAATCTTTTATTCTCTCCTGTCAGACATCTAATTAAACTTTATTTCACTGATGCAGAGATGACTCTCAGGGTGTCATATTGTCATGCAGTTGCACCTACCACTACTCGGTATACAAAACATAAGCCATCCAAGGCATACGCCTACTTCTTCTCTCTCACACACACACACACACACACACACACACACACACACACACACACACACACACACACACTATATATATATATATATATATATATATATATATATATATATATATATATATATATATATATATATATATATATATATATATAAAAGAAGCAGTGGGTGACTCCATACAATCTCCTGTCCTGTATATGCCTTTTCTATCATGGTGTTTATGTCAGTATTTTTTACTCTCATGTTCTTTGTCTGTTTCTCTCAGGTGGGAGGAAGTCCACTGTGGGTCATGCTGTGGGTCTGAGTGCTGTAGTTGGTGCTGAAATGCGGTTGGTTTTGGGGTTGCGGCCCCTCCTGGCCCTGACCCTTAGCCTCACTGGCCTATTACTGCTATCCAATGTTGCCACGCCCTTTCCACAGGACCTGGAGCCAATCAGCATAGTCGGGAGTGAGTGTGAGTATTAAAAACTCATTCTTAGGACTTTCAGGATTCTGTACTGTAAACACAGTTGTATAATTTAGTTACGTGGTTCTCAGTTGTAGGCAGTTTTTCAAAACTTTGTACAAGTCAGCTGGAGTTAGAGATATTAGAGATTAGATTGTATAAAACACACCTTTGTCAGCATTTAACTTTTTTTTAGATTTTTAATCTTTACTTTTTTGCAAGGTCTGTGCTATTTACTAGTTTTCTTGTCAAAAGTAGCAAAAACAAGATGAATGGAATTTCATGTCCTGTGTTCCATAAATCAGAGAATATGTGAAACGTTCTCGAACACTTAAAAGTGGCCAGCTTGCCAAACAATCAGCACTTGGCAGGTAGGAACAGTGTTTCCACGCCAAACATATAAATAACCAGGAGCTCCAGTTATAGCTGATCCAGTCACTGCACACATATCAGCTTATCGGTTATTAAAATGAGTAAGGAACACTCGTATTTAGGAAGATGGTTCAGTGCATTTATATTGACCTCGGACATTGTGATTGTCTAAGCTAATGAAATTTGATAAGCTAATGAAATCAATTTTTTGATGTTAAGCTGTCAGGAGCAACATAATTAATTCAGGTATAAAAGATCAGACTAGAAATCACAGAATATTTGGGATGAGGACAACACAAAAATCAAAGCTCTATGTAGAGAGTGTCTGCAAACAACAAAACCTAGATTATCTGTTTTAAGCACGAAAGCACAGGGGGGTCCTGTTGGTGGAACTTACAGATTACTATACGTGACGAGAAGTCAGGCCTTGCCATGAATGCATCCATAAGACATACAGAAGCACTGGGGCTCTGGCGAAGGTAGCCGCGGCTAATAAAGCTCTTTAAGGAGTCCAGACATGTAATGAGGCCCATTTATCAACTTGTTTGCACCTGTGTGTGTGCATGTGCATGCATGTGTGTTCTTGTGCATGTGCGTGCGCTGCAGGCTCACTGGGGTAGCCATTACTTATACTAATTCCCTGACCTGTACAGGGAGTGTGCTAAAAGTGTGCGCTAATTAAAAGCTGCAGTTTACACCTTTTGGGGATCTAGAGACGTCTCTGGTGGAAGAATATTACTGCAAGCATATCAGACGGCTCTTTTGATTAATCTCATGGTTGTGGGGATAGATGTAGGAAAACTAGTCACTGCATTAGGTGCTGTAGCTATCTACTGTTACACATCCACACGCCTGCCATGTTAAGAGGGACAAG
This sequence comes from Pangasius djambal, assembly GCA_022985145.1. NCBI lineage: Eukaryota > Metazoa > Chordata > Actinopteri > Siluriformes > Pangasiidae > Pangasius > Pangasius djambal. The sequence continues at coordinate 18,152,406 of CM040975.1, read as the reverse complement.
ATGACAAGGCAGGCCTATAGACACATGCAGGTTAACCCTGATGAAATAGGCTTTACCTTGATTAAAACTTTACTAAGACCTTGATTAAGAGTACAGATCTTAAATACATACTGTACCTTAACAGGAATCATCAATAACAAGATTGCCTAAAATCACAGAGTGTAGTTTTCATGTACAGACATTTCATGTAAAATACCTTTAGAACGACATATTTGTCATATAATCAGTGACCTGTGTGACACCCCTGCGCTAGATGAAAGATTTGGTCTAAAGTTAGCTATGAAAGTGGCACCTGTCTGACAGCTGACAGTATATTTAACCATCTTAGGGCTTATTTGCATTGCAGCTCAAAGAGGGGTTTATGGCTAAGCATGGTGCAACCAGCAGCAACCAGCCTTCAGGTAAATGCTGATTGGTTGAGGCAGCAAGGTGTGTCCAGTAGGATACTCTGAAACGTTGTGACAAGATGTTGCGACCTCTCTTCTGCAGGTTTTATCAAGGAAGTAATAGTACTATTGCCTCAAATACATCTCAGATTTAAACAGTAAAATTTTAAGTGACATGATAAAAAAAATATATATATATATATATATTGTTTACATCACATCTAGTGCTTTTCACATTTTTTAAGAAAAGAAATCCATTAAAGATACATATAATATCTCAGGAAGGAAATTGATAAATGCTTTTCAAAAATATCAGTTTAGTTCTATCTAGTTTCTTAAGGTGGTGTCTATAATAAAATGTCTCCTCTGATAAAGCTCTCACATCCCTACAGCTATAAATTAACAGTACAAGTGATCATCTTTTCTGCATTTCCTGGGGAAATGATTACATTATGGTATCACAAATTTATTTACAGAAAGCTAAACTTGTAGTGGCAAAGCGTGTGGCTGTGATTTTATTGCAGGAGTGCACACTTTTTTTTTCTTCTAATGGACTCACTGTCAAGAGACACAGTGAACGTGTTGTAAGCCATGGCAACACAATTTCTAAAAAAAAAAAAATCGGAAGCATCTATCATTCTGCGATTGCTAGAATTGCGGATGTAAACCTTAATTTAATTAAAGTGCTTCAGTACATGAGCTGCTTAATGCCAATGAGCAAAAACGCTTCAGAAATGCTTTTCGGTGTGAATTAACTTGGTTTAAATTTGATCATGCAAGATTTCTTTACTTTTTTTTTTGCCCCAAGCACCTTTCAAAACAAAATTACACCTATGTTGTGTTCTGTTTATTATTCCTGCAGTGAACCATGGACCTCTCCGTAGTTTTTTGGCTTCTTCGCTTTACATTCCCTGTAAATTCTGGTTGGGTATATGTGCCCTGTCGTGTACACGGTCACGTTACATGCATATATGAAAGGAGAGATATATGCAGCTGCAGAAGTATAAACCACATCTTAGCAGCTATAAGAAGGCAGTGTAACTACTATAAGTAAACAAGAAGGAGAAAGAAGATAGCACCAGCAAGTGATTGAGATACTATACAGATAGCTAGGTCCATAAACTAAAAAACAAACCTGTTAGTCAAGTAACTGACTGTTACCTAGCTAGTTAAAACAACTTCCTAACTGGATGGGTACAAGTTGTATAGTCAGTTGTTAGGTATAACTTTAAGCTAATTATAGAGCAACTGTAGAATATCTTACCAGCTCAGCAAGAAAACCACCAACCCAACATCACTTCCGAGTCAGTTTAAGTTGCAGAGCTGTTAAGCTCTTATCCTCATTTTACCTCACACTTACCGCTTACCCTTTTTACTCGCCAGCTCTCAATTGATCTGGTAATGCCTCAGAGGATAATGGATATAGCCAGTTCAAGGTTTGCTCTGTGTTCTCCTGGCTCAACAGTGGCTTCAGTACAATGTAAATATAAGCCACTGGAGCCAAATTCCAACAACTCTGACTTCGAATGAATATTTTAGGCTTTCTAGGATGAACACAATTGACATTTAGACCGTTTTTATTCCACTGACTGTGTAAAGCCACATCTTTATTTTTTTTAACACACATTTAATCGTGCTATTTAAAAACTCTTCTGAAAAACAACAAAAAAAAAAAAACTGCTGATGTAACTCAGAGTCATGAGATAGAATGGCTGATTTTTAAGTACAGATTTTAGTGTCTGCCACTGCAGGGAGCCTAGATAACCACAGTCTCCATGTAACTACACATCGTCCAGGGGAAAGTGGTTAAATGAATTCTTTGAGGGTTTTTTTTTTTTTTTTTGCTGCTGTATGTTTTTGTGCAGAAGTGAGAATAATGGCTGCACTGTGATCAGCGGTGAGCATGCTGCGATCAGATGATGTTTGCTGTACAAGCATGAGAGGGAAATTTCCTGCTGCAGTTTTCCTGTTTCTTTTCTCGCCGTGTCGTACCATGCAGTCCCTTAGATGGAATGAGTCGCAACCTACCACTGCCTACAGCTGCAGTATTCCTTTCTGTGGAGTTTCTATATGCTAACATTAAACTTTATCAGTACTGTATCAACTGCATTGTTGATAGAAAAATCAGTAAGGCATTGTGTAACCATGTTATCACACAATGGCGCAGTATTCTTGTATAGGAAACATTTGTGTTTCGCTTCCTTGCATGGTAAATGGCATGGGCAAAAATGTGATGCTGAGAAGGCCCTAACTCACCTTTCACAGCCCAGCACTGCTGGCTAAATGAAGTCATCACTTTGCGCTGACAGATTGGACGCGCAGACTGAATTTACTCTGCCCAGAAGGGCCTGAGGCTTTCTCAGACCTCACTGTTAAATAATGAATAAAGGATATCCTGAATGAGGAATTGCTTTTCTTTGAGCCTGAGTGTTCTCAAGAGGATTATTTTTAATAAAGCTCTGCTGAGTGGAGTGAGTATTAATATCTTAGACTATAGACTTACATCTTGTATAATTAGTTTTGGCTAATATGAATGAAAGCTTTTACTTGTTTGTTCTAAACATATCAGGTATGGCCATTATTGAAAAGTATTGATTACTCCTGAGAGCTCTTAGTTTTCTGCTTTCTTAATCTCTCTCTCTCTCTCTCTCTCTCTCTCTCTCTCTCTCTCTCACTCTATCTGTCTCTGTCTGTGTCTGTCTTCTTCTATAAATCTCCCTCTATATCTCTCTCGCTCTACAGACTCCTACCTGTACCCTGGTTTCCAGGGCAACATGTCAGATAATGACACGGCGAGGCTCGGTCTGGACTTCCAGAGAATGTTGCGCATAAACCACATGTTGTACATCGCTGCCAGGTCAGTCTGTCATCACCAATACCACCAACTTTATGCGGATTTCCATCTTTTGCCGTTAAGTGTAATGCTTTTGACCTTTCTTAACCCAGAACATGTGATCTTCCTGAGACGGTGGAGCTCATATGATGACCCTAAAATCTTAACCCATTTAATTCCAAAAGTTTCCTCAGCACTGGGAGTACAAGTTTTACTCTATAGGCAGCTAGGCATTGGAAATGTTCGTGAAAATACACGTTTTTTTTTTTTTTTACTGTGGAAGGGATACAATCATTGGTTGACCAGTCAATCAATTAGACCCAATTATATGAAAATATTTAAAAAGATACAGTAACCTGTGGTAGTGCAGTCATTCTAAAATGTCACTAATGGACCCTTTAAACCTTATAACTACCAAATTACCAAAGGAGTGGTGACCTGGGAAAACCCTTCATATTGTGCAATTTTAACATTTTGTCCTCTATGAAATTTTGCCAAAATTATTATTATTATTATTGTTATTATTGTTGTTATTATTATTATTTTAAAATGCTAAATATCTAAAATTATTTTACTCCCAAAAGTGAAAAGGGGTAAACTTTAAAGATTCTATTCAGACGTCACTGTGGAGATTTTGACAGCCGGTATCTGATTATAAACTCAATTGACTAGGCTTATATCTACTGTCCGAAGATATCCAACAGCTTGATGAAAGCATGACATTCATTGCAAAGCACACTTAGCTAGCAAGGTTTTTAGACAGACCGATTGTTCTTACCGGTAAAATCTTTTGGTGAAGTCAGCCACAGCGATATCAGACAGATTTTTTTTCTAATCCTCGACACGTTCTCAACTACATGCACTAAAAATGTTTTGTTTACTTGCTTTTAAAGAGCTCTTTTCTCTGGTGAATGCTTGAAGTAATGTCTCTGGTCATGTGACTGATTACAGCACCCACATAAAAATATGAATTTAGGACAACCTGTAATTTAATTCATAGCACATCAGTAACAACAATCTTTTAGAGCTTTTCAAATGCAAACAATTTCAATCACATTTCTGATTGATGGAATTAAATGAGCAGTTCTTATGTTAAATCCGTCTGATGCAGTTTGAGCTATACATGCCTTTCTGGAGCTTCTGGCATTATAGCTTGTGTTAAAATAGGTGAACTAGGTTCACTATGTCAAGCAGTGATAAATCACACACTCCAGCGTTTGCAGATCTGCATTCACTGATAAGCACCTTATCCCTTTCTCGCGCATATACCACCATCTACGATAAGGGATGCATGATTGAGGCTAATCAGTCTCATTCAGCTGAGGTGACTGACAGAGGACCTTGCTCACTCGGTCTTCTTTCTTTCTATGTCTTTCGGTCCTTGATTCCTTTGTGTTGTGTGTTGCAGGGATCACGTCTTTGTCGTCAATCTTAGCTCTTCGACTGAGCAAATCGTCCCCCAGCAGGTAAGCGTCTCTCTCTTTTCGACAGCATATGATGTAATGAGCTGCACCATGTGGCCCGCAGCACTCTGAAATGAATAGCGCTAATGCTCCCCCTCTCAGCATCCACGCTATGGCTCAGAGCACTTAGCTGCCCCCAGCCCTTCCCCTCCTCCATATCTCATCCCATTTCTCCGCTTGTTTGGAACATTAAGGGATTCTAAGGTAGCAGAGCATTTACTGTGAAAGGACAGGGAAGCCAGTCACAGCATCTATCCTGTCCTTTTATGATAACGGCAAGCCAGTTATCTTGCCTTGTTTCTGCTTCCTGAAAGCCTGAGCAGAGTTCCTCCCAGTTCAGCTGTGTCTCCATGCAGGCAATTTTTGCATTAAGACAGAAATCATCCAATTAGTGCAATTTACTGTAGTCCTGGTTGGAAGCGCATTGAATCAGCTAGAAGAATCACATTTGTCAGAAGTAATTTGACTTATGAAACCAGGAGAGAGGGACATATTAAAATGAGTTACCTTAAAATATCTAATCTTTTTGCCAAATAAAAGATTCACGGTGGAGTTATTACAAAATTAAAGCAATTCACGGCAATAGATTGGTATGACTGTTTTGAGCACTTGCCTAAAATAGCATAATCCTTTTTCAGACAGTATTTGATTGTCTGATCAAGTACAAATATATGATATGAAAATATAAGCAGGTCTGCTTTGTGAAATACTCTTTTGATTTATATAGGACACCTGAGCTTCTGTAGATTTCTTTTCCTACAATCTAGGATGGTTGCATTATATGTGCATTAACATCGCTGTACCACCATTATTTATAGAAAGCTACAATCATTATTTAGTGGAACATGAAAACCTAAAATGAGGATAAAATTACTGCAGCTTAGTGTGTTAAAATGAATGCTGTCTGAGTAGTCTTATTATTTTGTCTCCTTGGTTTCTCACCATGTTCCTCTCCCTCTCTCAGTTTATTGTTCCAACCTTTTGATGGGTGAGGAAGGGAATATCCTAAATAGAAGGGATGCTTGCATTTATAGAAGCGTGTGTGTGTGTGTGTGTGTGTGTGTGTGTGTGTGTGTGTGTGTGTGTGTGTGTGTGTGTGTGTGTGTGTGTGTGTGTGTATTGGGCTAGTGCTCCTCCCTAGAGAGCAGAGAGAAAGAGAGGAAATCATTCCATTTTTTTTTTCAACTTAATGACATAACCCAGCACCCTGCCAACACTTACACACACACACACACACACACACCACTGCTTGTTAACGGTTTTATGGATCTCACTCTTTTCCTCTTTGACATTCCCACTTCTATCCTCTCTCACACTCTGTGTTTGTTTTCCAAATTTATTGAAGTAAATGAGATTTTTTGTTTTTGCCACTGTCATGAGCAGGGTCAGGTTTTAGAGAGATGTGCTAGACTATCAGTGACAAGTTCCTTCCTATGTTCTTGTTTTTTGCAGAAACTGACATGGAAGACAAAGGATGTAGAGAAATGTACAGTGAGGGGCAAGAACAGCGTGAGTATACAATCTTCCTTCTCTTAAAGGATATTCAGTTTTGTGTCCTTGCTCTCCCAGTTCGTGTTTTCCCACCTTGTTTGCTCTTCGTCTCATTCTTTTCCACTCTTTGCTTGTTTTGTTTGCTTCCCCAGTGGACACTGCTCCTGTAGTGCAGATTGCTTGTTAGTGCTGGCACCACAGGTGCCCGTTATAAAGACACACACACTCACACACAGAGAGAGCTCTTGAATGATTGCTTGTATCTCTATGAGAGGGAGCTTCATAGAACTGTGCACAGCGATTATGGTAAAACTGTGTTTGTGTGTGTTTTCAAGTCATTCCACTCTGAGATGATAAAATCCTCTTGCCTTCCACAGGATGAGTGCTACAACTACATCAAAGTGCTGGTGCCTCGTAATGATGAAACACTGTTTGCATGTGGGACCAATGCGTTCAACCCCACCTGTCGCAACTACAAGGTAGGCTAAGTTTCTCACCTCACCTCACACACACACACACACACACACTCATTAATATCCTTCAGCTCCATCTGTTACTAGTGGAAGGTATAGCAACCTCCCTGTCAGAACCAACAGCCTGCCTACACACACACATATATATATATATATATATATATATATATATATATATATATATATATATATATATATATATATATATATATATATATATATGTATGTATGTATATATGTATGTGTGTGTGTGTATATATGTATGTGTGTGTGTGTGTATATGTATGTATATATATATATATATATATATGTGTGTGTGTGTGTGTGTGTGTGTATACACATACACACAAACATTCTCTTCAAAACTTCATGCTTACAAATGACTTAAGGTTTAATAAGATAAAATATTAAATTACTTGTAAAACTCAGTCAAGTGCACCAGGTTCTTTTAATAGCAGTTGGCACTACTACAGACAGCTTTGGGTGTTGATAGTGGAAATGTCCCAGCGTGAGATCAGTGTGTGTAGGACTGAAGCTGTGTCTAGTTCCTCAGTGCCAGTATGAGCAGAACCATACACTGTCCTGATGAATGACTTGCACAGCATGCCAAATGCTTCTAAAAATCTTAACAGCTGTCTGGAAGTCCAGACAATTTCAACTTCTACGGACTTTACGCACGTTTTATAGCATTTTAGTTGAGCTCATGGTTGTCCCATGATTCATGGTTTGCACTCTACATGGGCTTACAGATTAGATACACAGAGTGCCGTGTGTATGTATGTGAGCGTGTATCTGTGATGGAGCAACATGCCTGTGGTGTGTACTGTAGATGTGAATAAAGTTAGAAGAGGTCATTAGGGAGTCAGTATGCCGACGCTTGCTCCCTGCTTCTTCTGTTTCAGACTCTCTGAGGAGAGCCTGATTTATATTTCTCACCTTGGGGCACATCACAATCTCTCTCCCTCTCTCCTCCCGCTTTTAACCCTCTTGTGATTTTTGCTATGGAAAACGTGTGCCTGTGAGCTCCTGCAGAGAGGGGAATTAGTCAGTGAGAGTAAATCAAATCTCTTGGTTCCCTATCCCCTCCTGCACCATGGAAAAATAATCCTTCCTACAAGCATGCAGCTGTGAGGTTACTGAGTGGTAATATGGCATGATTGCAAAGAAGATCATGGTAAAGTCAAGAAGAGACTATTATGATCTTGGATATCTTTATGGGAAGGATGTTAGTGTGTGGTTGAAGGTGGGTTTTGATAAGTTGTGAATGTTGCATTTAACGATATAATCAGCTATGTTTGGTAGACGTTAGTGGAAACTAGATGGAGCAAATCCATACCCTTCTTTGTGTGTTAGATCCGGTAACTTTGCAGTAAAAATCAGCAGCACATAACTTTTAACGGAAGGACAGAGATAGAAGTGTTCGGCTCACATCTGGTCTATCTCTGCCAACTGGTCAGATGGCCAAAGGTTCTATTTGTTGTGAATTAGACAGGCTGGAAGTCTTAATGTTGGTGTGTCTCAGAAGGTAGGGGAATGCCTTCACCTAAGGGTTAGAGTAGTCAGATAACATTCTGGTTATCAACATCCTACTTCAAAATAACACTTGTTAAAATCAGAAGCTAACATGTGGTCCCACCAGAGTTACGCCCACCAAAACACAGGTTAGAAGACTTGAATGCTAACGCAGCATGAAACATCGCTGTTAATATGATTGACAGGCAAGTAGAGATGCCTGTTTTTTTTTCCTGATAAGTTGAATGTTGGTGGTCCAATGTATAGATTTTTTTCCCCAGAGAAGATATTTTATAGACAGCTTCGGAAATGTGAGGAGAACTTCACCAACACATTCCCAAAAAGGGGTTCTGACTCTGCCTTTTCACTCATCTTGGAATGGTTAAGTGGAAAACGGCCTGATAGTGAACAAAGTACAGGGTTTTGGAGGGTTCAAGAAAAAGGTTCAAGATGGGAAAAGAGGAGATTTAAGGATGTTATGGTGAGGCTGAGTGCAGAAGATTAGTGGGCCAGTCAGAGGTGCATGTGTAGAGGTTGTTTGCTCGCAGCTGTAGGTGTGAGCAGAGCTAACAAGGCCAAGCAACTCATCTTGTTAGTCTCAACCTGAGACTTCTTACTGATATCTGCAGCAGTGAGACTTTCACACTATAGGTTAACACACTCTATTTTGCTTTTTCCCTGAGATCTGTACTTTATTGCTGAGAGAGTAAAAGGCTGATATTTGGAGTAAAACTGTGTCTATGTCCTAGGATTAGAGCCTGTTATGTCTGCCGGAAGTTGGCCCCCTATACAGCCTCCCTGATGCTGCCATGAGACTATGAGTAAAGGCAGAAAGCAGTGGAACATAACAAAAGCTAATTCAGAAGTTTGATTTAAATCATGAAATTCAAAAGATATACTCAGCATGTACTGAAGTATGTGTCATAAATCGAAAACACTGCAGTAAAATGGCTTCAACAGGAACCCTGGATTAGAAATGAGATGGACATGTATGTGGTGTTTCATGATATTGTTATCTCTTTCTCTCTCCTCTCTCTCTCTCTGTGTTTTTCTCTCTCGTTGTCTCTCAGATGGCCACACTGGAGCAGGTTGGAGAGGAGGTGGTTGGTCAGGCGCGGTGCCCTTTTGAATCACGCCAATCCAACGTTGGCCTGTTCGCTGGTGAGTTGGCTGAGCCGGGACCATCAGGAGAGAAACATGATCTCACCTTTAATCTTGCCAATATTCTACTGACATTTCACAAAGTTCAGCTGCTACTTCCATGATGCCAGCACACATACAGTCTCAGGGAGCATGCAATTGTAGGCAGTGAAAGCTCTGAAAGCTTGTATGTGTGATGAATATTAGGTATGTTTGGCCTTTAAAGCTTCCATGCTTTTCACGTGCAGGTGGTGATTTTTACTCGGCAACAATGACAGATTTTTTAGCTAGTGATGCGGTGATCTACAGAAGTTTGGGGGAAAGTAGTCCAGTCCTGCGAACCGTGAAGTATGACTCTAAATGGCTGCGAGGTTAGACTGCTGACACAGCACTCTGTCAAAATCTCTTTGTTCTCTCTGATGAAATGGGTACGCTTGGTGAAAGTGTTTCTTGTTTAATATGCGTGTTCTGTTCTTTCAGAGCCTCATTTTCTTCATGCCATTGAGTATGGGAACTATGTGTACTTTTTCTTCAGTGAGATTGCAGTGGAGTACACTACTCTTGGCAAGGTAAGACCCACACAGCTCAGCTCGACACTGTGGGTAGCTGTGAACAATAGACAGAATTTGGCCCTCCGTGATTCAATAAGCTGTGCAATGCATTGTTTGCGGATACTATTACTGATACTAGACTGACTTGCCTTTGACTGGCTATTCTACTCCCTTCTTTTTCTAGGTGGTGTTTTCCAGGGTGGGTCGGGTGTGTAAGAATGATAATGGAGGTTCTCCAAGGGTTCTGGAGCGGTACTGGACATCATTCCTTAAAGCTCGGCTGAACTGTTCTGTTCCGGGTGATTCGTTCTTCTATTTTGATGTTCTGCAATCCTTAACAAATGTGATGCAGATTAACCACAGACCTGCTGTGCTGGGAGTTTTCACCACGCAGGCCAACAGGTGACAACACACTATGAACTCAGCTCTCCTCTCCTCTCTTCTGCTCTCTTCTTCTCTCCTCTCCTCAGTGATGAGGTGGTGTGATGCCATTACCGCCCCAATGTCGTCAGATGTTTTATTCCTCTTATACCACAGCAATTTGGCAATAATCAGACTTTTTATTTATTAAGAAATGACACACAATCCTTTTTATCTGTTTATAATTATATTTAATGATGTAGAACATACACAAAACAAGTTAGTTCCTGTTAGCATGTTATAACGGCTATAAACGGTCGTTCATTCACTGGCCTCTCTTTTTTTTATTTTTCTCATTTCTTTAGTTTAATAAGATAAAAATGCAGCTTGTAATGTTAACAAGAAACCATTAAGTGCAAAGCCCTCTCCTCTGAAAACTTTTCCTTGTCAGAAAACAGCCTTACCTATGACTGTTACAAAGTGTTGGCACCGGAGACTTCTTCCAAAAATGCTAAATAAATGTCCCTTCACAGAAGTTTACACCATATCAACAATTACGCACTTTTTTTTTAATCCATTTATGTGGAGTGTCAGCCATACCTGTTCAATTTGTTACTATCGGAGTGTTAACATGTAAACAAGCATATTAATATAAACCGGTGATTTGCCTTGCAGCCGGCTGTACTGTCAGAGCTGCTGTTCTAGAAAACTAATCAGAATTGTGAATCCAACAGTTCTGTGGTATAAATTTAAATTAAATATTTCATTTAAAATTTTAAATTAAATATTTCATCACAAAAAAACATTGAACTGTGTTCCCATACTTTAAAATGTATTTGTAGATAGAGTTAAGCAAAGACATCTGATTAGCCCTCTACTTTTGATTTTCTTTTTATCAGTATCACTGGCTCTGCCGTTTGTGCCTTCTACATGGACGACATCGAGCGAGTGTTTAGTGGCAAGTTTAAGGAGCAGAAGACCAGCGAGTCAGCCTGGACCCCCGTACCTGATGAGCAGGTGCCCAAACCCAGGTATGTCTCATTGCAGGGGGAATGGGTCATGACACCACTTTCAGCTTCCTCTCTTATAATACATGCATACGAGTGATTAAGAGTATAACAGATGAAAACTGTACAGCAAGAAACAGTTGAAATGTTCATCAGACTTTATTATCTTCTTTATTCTGACTGGAATTTCACGTTTAGACAAGACATTGATAGTCTGCTCACCTTTGAATGTTGCTCAAATTAGAAATAAAAAAAAGAGCTGACTAGGATTAGTTGTTTATTTCAGACTTCAGGCAGAAGATTAAGTGTGTATTTGATGTGTGAGGAAAAAAATTGGATTTGACTGTGTGAGTCTTAGATTCCCTAAACTGACTGGTCAGGGGATTATGTCCTGTGAATGGCACACACATGTCCTCTGACTGATTAATGCTCAATTTCTACATAGGACTCAGAGTTTGGCTTGTCAGGCCAAACCTAGAATCTGTGATCTTGGCATGTTGGGTTGCTTTAGCTCCAGTTTCTCTGAAAGGAAATGAGCAGCTTTGATTTAATGACTGCTGAAAGAGATACTGGAATTCCAAATGCTTCTGTGCCTGTGTATGTCAAAACATTTCTGCTGAAAGCATTGTAGCTAAATTTCAGTATCTTTGTGCGTGTGGCTCTAGGCCAGGTTCCTGTGCAGGAGATGGTTCTGCGGCAGTGTACAAGTCCTCCACCTCCTTCCCTGATGAGACTCTCACTTTCATCAAGTCCTATCCACTCATGGACGAGGCTGTACCGTCAGTCAATGGGCGGCCATGCTTCACAAGAACTACAAGCAGGTACATACACACACAAAATTCACAGCACTGTCCATGTCACAGCCAATAGGACAATTGACAGATTGCTTGAGCAAGCTGTAGAATGCCTGCTGGGTATAACCACACTTTCTCCATCACATCTGTCCGTTGCAATTTTTTTTCAGACAGTTTATTCCTCTCTGTCAAACTTTCTCTGCGTTCCTCTCTCTCTCCCTCTCTCTCACACTCTGTTGCTCATTCTCACAATCACATCTGTCTCAGGCTCTCCTGAGAGACACCACGTCTAAACACTACTCAAGAGTAAACACAGACACCTGTGCTGTTTAATACTGTTGGATGCACAGGCGGTTCGGCTGCAATGTTTACTAATGAAGCCATTTCCTATCTGTAGGTTTAAGTTGACCCAGATAGCCGTGGACACGGCCGCTGGGCCTTACAAGAACCACACAGTCCTGTTCCTGGGCTCGGAAAATGGCCACATTCAGAAGATCCTCGCCAGCACGCACCCTAACTCCACCTACAGCAGCCAACTCCTGGAGGACATCGATGTGTACAACCCAAACAAGTGAGCTTGCTCTATCTCGCTTTCTCTCCCTCTGGAAGAGTGAGGAAGTGTGCACTATGGGAGTACAGACTTAGTGAGCTCCACTACTGATTAATTCTGTTTGCGTCTCACAGGGCTACAGCTTCTCCCTGGAAATGACATGAGCGGTTTACTTATTTGCTTTACTGGGTTTTTTATTCTCACTCTGACAGCTCCGTAGCACACAGCAATTATTACAGCTCTGAGAAACACCCACGTGCCAGAGCTGAAACATTACACACACATTACAAAGAGCTTTGTTCCCGGTGCACCCCCCCCAATCCTCTCTCTCTACTTTTGTATCTCTTACTCTTCCATCTGAGGAGTGATGGAGTGTACACTATGGGAGTAAAGACTCTGTGAGCTCCACCACTGATTAATTCTGTTTGTGTCTCACTGGGCTGCAACACCTCCAGAACCCGCTAGATACACACGGTGGCCTAGTACTCAGTTTACTGTCTGTGTCTCGCTTATACACACATACAAACTTTCTTACTCTCATCTGTATACACTGAGGCATTTTATTAAGACAGCAAGCTCCATCCTATAGTAAACAGGGTGGACTGTAAAGCACTAGTTTTATCCTTTTGGAATGTTGCCATTTTTTCGGTGGCCTGTGGCTGTGCATTAACTGTCTGATAAAGTAAACCATCCTGGGTGGCCTCATATATAAGGCAATTCATAAGTGACTTTATTCCTTACTACACCAGTCAAGAACTTAGCACAACATATGCTGGTTTAATGTATAAGCATTCACTTTCATTGTGATAAGCAAAGTTAAACTGTTTCAAGAAACTGTTTTTCTGCATTTTTTTTTCCCTTAACGTGGCATATTTCCAGCCGAAACAGGCTCAGCGTTTTTGCTTGATGACAGCTGGGGGTGGAGGGAGGGGAAGTGAAACGTGACGTGATATTGACTTTGGTTAATATTCTTTCTTTCATGCTGAGGCACACATTGTGATGTGATGGAAAACACTTGTTACGTATGTAACTGTGGTTCTGTGAATTCCGGATGACCACTAATGGATAATCGCTGCGCCAGCTAGATAGGTCGAGAAGGAAATACCAACATGTCATGACGTAGACCGAGATGCGAGGATATAAACCACATGATAATGACTATACGCCAGCTTTATCACCTCGACAATCCAGCGTGCTAGTCTTTGCTTAGACAAAGGAGCACCCTTGCATACCTCATCATAACAGACAAATAACTGAGCCGTCTGTCTGAAAGAAGCAGTAGACTTAACATAGCACCTTAAAGCTCGTACAGGACACAGTAGAAGAGACCTCCCCCCGATTGCATCAGAGGAAGAAAGAGGAGATTGAAAAGCAGCCGGAGGAATAGACTGGTTCACAAATTGAGGTGACAAGACCTTAGGAAGGAAAGCCAGATTAGGCCGAAGAATGACCCCAGAATCCTCTGGTAACCAGTGTAATCACGATTCACTCACCGACAGGGTATGAAGCTCACCAACACGTTTAGCAGAAGCAATGGCTAACAGAAAAGACACTTTCAGGTACAGCCACTTAATATCCACAGCATCCAATGGCTCAAACTGTGGTGTACAAAGAAAATCTAAAACAAGCGGCAAGTCCCAAACAGGAAAGAGAGTAGAACGAACAGGCTTTAAACACCTTACTCCCTTCAGAAAACTACATACAAGGTTGTGAGACCCCAAGGATGCACCATCTACCGGGGCATGATAAGTAGAGATAGCAGCAACATAAACTTTCATGGTAGAAGCCGCCTTATTGTCCTCTAAGAGATGCTGTAAAAAACCCAATACTTTTGGCACAGTACAATGAACTGGGTCAAGTCCTTGCTCCCCACACCAAGATGAGAAAATCCTCCAACGAGCAGCATGAAGCTGTCGTGTTGAAGGAGCCATAGTGTTACCGATAGTGTTCACAACTGCTGGCTTACAATCAGTTAACTGAGAAGTGGACCCACTGGCCATTCAGCTGAGAAAGGAGGTCCTGTCTGATGGGAAGCTGCCACGGCTCGCCCTGTAACAGACTCAGAAGAAGAGGAAACCATGGCCTGGCTGGCCAAAGAGGTGCCACTAAAACCACCCTGTGTTTGGACAGAAATATTCGCTGTAGGGTCTTCCATAGAAATGGAAAAGGAGGGAACGTGTACAAGAGGCAGTTCAGCCACTCATGAGCTAACGCATCCTGTCCCAATGGGCTGGATGCCTCTGCCCTCACAAACCACCAACGGCAATGCATGGTTAGCTCCAAGGTAAATAGATCGACCTCCGCCTTGCCAAACCGTTGCCAAATCAGCTGCACCACGTCCGGGTGAAGACTCCATTCGCCCGGAAGCAGCAGATCCCTGGACAGAGCATCCGCCACTTGATTGTCCAATCCTGGAAGATAAACTGCCTTCGGCCTTGAGACCATCTGAGGATCTTGCGAGTTAGTTGTAAGGATGCAAGAGACCTGGTGCCGCCCTGGTGATTCAAATGAAAAACTGTTGACGTGTTGTTGGACCGGACAAGTACATGGCAGCCTAACAGATTTGGTAAGAAGTGTTGTAGCGCTAGATACACCGCCTTCAGTTCCAGAACACTGATATGTTCTAAGGCCTTCTTTGCTGACCAGCGGCCACCAATCCCCCTCTGGTTCCATGTTGCCCCCCATCCTGTCAGTGACGCATCGGTTGTGATCACTTCCCGACGAGAAGGCACCACTCCTAGTAGCACTCCAGCCCTCAGAAATGTTACCTGTTTCCAGGGTTGAGTCTAGCCCTAAGCTGTTGCTCCACCTCTGAAGAGGCCTGAGGTGAAGCAACCCTGAGGGAATCACAGATGTGGCGGCAGCTAACATCCCCATCAATTGTAAAAGGACAACTTAAGGTATCCTTGCCCCCAGACGGAAACGAGTCAACAACTGAAGAATACTGACTGTCCGAGTGTGAGACAGTGTGGCAGACATTGTGACAGAATTGAGCGTTATTCCTATGAAGTTTATGGTCTGCTCTGGAACCAAATGACTTTGTGTCGTTCACAGTAAGGCCCAGCTTCTGTATATGCTCCAGTACAATCTTGGTATCGCGTAGAGCGGTACACTCTCGTTGGGGCGCAGAGCAGCCAATCGTCCAAATAAGGCAGAATCCTCATGCCCTTGGACCAAAGAGGAGACAGGTGAAAACACGAGGAGCTAGAGACAGCCCGAATGGCAAGACTCTGAACTGATAGCCTTGACCCTGAAAACTGAATCTTAGGAACTTCCTGTGGTGGGGAGCAATGGGAACATGGAAATAAGCATCCCTCAAGTCTACACTCACAAACCAGTCTCCTTTCATCACAGATCGAAGAATGTCGACTGTGCGTAACATTAGAAAACGAAGACACTTTAGGAACACATTGAAGCGTCGAAGATCCAGAATTGTCCGGAAACCGCCGTCCTTTTTTGGAACAAGGAAGAATGTCAAGTAAAAATCGTCCCTCTGTCTGAGAGGGGGAACTTTTTCTATAGCTCCTTTCAACAACAGCGAACGAATTTCCACGGAAAGGGCCATTGAACTGGTCGCATCTTTGACGACTGTTGGAAGAATTCCTGAAAACTTTGGAGGCCAGCGTCGGAGCCGCAAAGTGTATCCCCTGTTCAGAGTTGTCAGAACCCAGGGGTCGGATGTTGCTGGTTCCCAGTAATGTAGGTGCTGCGCAGTGAAACGACCGACTGCCAGCCCAGAAACTTCAGGGTTTCTGGTTTCTGCCCTTTGAACCTGTGGGGGGGGGGCCCCCTTGATGATGGCGGGGAAAAGGGTGGTGCGACTGAGTCTCTCCGGCCACTCTGTGTCGCTGTGGCATCTGAAGTTGGGGGCTACTATGGTGACGCAACCACTGCTCTGAACTCTGAACCGAAAGATTTAACGTTATAAGGGAGAGGAATTACACGTGAATTATCAGAACTATATAACTAACAGCACGATACAGCGCTAACCAATGACCTATCATAAGCGACAAAGCGAAAGAGGCTGGGCATCGAGCTGCTGTGGTTTATATCCTCGCATCTCGGTCTACATCATGACGTGACTCTGTTGGTATTTCCTTCTCGACCTATCTAGCTGGCGCAGCGATTATCCATTAGTGCTTAGCACCGCCTCTGGCAGTCATGAGGAATGAAACAGAATCAGAGATGTTTTGAGTGGTGGACTGATGGATGATGATTAAAAAAAACAACATATTTTGTCTTTTAAGTGGTTGAAATTGATTAATCATACACAATAATACCAGTAAGTTTACCTATCAAGGTAAAAAAAAAAATGTCAGTTTTGATTTCAGGTTGTTCTTATGAACACTGTCTCGCCCCTTGTTAGATGCAATGTACGTGGGGAAGACCGAAGGATTCTGGGACTGGAGCTGGATAAGGACCATCATGCCCTGTTTGTAGCCTTCTCTAGCTGTGTGGTACGTGTGCCTCTGAGCCGATGTGCTGACTACGGAACCTGCAAGAAGTGAGTAACTCTGTGCTCTTACTGTACTTAATACCGCAGCACTGCTGTATTTTTGAATCCGATAGGTCAAAAGGTGTTGATTAATTTTACATACATGAATTTCGACTGAAATTCAAATGACAGGTTTATATTAATGCACTAGTTCTAGTACTTTATCATTTATATGGTAACAATTTATTCATAGGGAATCGTGTTGCAGATGCTGAAGATAATCTAAGGCTAATAATAAACCGATTAAAAAATGTGTAGTTATTTAACAAGAAAAAACGTGATTGCTGATATGAATCTTTCTGTAAGGAGGTGTTTATGTAGTAAAAAGCTGTGTGTTTTTGTCTTACTAATTTCAGCAGAGAGTTAAAAAAGAGAGGCTGGTGAGGGAGCAACTGTTTATAGCTGGTACAGCATAAGTGATAAAAGGAACTGACTCGCTTGTCTCATGAATGTTCCACATCATTGAATGTAGCTATAAACTGTTTAAAAGCATTGTTGTTGATCAATAAATTCAAATTTGTAATCTTTGAGAAATCTCTTTTGTATAAGGGGTATAAAACCCTTTGGGAGGTGTTTTTAAAGGACAGTTCACTTTGGAGTGGTAGTAGCACTCTGTATCACACCAAACTGTGATGGATTATTTTACTATAACAGTGTTATGTTCTTTTTCCTAATTTAACTCTCACCTCTTCTAAATATCTATTTTTCACTGATACCTTCTATAGTCCTGACATTGCTGTAGTTATAATAATGGATAGTCAGGACATGAGATAAAGAAGTGAAAAGTGGTATGTGGTATGGGTGGTGACAGTCATGTCAATCAGTACCTTTTAAAGACTACTAAAACTTTTATAGATGCATATTTAATATTACAGATGCTTTCCCTGATGTTGACAGGAAAACACTGAGGGTGAGAAATCTGCACTTTTGCAGAGACAAGCACTTAAACACAGATAAGCTAGGCCATATGTAGGAAAGCAGGAGAGCACTGCATCTGTCTCTGTGCTGTGTTCTGAGTAGCTGATGGAAATGGGGACGTGTTTCCTCCACAGCATGATAAACGTCCCTCTCCACCAAGACGCCACCAGCCAAGCTGCACACACTCAAATAGGAACCATCTGATTGGCTAAAAGCCAGTAACAACCAGACCAGAGAGGCTGTGATTTTCTTCTTCTTCTTCTTCTCCCTCTGTAAATAGTGGACGAGAAAGCTGATAGGCTCTGTTTCACTTCATAGTGATCCCCAAATCCTATCATGGGATTTGACCAAGAAGAGGGCGCACCTTGGCTGGGATTATGGGCCGGTAATCACTGCTGCCTCCCATTCCTCATTTCAGCCTTTTCACACAAATGCTTTGCTTTATAGAGAAGGTGTGCTCGAAAGTGCAGGTCTTAGTCACTAGTTCACTCTGGAGAAAGCAGAGTAGAGACCCATTCACATAGGGGATTGTGGAAGGGAAAAGTATCCCTGTTTATTTATTTTAAGTCAGGGTTATATTAGCACATAGTGCTTATATGGTGGGGTTTTATTCCATATTTAGCACTTTAGCAATTAGTACCAGCTGAATGTGAAATGTAAATGCCAGCATTAAAGTAGGCGTACAGTGGAAAGTACTGAGATCTAATTCAGCTCAAAGTACAAACATCTTCCCTAAATTTTTCAAAAGATGAGTAGTTTTACTGAATTTTTTATTAGTGTTGTTTATCCCCATTTGAAGGTAATAGGACCTAAGTGTTAGGGTAGGGCACTGAATTGGTGGAAAGTCTGAGAGCAGTAAACAGCTGAGCTTAGAGAAACAGAAGGCACGGTGGATACAAGAGCAGCTATCGATCAGAGGAACAGAAGAAAGCATTGTGTTAGTATAATTTGTTTTTCTAGACTCCTTCATTTTGTTACTCTCTGTCATTCAGCCTCCCACTCAATCACTTTCTCCCAAACCACACACTGCTGAATATCCACACACATTATTTTCCTTTTTCTCTCTCTCCTTCACTCCTACTGCTCTCTCTCTCTCTCTCTCTCTGGCTGTCTTATGAGCTCTGCCATGTCACAGAGTCCCAGTTGGGTTCTGGCAGCCATAGCACACCTGTCAATCACACACACATGTGTGCACACACACTCATGCACTCACATCTGGCTCTCGGGCAAGTTCTCTGACAGTCCCTCCATCTCCATCTTTCTCTTGACACCTCTTTCCCTTTGTCTGCTCTCTCTCTCTCTCTCTCTCTCTCTCTCTTTCTTCTGCTTTATTCGGCTGATGCTGTGACTGGCTATCCTCTCTGACATGTCACACACAGACTTGGTCTATTAGTTGGGTGGGGCCTTTGTGAAGTATGATGATGAAAATTTGGGGTGAGAAATGCAGACCCTTTTCAGCCCATCTGCTGTGAATTAACTGTGTATGTGTGTGTATTTTAGGAGCTGTTTGTCCTCACGAGACCCTTACTGTATCTGGCAGAAGACGGGGAATTGTGCCACTGTGGCGCCAGGATTAAAGTGAGTTACAGAATGCAGCATCCTGCTGTTAGCCTCTTTATTCTAACCAAGTTACAGCAAATTAAAGGTTTACAGTAAGCTGCTATACACGGGTCAAAGACAAAGCAGATTTGAAGTGCAACTGCAGTGTTTAATGTTGAAATAAAACAAAGACATAAAAAGAGATGAAACTGACAAATGGGAAGCAAGCTGAATAGAATTTTTAAATGAACAAATGAAGGTGAAAAAAAAGAACTTCCTTAAGAGCTCTTTGAATATGTACTGATACTGGTTTTCTACTTGGAATGTTTTCGGAAGGGAAATACTCTCTTGTAAGGTTCTACCTACAGTCTACATCCAGAGGGACAAACTGTTTGTTTGTTTGTTTGTTTGTTTGTTTTTGGTCTGTCAAACCTTTTTATTTGTATTGTAGAGTGTAGAATTGAATGGTAATTTAAATGCCCTTACTTAAGAAGTAAAATCGGAATGAATGAAATTATTGAGATGTTTCATGCAATTTTATTTTTTTATTTGAAAATAATAATTAATTGTTAATATATTTTGAAAAAGTTGGACAAAAATCCAATATAACATATAATTGGCAGAAATATGAGCCATACTTTTTTTAGAACGATAATGTAGAATATGCAAAGTCATTTTAAATATGCATCACATTGTCTTATAATAGAAAGTGTTTTGTTGCTAAATTTAATTTAAATGTACAATGGTTTGTGTTATAATGTCACACTGTGGGGTTCTTTTGCTTGTGTGTTATTGATGCCTTAATGGAAAAGTGCTATGCTGTGTTTTCATTCAGTGCTCTGCTGCATGCCTCCTCAGATTTTAATTCATGTAATCTAAAAATAATGTGCTCCATTGAGTCAATATTAATTATATACCAACATCTTGCGCAATTTTGGTCTCCTGCTCGGAGCTTGTCAAAATGTTGTGAAGCCAAGGTGTATAGCCATCCATCTTGTTTGGAGGCAAGCATGCCTTCCAGTAGCAGGCTGAAGGAAATGAAAGGGTGTGAGGCATGCCTGCACCTATGCAGGATTATCGATCACACCCAGCCTGATGTCATTTATTTGTCCACCCAGGACCAAACCTGTACGACACGAGCTTCTATTGACCAGCCATAACTCTCAGCCAGGGGAGGAGGGAGAAGCTTCAATCAATCTCACGCTCTATCTGTATGCATGGAATCGAAAGCAATGTTCGGCTCTATGGCTTTCAGCCACCATGCCTGTGTATGCCAAGCCAGCACCTTAGAGAGTGAAACAGTAAGCGAGAGAAAGAGATAGTGAGAGAGAGAAAACTGTTAGCTGTTAGCTCTAAAACCCAGCAGGCCTTTAGCACCTTTGTCCCGCTGAAACATGGCTGCTACTCTAAATCACTGCGAGTGCTTATTTTCTCATCACAAATTTGGCTGTAAATTGCGGTGCGGAGTTAGTCACGGCATGTTGCAGACTTGGGTATGCTATCCAAATGTGAGTATTGATCTCTTTAAATAGCACTGCAGAGTTATTGCCTCTAGGTCACATGACTGTCTGTGTGTATGATATTTACTGTAGGCTCCACTGGCTTGCTGCTATTGAAATGTGTGGTATGTATTAATGGAAGTTCCATAAAGTCCCTGGCATGCCAGCTAACTTGGCAACTTATTGACCTCGTTTGGAAAAATCGGTGTACAGAGTCGGTCAGATAGAGTTGCTGATAGTTTGTTTCTATCAAGGGTAGTATAAAAACATATTCCTAATATTATGCTACTCATAATTAATTCCCTCTAAACTGCTTGTCTGTTGTGAGGAATGGGCTGGGTTTGGGTTTCAGTTGAACCCATCTTGGCCTTCTTCAAAAATACCTTTCATGCCGACAAAAGCCTACTTGTGCACCTCTGCTGTTCGGCGTAATCTACATGGTGTCATGGCTAAGATAAGTGATAGAGCTTCTGACTAAACTGAAACCTGGTCATGACAGTTGGTGCGCACAGAGCAGCTGGACTTGAGCGATTCCAGACTGAGGCCTCCAGTCAGCCAGGCAAGTCATTCGTCAGAGTTAGCAGGACAGTGTCCTCTGTACATTAATGATGTGCTGCTTCCTCGCTGACACAACACAGTTATTTATGCTCCCAGTGAAAAGCCTGCACAGCTTTGTCCAATCATTTCCAGCACTGTTCATTACAGGGGGACAGAAAATAGTTCACCCTCTCACCCCTTTTCACCTGCTGACTTCTGGGTAATTTATGTCCTTGGCAGGTCAAGCTGTGGTTTAATAGCATTGTTCCTCAGAGGAGAAATCTGGAGAAAGGGCTGTGTTTTAAGTCTTTGGTTGGTTAAAAAGTGATTCCATGTAATTTTTTTTTGTTAAGCTAATTTGAGCCAAGGGTAATTGTAAAGTCTTTAGTGTACACTGCGGGAGCTAATTTATCACATAAGTGTGGTTGAAGCATCCCCTGTACTCTTGCTGTTTTATTAGTAGATATTACTCAATATCTAGTTAATATCAATTAGCTATGATATTAATGAGGTTTCAGCACCAGTATAGGCAGGGTGTGGAGTACTACAGTTCGTCAGTGCTGAAGCTCAAACCACAGGTCTGAAGTCAGTGTGCTGTCTGAGTAATGACCTTTTGGGGATGAACATTTTGCTTTGATTTCCCAGTTTTCCGTACAATGTTATTTGAAGATGTGTTGTTTGAGCCAGTTGTGGTTCAGCAATCTGGAGCAAACTCTTTGGGGATCTGCTAAAGATAGCAGCTTACACTGTCAGGCCCACTTGCTTTATGGGGGTTTTGTGTCTTTTGAAAACCTTTGGCTCTTGCTTAACAGCGTTACTCAGGCTCACAACATCTGAGACTGAGATGTATGTGTAATTCCCCCTTCTCTATGACTACACCTTCTTTCTAAACCTCCTAGCAGAATCGATCAGGTTTTGGGCTAAAATGTCAGCAGAATAAATGATGCCATAAATCTTCACAAGTGCCCCTGAACCAGCAGCCACAAAACAGCCCTAATGCTTTTCCTTGTAGTTCCCTCACCAAACATGATGATGGTGTGTAACAAGTTTGGTTAGCATGATGCTAATTGTAACATTAATGATGCTTGGTGAAGTTCAGGCACTGAATTTTGTGAGGTGCTCTCGGGATTTTTTTTTTTTTTTTTTTTTTTTTTTTTTTTTTTTTTTTTTTTTTTTTTTTTTTTTTTTTTTTTTTTTTTTTTTTTTTTTTTTTTTTTTTTGCAGCGTTTTCAACCAGCTTGTTGTTATGAAAGTGGAGTTTAACAGTTTATTTTGAAACTTGACAACCACAATAATCAGCCAAACTGTGCAATTCTCAAACTGTGATCTTTGGAGTCATTTTCTCACTGTGCTCCAATGTCCATTTCCAAGCACATTTTTGCAACTGTTTCAGACACATGATGTTTTTGTTATGGCCCTACTTTGCATGATGGTATTTTTAAGTGCTTGAGTATTTTCAGATCCATTACCTGAGTTGTGAAGGTCAATAACCATCTGTTTTGTGTTAAAAAAAAAAAAAACTTTGTATTGAAAGGTTTCTCTGACAGCAATGGATGACAAAGGGACTTTACATGTGTGTAATCTTATATTTATCCCCTGGAGAAACAGAACATTGCAACAACAGTGCTCATTAGCAGGATCAATTGTGTGTGTGTGTGTGTGTATGTGCGTGTGTCCGTGTGTGCGTGCGTACATGTGTGTTTGTGTGTGTGTGTGTGTGTGTGTGTGTGTGCAAAACACACTCACACTGAATCCATACTTCTATTCTGATATTATGCATACCCTTGTGTAGCTGACAGCCTGCCGCACATTATAAGGGAGTATCATATCATTCTCTCTGTTTCTGTCCCTTGCTCTCTGAGGTTAATGGAAATAGGGGATGTAAATTGTGCCGAGGGAAGAGGGCAGACAGATTGAATATTGAAGACATGATTTCTTTGTGTCAGCTGTTGCTGCTATATAACCTGCACTACCTGATGCACTATTCTTTTATTTCCCTTTTCTAATCTGTGTAGCTTGTCCTTGTTTGAAAGGAAATGGTGTAGTGGTTTATCAAGTCTCTGCTCCTCCAGTAGACACTCTGGAATTTGACTACTACTAGGGCAGTGTTTCTGTTACACTAAAGGGCTCTCCCACACCCCTGCTTGAGTCAGTGCCCCTAAATTATGAATCAGGATGTAACGTAAATCAATGCATGATTAAAGTAAATAACAGCATAATTCACAGCATTTGACAGATCAGCATCCTAAATCCAGATGATGCATTTATAGATTTGAACATACACTATAGGGAAACGTTTTGCTGCTATAACAGCCTCCACTCTTTACATTACGATACATTTTGGAGCATGGCTGTGGGGATTTGCCCATTCAGCCGCAAGAGCATTAGTGAGGTCAGGTGAGGAGACCTGGGGTGCATGCAGTTTTCCAGCTCATGAGATCAGAGGGGGTGAGATCAGGGCTCTGTGCAGGCCACTCGAGTTCTTCCACACCAACCTTGGCAAACCATGTCTTCATGGATCACGCTTGTGCACAGGGGCATTGTTTGAAACATGTTTGAGCTCTTTTGTTCCAGTGAAGGGAAATGTTACAGCATACACAGACATTCTAGGCAATTGTGTGCTTCAAACTTTGTGGCAACTGTTTGGGGAGGGCCCACATATGTCAGTCCACATACTGTTGGCCATATAGTGTAATGACTTTCATACTACATAGTACCATACTTGATTCTTAATGTGTTCTTAGTGGTTTCTTCGGTAATTATTTTATTTTCACGCTTCTCAAGAGTCTTACTAAAGTATCTTTCCTGGCTAGAGCTGGGAGATATGATGATATAATGTCAATATTAGGATAAATTATGTCATGATACACTTTTCTGAGATATTATTGATATTGTGATATCTTTTTTTTTTTATTTATTTTTTTTTTTTTTAATTGATTAAAAGATAACAATTACATACTCTGGAAGCATATTCATCAAGTTTTCTACTATCTGAATTTTTAAAATTGGAAAAATTTGTAAAAAAAAAAAAAATCTCTTTACAGATCCCCTCCCCCCTTTTCAGTGTTTTTGTAACCATTGAATACAAATATCATCAAACTAAAGGTTTATTTCTAAATGCAGCACTACTCCTTTTTGTCAGTTTGTTAGGAAACCTATATATTGAGATGCATATTGTGTATCATAGAATTGTCTTGAAATATTGTGATATGATATTTTTGTCATATCACCCTCCTCTCTTCCTGGCTATACTTTGTTTGCTTATTATGATTTTGTACCTGATAGTGATTTTCTCTAAGTGCAGCACTTTTAGCCCATGCAGTATGCAGTACATGCAGCACTACTGCATGTGTCAATGTTTTTAATATGTTGTCTCTAGCAATATTATGGCTCTCTTCCTATTCCAGGTGAGGTAATCTGTGGAGGTGTTGGTGACTTTGCTGGTTTTGGGCTGTTGTGGTCTTGCCATAAGTATTTTAGATACTTTTCATGCATGACCTAATGCAACTGATCAGCCAGCTGTTCTGTCCTCTGTAATGGAGAATGTGGCACGATGATGAGAGAGGTGCAGTACTCATTGTCCTCAGCCTGCAGAAACATTGCAGCTATAGAGCTGTCAGGCAAGCCTATTTTAGGATTCTCAGCATAATTCTAAGCTTGAGTGCACTGTGAAACACAGTATTGGCGTAGGACATGAGAACATGACATTAATCAAATGGACAGTTTGAAATTAACTATTGAGCAGTCTCACAGGGCCAGACATGAGCTCTATACTGCAAAAAATGGCATCTTAGCAAGTGAAAATATCTTGACTGCAGTCAAATATATCTAGTATTTCCGCTTATAACATAACACCAAACCAAATATAAGATTATTAAACCTGATTGAAGATATTTGTACTAATTTCAAGCTTTACATTTTCTTATTCTTTTGGCAGATAATGTTGCTTCTTTCTAGAAATAAATGCTAGAAATGAAGACAATTATCTGCCAGTAAAACACAAGACTTTTCAAGTATGAAATTATAAAACAAAATGGCTAGAAATATGCTTATATTTGTCCTATATGTAATTTTTTAATTGGAAATACTAGCTAAATATGACTATATTCAAGGTATATTCACTTGCTAAGATGTAATTTTTTCACACACAGTAACGCATTTGGAGACACTAGTGAGAAGGGTGGGTGGGTGGGAACATTGTGTGCTTAGTATCAAAGCCAATCCAGTGCACCATGAAAGCAGAGTACAAAGTTGGTGTGGTGACTGACAACTAATATACAGTATCATGAATATAAGCCATGTCAACTATGTCACCAAATAAGATCCAGACAAGCATGTACACTTATGACCAGATGTTTGTGGACACCTGAGCATAACACTAATATGTTCTTTTTGAACATCCCATTCCAGGATTTAGTCCCCCTGTGCTGTTATAATAACCTCCACTCTTCTGGGAAGGCTTTCCACTAGATTTTGGAGCATGGCTTTGGGGATTTGCCCATTCAGCCACAGGAGCAATTAGTGAGGTCAGGCACTGATGTTGGGCGAGGAGGCCTGGGGCACAGTCAGTGTTCCAGTTCATCCCAAAGGTGTTCAGTGGGGTTGAGGTCAGGGCTCTGTGCAGGCCACTCGAGTTCTTCCACACCAACCTTGGAAAACCATGTCTTTATGGGTCGCTTTGTGCACAGGGGCATTGTCATGCTGGAACATGTTTAGTTCCAGTGAAGGGAAATTGTAAGGTTACAGCATACAAAGACATTCTAGACAATTGTGTGCTTCCAACTTTGTGGCAACAGTTTTGGGAAGAACCACATGTGGTGTGATGGTCAGTTGTCCACACACTTTTGGCCATATAGTGTAATCTCAGTATTGTGTTTGTGTAGAGAATATTATCTTTAGCAACACATGAATGGTCCAGTAAAACATCCATTTAAATACTTCACTTGCTTGCAGCAGTGATACACCCCCAGACTAAAGGAAATTGAGAAGGGGTTTAGATGGAAATTCTGTGTGTATAAAATATTAAGTGTTTAAAATATTAAAGCAATGATTTATGTATGTTGGCTAAATTGCTATTATTTAAAAATAGTTGCAATGTGAATGATTTTTGTTAGAAGAAAGATAAATGGTTTTCCTATTGTTTAAGTGAAAAATTTGAATTATGTTCCAATAATTCTGGTGAGCATGTTTTTTAAAAGACTGACATGTATTCTCATTAGACATCTCAGTAGAGGCCTCACGAGACTCTACAATCCAAATCAACCCTAACTGTTCAGAGTGATAAAATGAGGTGACAGCTTAAATGCCAGTGAGAATTTGTGGAACCGCAAAACACCAAATAAAAGACTTTTGAGCATTTGTATCAGTTCCACCATCAAATCGATATGCTTAGTCTCAGCACTCTTTATTCTGAGCCTGAAATCCATGACCACCGATTTACTTTTTGTCAGGTTTTGTCAAAATTAACTGCTAAATGCCACTAACAACTAGGTGTTTGTAAGCATTGCAAGAAAGAAGACCTTCCTGAGAGAATCATTCAAACTGCAGCACATGAACTTCACCAAGTGTCATTAGAACTCCAACTGGTATCATGTGCTGTGGTCAGAAGAGACCAAAAACAAACTTATTGGTCATGCACACCAACGGCATAACGCTTCGCATCAAATGGGGACTGCACACAAGGAAAAGCACCTAATACCCACTGTAAAACATGGATCAGTGGTGCTTTGGGGCTGTTTTTTAATTGGGGTTAAGGGGCTCTTCTGCAGATTAATCACCATGAATTCTGTTCTATATTTCATCCCAAAACCTGGTTGCCTCTGGCAGAAAGCTTCAGGCTTGGCCAAAGCCAATCATACTTCCAAAGCAACACAAAAATGGTGAAAGAAACCTAAAATCACTGTGTTGCAATGACTGTCTCAATATCTGAAGATGAATTGTACTGAAAACCTGTGGTCTGAATTGAGGAGAGAATTCCACATATACACAAACCTAAGATTATTAAGGGGTTTAAAATGTTTTGCATGGAGGAGTGGACCAAAATCCCTCCACATGTGTCTCCAACCTTGTTAGACATGGCTAGACATAAAGGATAAGCCTCAGTGCTGTTATTCTGTCCAGAGCAGGTGCGACAAAATATTAATTGTAAGGTGCCGATAAGTTTGGAACCAGTGTTTTTGTACAAAATTACACTTCTTAAAAAAAAAAAAAATTGGGAATACTTGTTTAAATAAAACTATGTAATGTCCTTGTAGGTTTGAGCTTGAAATATTACTTACTGCATAATAACTATATTATTTATTTAATGATTAGATTTTTTCATGAAGGGTATCATTAATTCTCAAGGGTGTACCCATGTACCCATGTAAAACCTCCAGAATGTATTAGATTGTGATTTTTGTCTTGTGCAGTCATATAATTGTCAAACTCGTGTAATGAATACTTTTAATCCATTAGCATGCTCACTACATCACAAGCAATCATCGGAAATTAGAGCTATGCCACATGGAACAGATTTTTCATTGTGCGCTCCATGAATCTCAGTAAGAACCCAATTCAGATCTTCCTGTTGAGTGTTGCACAGGTGTTCTCGCAGCCTGACAAATGCACCGTGACTAGGTTGGAAATAATTGCTGCTAATTGCAATTAATAATTGCAGTCACAATACCATACTAAATAATTGCAGTTAAATAATCTCTGTAATAGTCTCGCAGCTCCAGGGAGCATGTGCGCTCTTTTAAATGTTTCTTGATTTTTGAGTGTTCCTTTTCATAATTCCCGCCACCATGAGAATAAGATGGCTTCTGCAGCATAACAGATGATGGCATGCATCCATTCCTTGTCTGCCATTCATTTGCCCAACTGCCTCTGCCAAAAGAGTCGACCTTGAAAAGACAGCAGACAAATTGCATTTCCTTTTTAGTGTTATCCGAGCTCAGACAGATAGACAACAGGTCTGTTGTCCTGTACTTGACAGCACAGGCAATTAAGGGATCGGAGAAAGAAAGGGATGATGCAGGTAATAATTCTGTCCTTTTCTCCTGTTTGTCTCTTTCTTTTTTTCAGATCAGGGTTTGAGCAGGATGTGGAGAATGGCTACTCAGAGTATCCCGACAGCTGCCACGGTGAGCACAAAACCCCCAGTGTCCTAGTATATAGCCTTTGTACACATTTAGCCTAAATGAATTTAATCCCTGTTCAGACCTGATATTTGACATCCGTCAGGACCTATGTGGCTACATTTCATTTGTAATGTGTGAACCATGCAGTTGATGCATAATGTAACAGGAATTTATTATTATTTATTTTATTTTTTTTTGTCCGGGGTTTGGGAATTTTTCATAAATTCATTAAATCACTATATTAAAATGTGCATACCAGCTACATAAAGTCTCCTCTCATGGGTGTGCTTCTTCTTACCAATCTCAACATAAGCATCACTATTATTTTGTTTAAAGATCTTATTTTTTTCATTTAGTACTGCCCTTCAGAAGCTACATTTACATGTTTCCCAGAAGACAAAATAATAACAATTTACACCTATCATCCTGTTCAAAATTTTACACCCCCTTAATGTATCACCTTCTTGAGAATCAGTGAATGTTTGCACCTTTTGTAATAGTTGTGTATCAGTCCCTCAGTTGTCCTAAGTGTGAAAAGATGGATCTCACCATCATATAGCCACTGTAGGAAAGGGGTCAAATATGCAGAAGCAGAAAATGCTGGAAAATAAAATCGTGTGCAGGACCTTGGAGATTATTCTTAATAAGTGTGGGCAGTTTAACTGCTCAGGACAAACAAGGTACTCATGAACAACTAACACAAAACATAAAAACAGTCGTTGATCATCCAGGTAACAACACAGTATTAAGAATCAAGCGTATGTAAACTTTTGAACTGGTTCATTTGTGTAAATTCAGTTATTATTTTGTCTTGTGGACTATATGTCAATATCTGCTATGTGAAGTAGCTTATTCAGGGCAGTACTAAAAAAAATGCTATTTTTATGATCTCTCTTATTTATTATTTTTTTAAATTATTAACATTTTGCAGATTCTGTAAGGCATACGTAAACTTATGACCCGAACTGTATATTTGATATTTGACAGTATATTTAAGTCTACAGCCCTGTGCACTGTAAAGATAGTTAGAGCTATTGTGAGGGACTGAGTTTTTTTTTTTTTTTTTTTTTTTTTT
>CM040975.1:18110310-18122562 GCA_022985145.1 Pangasius djambal | reverse complement strand
TATAAATATAGCTTTTATCAACCAATCTGAGCACCTGAGAATTTAATTAGGAATAACAAGAAAAGGCATAACATCCGCCGGCTAAATATAAACAGTTTGAGTTTTTGTTTGGTATTGGCTACTTGTGGGTCTAGTTTTACAGTGTTATAGGGGAGCTTTTGACATATTTGGCAACCCTGCTACTGAATAAATGTAATCACAAGTGGTCAGTGGAGACAGTTTCCAGACACATGAAAATTCCTGATGTAAACAGCTATCTGTCTCAGCTGTCCACTTGTGATTGGACCACCTGAGGCAGATGCTAATAATAAGTCTTAACAGGCAAAACAGACCCAAGCACACAACACAAATAATCCAGAAATCTAGCTGAGTTTAAAAAATATTGAATAACTCTTGGACACAAACTTTTCGAGGCATTCCCCTCCGGCAGGAGGCTGCAGTCCACGAAGACTAAAACCTCACGCCATAAAAACAGTTTCTTTCCATCCACAACTGGCCTCGCCGACAATACCCAGGACCCACCATGGTCTCTTATCCGCCTGCATGGACATTACACGTTACATTAACGAAAAACCCCACTTTGCTGTTTCATATGTGTTACATTAACGCACACAAGTCAGGCTGCTATACTGCACCTTCTTACTTCAAACTGTGAGCATTTGCACTGGCCCACTTTTGCACATCCTGTAAAATGTATAGTTAATGTCTCTATTTTTATTTTCCTAGATTTTTACATTTTTATATTTATATTTGTTTACCTTATTAATATTATTTTTATTTCTTGTATTCTACTTTTTTTTTTCTAAGCACCAGTATACCAAGACAAATTCTTTGTGCATGTAATCCCCCATTACTTGGCCAGAAAGGTGATTCTGATTCTGATTCAGATTAATATTTTAATTTTTCTCCCTTAATTCTAGATGTCTTGGCAACCACACGAAAGCAGAACCCTGCACTGGATTCAGCATATGGTCAGTTACTTCCCTCTTTGCTTTAAAGCACACAAGCTATGTCTCCATTCAACACTTACGCATATTCATCATTCTATTCATCAGCTATGCTGTTAGCTTTTTATTCCTCACCCTTTCAAACATATGCATGCATTTCAGCTCCATTGGTTTGTTCAAAAGACACCAGGTTCCTTCTTTTATTTAGATAATGTCTACATATTGCTTGTGCATTTCTTATTTTATTTGGCGACACTCCAAGGTTGACTGTGTAAATGGTAGATGTGTTATAGCATATTGCTTTGATACGAGTGTAAGTCAATTTACCCCACTCTCACCTCTGAAATCACCCCACAGCTCTCTTTTGCTATGTGCTCACACAGTGTTATTGATGCCATCATTCCAGATCAATATGTACAAACACAGAAACGGGCATCAGGGAGCTTAATGTCTATAAACTCAGGCTGCAGGACTGAGTTCCATTGCTGTAGTTCAGCTGGAACACATACACATGCTGGTTTTTTTAACTTGAGTAGTGAACACAATCAGTGTGCGGTGTGTCATCATGAGTGCAGAAAATAGTGCACTGAGCAATAATCAGCTAATAGTATTTGACACAATTGTGTGTGTGTGTGTGTGTGTGTGTGTGAATGCTGCAGCATGTGTCAGCTCAGTTTTTCAGTGCAGACACATTGGCAGGTGGGTCATGGCCTCAGAGTTATTGTCCTGAAGCACATCAACAGCACATTCTGACAGACGGACAGCACTGCTGCTGTCTGCCGAACCACACACAAACACGCACACACATAAAGACACAATCGACTCTTATTCTGTTGGACAGCTGAGAATTACTTACCATACCAGCCTGAGCGCTCACATTCTGCACAAAAAAAAGCTGTTCTGCATTCATGAAGCTTGTTGCAGTCTCTCAGTAAATGTGACAAAGAAAAGACGCAGTCCAGGTGTCCACATCTATGCTGTAGTGTCAATCAGGGTGAGTGAGGTGGAGAGAGGGTACACTATGGAAGTTCCTCCACTGATTAATTTTGTTCATCCCTCATGCGGTCACAGCTTTTCTAGAGCTACATTAAACAGGTTATTTAATTTACCGGGTGTTTGTTTATTCTTATTCTATGGCAAAGCTCATAGCACAGAGCAATTATTTTAATGTAGAGAAACACCCCCTTACTAAGCTGAAGCATCACACTGTCAGACCTCTGTTCCCCTTTCTTTCTCTCTCTCTCTCCACCTCTGGTCCCCACACACATACAGTCCCCTCTGAAAGTAGACCAATTCTTTTGTTTTTGCCATACACTAAAGACCTTTGGGTTTGAGATATAAAAAAAAAATGAATATGAGATGATAGATCAGAATTTCAGCTTTAATTTCATGATATGTACATCTAGATGTGTTAAACAAACTTAAAACCTGGCACCTTTTTGTTTGAAGCCACATATTTTTCAAGTGATCAAAAATATTGGAACATTTGACTGACAGGTGTTTCTTGTTGCCCAGGTGTGCCCTGTTAGATTGATTGTTTAAACAATTTAATAGCTCTGAATGTCTACTTTTGGTGTGTACCTGTAAAGACTTCATTTGTTGTTAAAAAGGATAAACCAACATGACGACCAGAGAGCTGTCTATGGGAGAAAAGGAAGCCATTTTGAAGCTGAGAAAAGAGGCGAAATCAATCAGATCCATTGCACATGCATTGGGCATAGCCAATACAACAATTTGGAATTTCCTGAAAAAGGAAGAAGCCACTAGTGTTCCAGTAACTGGTGTAGCAACCAGACATTGAACAGGTCACCAAGGAAAACAACAGCAGTTGATGACAGAAAGATTGTGAGAGCTGTGAAGAAAAACCCAAAAACAAAAGTCAGTGACATCACCAGCAACCTCCACAGGAAGGTATCACAATCCAGCATTCGAAGAAGAGTAGAAATATAGAGGCCATACCACAAGATGCAAACCACTCATCAGCAGTAAGAATCAGAAGCAGAACCAGATTGGAAATTGCAAAGAAACACAGAGATTAACCACAAAAGATCTGGAACCAAGATTAACCTCTACCAAAGTGATGGAAAGGCCAAAGGGTGGGGAAAGAAAGGATGTGCTCATGATCCAAAATACACAAGCTCATCGGTCAAGCAGGTTGGGAGAAAGTGGCATGGCTTGGGTTTGCATGGCTGCTTCTAGAACGGGCTCACTAATCTTTACTGATGATGTAGCTCATTATGGTAGCAGCAGAATGAATTCAGAAGCCTACAGAAACATTCTATCTGCCAATGTATAGAGAAATGCATCCAGTCTAATTGGGAGGAACTTCATCATGCAGCATGAAAATGACCCAAAACACCCTGCCAACAGAGCAAATGACTTCATCAATCACCAGACCTTAACCCAATTGAGCATGCATTTCACCTCCTGAAGGGGAGACTGAAGAGAGAAACACCACAAAACAAACAACAACTGAAACAAGGTGAGGTACAAGCCAGGAAAAACACCACAAAAGAAGAATGCAACAGTTTGGTGATGTCAGTTGGTCGCTGGCTTGATGCATTTATTGCAAGCAAGGGATATCCAACCAAATATTAAGTGTTGTTTACTTTACTTTAAGACTCTTTGTTCCAGTACTTTTGCTCAGCAAAAATGGGCTGGTTTGCCACCAAAGGTGCCATGTCCTAAGTTGTTTAACAAATCTAGATGTAAATACTGGGAAATGAAAACTGAAATTCTGATCTATCATGTCATATTCATCTTTTGATTTCAAACCCAAATAGCAAAAACAAAAAAAATTGGCATTTGATTGGCCTCTGTGCTATTTGACAACACAGCTCTACTGAGAAAAAGTAGCCCTTTTTCACATTTTCAGCAGCACACACAATGAAACTGTTCTCAGTCACCATCACCATATTCTGCCATTTCCCCCCAGCGGTGTAAAGAGCCAGAGATTTATAATAAATGATAATAAATGAAAGTAATAACGTATCTCAGCATTGTAGCGTGCTGGTGTGCCAGCCTCAGCTCCCCCAGTGCGCAGGCTCCATTTGCCTAGTGCAGATAACACGCTGACAGGCCTGATTGGAACTAGCCTGATGAACTGCCAAAAAAAAAAATAATAATTGAGTGTGTGGAGCAGGTTTTTATTTCTTTACAGGGACCAAATGTTCCCATGATAATGTGAGGACATTTGCCTGGTAATATTTTTTTTTATGAAAATTGCAGCTTTTGTGTGTGTTTAATGAGGTTAAGGTTAAGGGTGTTTGTCACTTAATCACAAGTTAATGGAAATACAGTACAAAGAAAGAGTTACAGATGTCTGTGCATATGTGTGGCAGCTGGTGAACTGGCTGGTTACATGGAAATAGTATAAAGGCAGCTCATTAACCACCAGTCAATCTTGGGAGCCCCTCTACTTTGCCCGGGTTCAAGGACACTCATCATTTGAGAACAGGAACTTTACCAAAGCATCAATAATTAAAACAGTCTTGGCTGAAGGATATGGAATGTTTTTTTTGTTGTTTTTTTTTGCAGAACTGATGCAGTATTAAAGATGGGGAGGCCCTCAAAGCTAGTCTTACTGAGTGTCAAGTAATGTAGTGAAAATTCAGAATTGTGCAAATTCAAAATGGGGGGAAGGGAGTAAAATTGTTTGAAAAGTATAAGAGCCTAAGAAGATCTGCAGCCTGTTAGAAGCAGAGAGGGATCAAGAAGCAGAATTTCTAGCTGGCCATGTGTTCCTAGATCTAGTTCTGCCCTAGAAAGTGCTTTAACACCTGCAGCCAGATGTGCATGTTGAACTTAGGTTTTATCATAGCCTAGTTTAAATTTTAAATGTACCCTACCTTTGTTTTTACAGACTACTAGACATTTTACATTGTTTCAACTTAAAACTGGCAAATGCATCCTCTATGATCTTTAGATATTGCCACTTGCAATAAATATACTTTAACACAAAAATCTGAGAAATAGCTGTCATAAGCTATCTTTGTAGTAACCTATGTAACTAGCTCTTTACTCAGCAGCAAAGAGTTAGGTAATAAAATGTACATCAAATTGAGCTTACCTAAAGTGTCTGTATTTCAATATTCTATACAGTGCAAGGTTTAAACTAACTCTTGTCATATGGTTTCACAGCTGCAAAATGAAGCTCTTCCTTCACCAACAGTTAGCCATTTTCTCTAAAAACAAGTGATTCTACCTGTCCATGGACAGAAAAGGATAGGAGTTGTAGGTCAGATCTGCACCCCAATGAAACCGAGGTTAGAATCTGCTGTACCAAGGCTTTAGGATAGACCTCTGTTCTTAAACTTAATTAAATTCCACATGTCCTGCTGAGTGCATGTACACACCTTTTGTATTTATCTCCCGCTCGATGCTCGTTTGAGTATTGAATAAATTAACAGTTTAAATCAATTTCTTTTTTCAGAAATCTTTGCGAAGTGATTTTCAGTCTTTGTCATGCTGTTATCATGTCTTCAGGAGATAGTTACTACAGCGCCTTCTTTGTGCTGCTCTCACTCCTACAATTCCCTTCCATAGAACATGAATGGGAGGCAGAACAGAAATGCTTCACACTGCTGCAGTGTGAAATCACTGGAACTTACATTCAAACTTAATATTCTACTGATGCAAATGTTTCCGGGAACAACAATGTGATCCACAACAGTAGCATCAATGTGCTCCTGCTGCTAGTGCTATAGTGAACTTAAATTAGCCTTGCACTCTCGCTCCTTTACAGGTTCTTTGGAAGGTTAATGGTTATAGCTTTCTAAAAGGCCTTTAGTTGCCTCCTTTTCTGAAAGGGAAGCCCTCTGTTGTAGGTTCTACATAGAACCTTTAAGGATTCCCCCGGGAGAGACAATCGCCTTTGAACAGGAAAGACAGGAAAACATTTTAAATATTGCAAACATGAACCTCTTCCTGAAGACAGAGCAAGCTCATTCATATGGACCGCTTTCAGCAGTGAAAAGTAATATTGATGTTTTTAATTTGATGTTTTAGCGACTTCATTTTTTTTGCTGCATGTACACAGAATATTGACATAAACATTGTTTTTTTTTTGTTTTTGTATGTTAATATGATGCACTTAAAGGACTTGACTGACTGGTTACTCTGTTGCCCCTTCCAACACAACCACAGGAAAGACCTCACCCACAAGCGCCAGCCCAACCATTCAGGGACCAGCTCTGCCTAAAGGGCCAAGTGTCTCTGAGAAAGGTACCCACCCTGCGGAGGGGGAGCGGGGAGGGCGGGGCTCCCCTAGCTTGGAGCCAATCAGTGTGGAGATGGAGGGTAAGGGGGCAGCGAGAGGCTCTAAATCTGCTATCTGTCTTCTCGTTCTAAAGTTTCTTCAGTTTGAACTCTCTTGCGCTGTACTGGATCCTGCTGTGTGGCCCTCAGCTTCACATATACACACACACACACACACACACACACACACACACACACACACACACACACACATATGATGGAGACAAGCACAGGTCAGAATTGATAGGTTTTAAAAGAAAGAAAGAAATCAAAGGTAATTGAACAGTGTTAGGTGTGCTCAGCATATTAGTATTTATTAGTTATTGTTTTAACATAAGTATATAATGAATATATGATGAATATATAATGGCAATTAAAAAAAAAAAAAAACCTAATATGTACTACACCTGTTTTTGAGTAAAAAGACTCAAAATTTAAATAAATTACAGTGTTTATGAAACGCTGTTAATAATTAGGCAATATCAAGAGAGGATGCTTTTTAGCTAATTTCTTTATCTTTCAATGAGAGATTTAATATGCAGCATGCTGACTTCCACAACTAAATAGAGCTTTCTCTAGTAAGTATAAAACAATTTATGCTGTCTGTGAACTTCTAATCTATATTTATTGCTTAAATTACACAAAATTATTGACTGTGAAAGATGATAAACCATTAAAACCCCAAAACAGCAATTTCCCTCTTATTTTCATAATCCATAATATCCCATAATGTGTTGCCTTGTTGCGTTTAACCATTAGGGTGCGTTTTTCCCATGGTTCCTAATGGAGCTCCTCCACTGTGTGAAGAGGAGCTCATAAATCCTGTTCCTGCTGAGCTCTGTGCCGCTCTCATACACTCTCACTGTTGCTGCTATGATCATCCACTCAACCCATAATGAGAATGCCAGCAACAAATAAATAAGCCGACGGGCACTGGCTAATAAAAAATTTTTAAAAAAACTTGGGTGGGTGATGTGTTTCAGCAGCCGAGCTGAGACAGGCGGCGCGAATATCGATATGCCAAGAGTGGAAAACTCAGAGTGAGGTGAAGGGATTATAAACATTATACAGTATTTCACTTATTAAAGATTTTCTGTTCAGTTCTAAAGTCTACAAATCTCTCTTTATCCTGCCATTTAGCCTGTCTAATCTTCTAATCTAATCTAATCTAATCTAATCTTCGTATATCAGCTTCCTCCATCTTTCTCACACTTTTAGAGAAAATCTCTCTATCTGAATACCATTTAAAAATAGCATGACATCCCGCTTGAAATTATGTCCCTTTTCCCTTTTTTAACTGAAAATGTCTGAAATATATATATATATATATATATATATATATATATATATATATATATATATATATATATATATATATATATATATATATATATATATATATATATATATATATATATATATATATATATATATATATATATATAAACTCAGTGAAAGTATCATAAACACAAACAAAGTGAAATAAGGCATAGGTCTGTGCAATATAAATGGAACATAAGACTATAAATTACAGTCTGTGGACAAAGACCAGTTTGATGCATTTATAATATGATGCACCTTCTTCATCCCTAGTTTCAGCCTGGGCTATTATATGTAAAAGGAGTAAATTGGGAGCACAGGTTAAGGTCTGCTTTACAATTACACATTCCAGACACCCACCTGGGCTATAATATAACCCACCTATAACCTATAATGATGCCTCAGGTTCCAGCAGAAAGGAAACTTGCACCAATTACTGCCCAGAGGTGTCTGTGACTTGTATCCGCTACCATAGCTATTTTAAACACACTCGCAGGCCATTTATGAATTCAAATGAAGTGAACCAGGGTTCTCCGAAGACTCCTGTCCTCCGATAATTCGTTCGTGTGCAGGAGGAGGCTGGACTCATAATCGGGAGCAGGATGCTTGTGTCTGGGGCTCATTAGAGAGAGCAGAGGACACCGGACATGAACTCGAGCTGAACTGTTTAAAAGCCCCTTGGCCCTGTGGTTATTAATACCTTATGAGAAAGAACATAAAGTGAGAAAAATAGAGGCTGTGCACGTTTTTTTTTTTTCTTTTTAATACTGAGTAAGTGTTTTGCTGTACCAGTTATTACTGTATTTAACTGTTTACAGCAAAAAAAACAAACAAAAACAAAAAAACAGCAATGAAAACACACACAGAGCAGGAAAGATAATGGTTGCTGTCATCAACACAGTAAAACAGAGTTTAGTGTGAACTGAGGGTCCACACAGTGTGTAATCCAGGTAATGCGCTTGTTCTTTCCAAACATGTTAACCTCCTCTCCTCCCCGTCCCTGTCCTCCCCACTCTCTCCGAGCTCTGCGGAGTAGCGTGCTGTTAACCCGCCTCGTGTTTCCTCTAAACTAAATGACCTTCTTCTGTTCAGCCCTCAATTCCTCTTCTCCTCGACTCCCTTCTCCCTCATTGTGTGGCAAAGTAAACCCAGTGCTCAGCCAAAGAAATGTAGAACTCCAGTTGAGCTCTAGATTTCAGTGCAGGCATAGAAACAGAATGTACTTCATTCTACCTCTATGCGAGTGCAACACAGTTCAAATTCTACATGTTTCAGCTTGACAATGCTGGAGCTAGAGGTAAGTTTGAGTTTTTTGTTTTTTTTTTTTGTCTGGGCTGTCGGTGGAGAACAGGGTTAAAAGCACTGCTGTAGAATCTCCTGCTCCTGTAGACTGCCCTGCTCCTGCCATATCCTGCACGCTTCTCCACTTTTGCTCGTTTTGGTTTTAGTTCTGACTGATTGGCACTCTTCCTCCAAGAGGACCAGCCCTGCTTCTTTCATTAGCTGTGTAATGTGGGAAAGCCAGACACATGACCTGCATGTGCCTAACACCTTCCCTTTTTTCTCCTTGTTTAAAAGTATGTGCCATATTTAAGAAGAGTTGTTTTTGTGGTGTTCCTGCCTCCTCAGTTGTTGAATATATCCTTGAGTTATTGCATGCATAATGCATCAAACACTGCATGAACCTTAAAACTGTTGTGATACAGAATCCCAGTGAGATTTTTGTGTGTTGTGGTTTACTGACAGACAAGGTATACACTTTGTTATTTAATACATCAGAGCTTTTATGTCTGTAGGAACGAACTCAATCACAAAGACCGTTTATTAGTTCTTCATGTATTTCAATCAGGCCGTTCACTTGTGTATGAAATTCCTTGAGGTGTTGTTCTTACAAATGAAAATCTCTTGCAGGAATGTAATTTTCTTCCATCCTGACAAAAACAAAGCAGAAGTCATTTTGCAAAAAAAAAAAAAAATATGGAGTGCCACAAGGAATAGTGAATCTGTCTGAGGATTGATATTTGATGACTTTTTTTTTTTATCTTGGTACTCATAAAGATTTGTTGTATATAGTACACCTGAACTATTGCAAATAGTCAAATTATTTTCACTCATATTAACATGATGTAGTCGGTGTGCGCGTGTGTGTGTGTGCATGTGCGTGCATGCATGTACATGAGAGAGTGTGTGTGTGTGAGCGAGAGAGAGAGAGAGAGAGAGAGAGAGAGAGAGATGTAATGTGTTACTGAGAGAAAGAAGTCATTCTGGTCTTCTGGGGAGCTGTTTAGTCTCTTATAAGTAGACAACCTTGTGGCTGAGATGAGTTAAGTATTTTTTATTCCCAGTAGAGAATCAAGCTTAAAGAGAACAGTTCCATGAGCTCTTGTTCCAGCAGTGCCAGGCACTGGTCTGTATCTGAGACCCATGTAATGTGTTTTTTAACATTGCAGTTCTTTTTATATGATATGCTTTTAGTTTGTTTCCTTTTTGGTCCGGTTCCATTTCACACTGCACAAAACTAGAAAACATTAGCTGAGGTGTGTGTGTGTGTAGAAAGGGACAGGGCTGGAAACATGTTTGCGTAGTTGAGTATGGACAACACATAGCCAGTGCTAAATGATTTGTAAATAATGACATCAGCAGCTTTGTGAACTGTATCCAGCATTTCTTCAGGCCAGACATTCAGAATATAGCCAGATCCAAATTATAGTTTGCCTTTCCAATGTAAATAAATAAATAAAAATTGCTGCTGACAACTAACAATAAACAGCATGTTTCATTCACATCCTGCTGTTGGGTCAAATCAGGGTGATTTGACTTTCTGCAGTCTAATCACACTCGGGGTATTCAAGTCTGATTGCTGTGCTCATACCTTCCCAAACTGCACTGCGCCAAATGTGCCAAGGACTGATTCAAGTTGAGGAAAACAGTGAAAAGTAAGGCATGTCCTCAAAAATGAATTAGAGAGACAGAGATTGTTAACTGTTCTATTAAGCAACATGTCAGACAAACTATAATTTAGCAGTCCTTGCCTGTTCCTACTAAATAAACATGAAAATCCATCAATTATCACCCTTTGCTTATACTGAAGTTCATCAGAGAGGCATGACGTCCTTTCATCCTGATGGTAAATGGTTAGAATGGATTTGAAAATAGATCATTGTAGAGACTCCAGAAGCACACACTTCCAAGCCCAAGAGTGTGAAGGATGAGTTGAAGTGGTGCTAGCCACAGTTAAGGGTTCTGTATTATACAGAAATGGACAGTCAGTGCAGTCCAAGTGTGTTGAGTCGTGAACTACAGTTTAGTGTTGTGGTAGAAGGACATTTTAGGCCTCACCTAATAAGGGTGGTATCAATTGTAAGACTAGACTTCAACTCAGAAAATAAAGGTGGCAGAAAATGTCCTTCAGTGATGCCATAGACAGACTTTTTGGCTGATGGATCAACAAACAAATGTTAGCATTATGTGGAAGACCTTAGTATCGAAGAATGATTATTCTAGCAAAATTAGTTTACAAAAACTCATAGGTTCTTTATGAACTGAAAATGGCTCTTCTATGGCATTGTTCTAGGAACGCTTTTTGGCACCTGTGGACAGCGGGTGGAAATTTGTTGTAGCTAACATTGAAGAGAAAGTTGTGTGAAAATGAAAAAGAATGGGAGGAAGTATTGTGTACACGTGTAATAATGAGATTTGTGCTATTTTGCACACCTAATGCGCTCTCTCGCACAATTCATGGCAGTTGGCTCTTAGTTATTTCTATTTTTAAGACTTTTGCCATTAAAACTGTGTTCCTAACTGTCACACCCCAAATTAGCTCTTAGAGAGATCTCACTTCTCACAATCCGCATTGACTTCCCTCTCACTGCTTACATAACATAGTTTTAGCTATTCTTGTGCTTTCTATTTCCTACCATTAGAACAGATTCTGCTATGCGAGGGAAAAAGAGGGAGAGAGAGAGAGACTGAGACTAACCCTTGGCTGACGGTCTGTCCATCACTGTCTTCCAATTCCATGTTTCTCCTCCACTCCTCCACTTCCTTTTGCCCTCGTTCCACCATTTTTAGTCTCTGCACTCTCTTACCTTTTAGTTAAAGCTGCCTTATGTTCATCTCTCTTTTCCTTCACTAACTCCTCCCACTCTTTCCGCTATCAGATGGTCTATAATGTGGCTGTCCCTGTTCTTCACACATTTCTGTTATCTTTAGCTTTGTTTAACACGTTGCCCAAACATATTATGCAAGTGCCAAGAATTGCCTCGTGTATAAACAAGGTAACAATAATGATGATGTTAAGGACAAACAAAACAGCCTAAAGGAAACCTTGTATGTATATATATATATATATATATATATATATATATATATATATATATATATATACACATATACACACATACACACACACACACACACACACACACACACACACACACACACACATATATACATATATACATATATATATATATATATATATATGTATACACTATATTACCAAAAGTATTCGGTCACCTGCCTTGACTTACATATGAACTTAAGTGCCATCCCATTCCTAACCCATAGGGTTCAATATGATGTCGGTCCACCTTTTGCAGCTATTACAGCTTCAACTCTTCTGGGAAGGCTGTCCACAAGGTTGAGGAGTGTGTTTATAGGAATTTTTGACAATTCTTCCAAAAGCGCATTGGTGAGGTCACACACTGATGTTGGTCGAGAAGGCCTG
>CM040975.1:18059230-18093045 GCA_022985145.1 Pangasius djambal | reverse complement strand
GGAACAACATCCTATGGACAGATGAGACCAAGATCAACTTGTACCAGAGTGATGGGAAGAGAAGAGTATGCAGAAGGAAAGGAACTGCTCATGATCCTAAGCATACCACCTCATCAGTGAAGCATGGTGGTAGTGGGCATGTATGGCTGCCAATGGAACTGGTTCTCTGGTTTTTTTTCATTGCAGTATAACATCCCATCACATCTCTATTCCCATTCAACTTTCTATTTCAGCTTCAGTTCACAAACTCACCGCTCTACACACCTGATCGAGGTGATCAGTTAAACATCAGCCATTTGTCGTGAGTTAAGAGTACAGAAAACTTCACTGTGTAAGGCAGTGGGTCAATTGGACTGAATTTTTAAAAAATTCTACATTATTCAAAATGACGTAAACATCCAGTGTTTTTACTTAATGTTTTAATGAATTCTTATCGTCTTTAGAATGAAGTTGTAAGAACAGGTGAGCTGTACCAAGTGTCACACTAACATA
This sequence comes from Pangasius djambal, assembly GCA_022985145.1. Classification (NCBI taxonomy): domain Eukaryota; kingdom Metazoa; phylum Chordata; class Actinopteri; order Siluriformes; family Pangasiidae; genus Pangasius; species Pangasius djambal. The sequence goes on along the minus strand of CM040975.1, from coordinate 18,092,553 downwards.
TCTGACAGCCAACCTAGTTCGTTTTTTAAACGTTTTGGGTCTACATTCCAGATAGTACCCTGAAACTAGCTAACACATGACATCTTGGGAATAAAAATCTCAGGATGTTTTATTCAACCTTTATTATTTTTATATTTTTATATTGTACAACATTAAATTAAAAAAAACACCATTTCAAACTTTTGAGAATAAAAAAAAAATCCTTTTTAATAATGTTGAAGTAGTAGTAGTAGATTTATTAGAGTTTTACAGTCATAGACTGAATTCGCACGCCGTTTTGCTGCCGTGAAAAGCATTGTAAAAGAATTAAAGCCAATATAATATATACTATAATATTCTAATATATTAATATAAAAGACAATGTTCCTCAAATTACATCAGCTCATATTTGGGGAAATATAGATTGATAGAAATGTTTCCTTGCATATGGACCTATACTCTTTAAATTGTTATGGTGTGTCTCTGAGAAAGTTTGAAAATCAAGTCTTAAGTGACATGGCTTAATGTATATACTTCAACTGCTTTAGGGAGAAATTGAGCAGGTAATGGTCAGGAGAACCTTGATGAGCTCTCTGTCTTATACAACTAGCTGACTCAATCTAGCTGCAACTCTATAGTTGTATAATCCTCATGACAACAATAGCTGAGTCCATTTGTCTAAACGTCCGTGTGCCTTGTCCAGCCCAAGAGGAATAAGTGCATTACATTTTCAGAATGGCTCACAACCCCATAAAGTCCTAAGCTGGCATTTGTTTAGTTTATTCTGTATTCTTTGGCCGCTCAGACATCATGTCTGGCAGCTCTCCCATCAAGATTTTAGTAGGCCACAAACCACTGAGCATTTGGATGTAAACAGACCATAAACTGAAAGGAAACACATTGCTCCAGCCACAAACCGAGCAGCTGCTATTATAAAAAATGATTGTGCTCACAATTCTTCAAAATTGCAGTAGCTAATAGAGCTTGTCCATGTTTTCAGCTCTGCTTTGTCTTTTGTGTTGCCTGTCTAAAATGAACCAACTGATAAGAGAAGAACTGTAGCTCAGCACTCAGGCCTGGGGTCTAAACCATGTAGACTGAAACACTGGTCATCTTTCGTCTCGTGATTCCTTATTTAGCTTGTCTCATAAGCTTGTGTTTAATAAATATGAAGTGCAGAGATTAAATACATCTGAATATGAAGCCACATATATAAACTGATACTGCTGCATCATGTATGTAAGCTGATGTTGCTGGGGTATGTGAGTCTGTATGAGGTCAGTCGAGAGTTCTGCTATGGTTGGCATGCCCAGTATGGCAGGCATGTCTGGTGTGTGGCACACCCCCCATTCGGACCTGGGACTTGGGGGCTGGGGTTGGTTTGATCCAGTTCATACTGGTGCCATTCAGCTATTTACTCAGCACTTTTAACACTTTCACCAAGAGCCACAGCCGCACACCTGCCTCTGCCTATCTCTCCCATACACACAAGTGCACACTCTGTTTATTTGACTCCATTTTGGCGGCGTTCCCTGCCTGCCTGTCCCGGCCTGCACACCATGCACCTGTCCTTAGCCGTAATAAAGCATCCCATCCTTAATTAGCCAGACAAGCATAGCCCAAGCATTGAACACACACAGAAAACACTACCTCCCTCTATCCCACAAAACTAATTAGCCTCTCAAACACACCCATAGCCTATGACCGGTATACAGTATAGCCAGCATCAGAGCACAGGTACTGTACTGTAAAGGTCTGAATTTACAAAGTTAAACTATTCATGCTTTGGTGCTTCAGCACGCAACACACCACTTTCACACATGATGAGGTTTAGCTCCTGATGCCTGCCAGTGTTTGTTTATTTTCTATCCTGCTCCCATTAATGTGTGAATAGTGAGGTGGGTGTAAATAACAGAGCGATCTGAAGCAATGAAAGCTGACACACTGAATTTTTTCCATCATGCACTCTTAATGGCTGCGTACACACTGCAGTGCACACAGGACAGGTCTGTGGCAGATGTTGTGAGGCATCCTGTATGTACAGACGAAAATAGCTTACTAAGGTCATATAGTGTAATATAGGCCTAGGGTTTATGTGTAAACTAAAATCCAATTGAGAATTTAGGTGTCAACCTTAAACTTCAACTTTCCACTCTCTGTAAGTCTAAATCTGAGTGCTAACTTGTACCGTACCATGCAGTAGTTATGTGGCTCAGGAAATGTAAAGCTGGGATTTTTGCTTCTCTTCTACTGTTTCAGATTTATTTATAAAGCTATAATTGGGCAGCTTCCTCCCAACATTTTTACTGTTTTCAGAATGTCTCCAAAACAACATTCTTTGCCCTTGGGGGCTTAAATTATTCACTGTTACAAAAGTGACAACAGTAACAGGAAAAGCGTAATTTATTTTCCTGCTACATAGTCCCATGGCAGTACATATATAAAATACTCATTGAAAATAGAACATATTATAATCTGCTTATAAAAGTGCATTGATCGGTTTTAACATCCTTCAGACCGTTACATTTAAATTCCCTTTAATGATCTTCAAACACTGAAAGCTTATGAAGCTTAGCTTGTATTATAATCAGTAGAGGACTGTTTAACCGTATCAGTGCTAATCTTATATGTGTCTTATATGTATAGTATGTCTATGTATGCAATGAACATTTATTTAGATTTTATTCATTTGCTGAATTTGTTTTTGTAAAGAAAGAAAGAGATGTCGTGGAGTTTGAGAAGCTGAAGGAAAGGCATCAATACAAGTTCCTCCTCGTGCTGCCAAGAAAAAAAGACACCAAGCAGAACAGAATGACTCCAAGACTAACTGAGTATGTGTTCATTCCTCATGCCACATCTCCAGCGCTGGAGAAGCACTTTTTGTTTTCATCCACAAATGCTATGACTGCACTTTAAATGCCATACTAAATCCTGCAAGGAGACTTTAGTGATCTTTCAGCACTCTCTCTCTCTCTCTCTCTCTCTCTCTCTCTCTGTCTCACATACACACACACACAAATTCTAATTGAGTGTCTCTATCTGTCATTGAATAACCTCACAGTCTCTCTCTATTTCACAAGCTGTAATGACACCCACCTTGCTAAACTCAGCCACCTCAACCTTCATTAAACTCTTCTGATTACTCCTGCCTGAAGCTGGCGCCTCATTTTGCTAACTTCACTTTCTAAGCCGCCCCAATATTGCTGACGTGACACTTCAGCTTCCTGGACATGCCTCACGTTGACATTCAATTAGTCCCATGTAACTACAGCACCTCCCTCTACCTAATGGCTCAGAACCTTTCTTTTCCACAGGAATAATTTCTTTTCTTCCATTTAATATGCTCCTCTCAAAATCGAGTGCAGGAAAATGGCCTTTGGATCATTACAGTTGGAATGAGAAGATGGAGATGATAGATTCATCGGGGACTGCTCTTTTTAGTCTTTAATCAAATGAAACCCTATTACCAATGATTATTAAGAAAGGGGGCTGATAAAGGAAAAGTATATTTGAAAATGCATTCAACAGTATTGTAATTTAATCCACCTATTGAAGTACACCTGGTATCTAGCAAATTACTCTAGAAGGACTGCTGAGGATGGCAGATAACCAGCAAGGTTCTTCAACATTATCAGGGCCTAAAATGTGTCTTGTCTTAGTGATGTAATAGTATTCGGAGGCAACATTATAAAAATACAATTTTGTAAAATGTTACTATTTGTGGGAATCGTGGCTTTCATAGTTTTCAGAGAGGCTGGAGATATTTAAGTCGTTTTAAGTCCAGATTATTTAGGTTATTTAAAAATATATTATGAAATATTATTTTGAAATATATATATATATATATATATATATATATATATATATATATATATATATATATATATATATGTGTGTGTGTTTTAAAATACTATTTTGAAATATACTAACATGTACTAAATAACAAAAAAGGTAGTAAATAAATAGTTTCATGAAGATAATTCCTAAAATTAATCAACATTACATACCCAAAATGCTGGTATTGAATTTTTAAAAATTGCACCCTTACAAGCAATAATGCCTCTTGATTAGAACAAACTGGATAGTAGATAGTAGTACTGGTGATAGATATGTGTCTCCATCTAGTGTTCATGTTTATAAATACTCGTACATGGAGCTTAATGGAATAGGGTGGTGTGTCAATACCATGCACAGATTCAGGTGGTATATAACTGATAACAATTTTAAAATAAATTAATAAATGTGAAATCTTTTCCGACTCACATACACAAGAATCTCAATGTTAGGGTGAGAAATGTATGATCTTCATTTCCATCTATTTTCAAACACTCCCAACACTCTCTGACATGAAAAGAGGGTTCTATTTCTTATTAAACCTCTTATTAAAAAGATTGATCAGTGATATAATCGGGCAGAAATCTCAGAGCCATCTGGCCGTCAAAGCAGGTAAGGTGAGCTTATCACATTCAACTCCCCAACTCTTATACCTGAAGTGATTACTAGCAAATGGACAGTATTCAAAAAACTTCCATTTCAACTTAACTTAACACATAAGCTCCTAAAGAACTCCAGCACAAGGGGAAGTTCCCACGCCAGCTCCTAGGGGACTAGGAATGGAGGAGCCTCACCCTCTTTTAAAAGGCAGTAGTAAGCTTATAGAATTCCAGAGAGATGCTATTTACTGTGTTGCAATCGCTGCCTTTAGGGTAGATCTGGACTTTAGCTGCTGTTTAGCAGTCCTTAAAGGAAGGTCAATATCCAAGGAATCGTATAATGCACATGGTTCAGTCAGTAAGGTGAACAGCATTCATAGAACAGGAAGAAGCCACCCGATGTTTTGACAACTACTGAAAACAGAAGTGGGAGAAGTTGCTTTCAGTTAGGCTAGTCGTGAGTAGGCTCACCTGAAGAGCTACAGTGCATGGAGGAGAGAGCTTGTACCACCTTGATGTAGTTGACCATCACAATATTGTCTTAGTGGAGCAGCAAATCTTAGAACAAGATGAATGTCTGGGCCAGATGGACCACCATCAGCTCCAGCCGGTTGACATGGTCTGGTCTTATACCAGGGAGCCACATGCCCCCAATGTACCTGTGGCACCTCACTGCCCCCAAGCTGTACATGAAGCATCCAAGGTGATCTATTCCTGGTGTTCCACTCCCAACCAGGATCCTTGTTTTAAGAGCACCCTGTCACGCCAATGAGCCAAAGCTTGGGCTCCTTTCACTGAGATATGTTTCAGGCCATAATGTTTGGGGTCCATCTGTGGACTGCTAATTCACAGCTGGAATGTCTGTTGTTCTAGCAAGCCTAGGGGTATCACAGTATCATCATTAGTCCAGGCATTCTCAAAAGACACTGATACTGCATATGGCAGCCTGGCTGAATCTAATTGCCAAGTGTTACAATATTCACCACACATTGGGGTGATGGGTTGTCTAGCATTCTCACTAAATCTAGCTCCATACTGATGAACTATGTGGACTGCTTTAGTGTTCAGGAGCTCTTATCGCAGATCACTGTGAATCCAAATGGCACAAATTGAGAGGGCATGTGTTACAGATGGCCTGCTCCAGTTGTCTAAATATGGCATTATACTGCCGCCAGTCGCCATAAGAGAAGACAAGGCCACCTACATAAATCTTGAGAAACCCCATGGTGCTTGGGAGACACCAAAGGTCACTTTGTCATTATTTAAATTGAAATGCCTACCACTGAGGGGCAAAAAACAAGGGTTTTCAGGAACCAGTTCAACCTTCTTTTTATGAAAGGGTGGAAACTGTTTTCCTTTTTTTGAACAAGAAAAAAAAAGTTGAATAGAAACTTGTTTGGAACGGCAGGCTCTACTTTTTCTATCACCCTCTGTCCAAGAGGGAGCAAATTTCTCGGGACAGAATGACAACTTTATTGTAGTCTGCTACTGATGAGGCCTTTGTATCCCTGACACTCACCAGGACCCAGTGATCTGATGTAGTCGCTACCCAATCAGCAATGTTTTTGGCTGTAAAATGCCCCATCGTCAGCCACTGCACTTCAGGGGCATAGTCTGTGAGATTCTTTAGTGGTTGGGGGCTGCTATTTAGGGCCTGCCTTGTGGGTTACATGACGGCAACTCAAACACTTGCCAGAAGTCTGAGAGGATATGCTTGCACACATGCACAAGTTGGTGGGGGGTGTGCAGTATGACTTTAAAACAATAACACAATATGTGGTATATTTTGTGATAACCATATTCTGTAACAATAGGAAAAGGCATATAAAAGGATTTGACTGCAAAACATAAAGTATTTATTCTGTACTGCAGCCAGCCAAATAGTGTATCTAACTTGTCCTTAGTGTCGGCACTGAGACTACTATGCCGTGTTTGTTCACTGTTATACCCCATGAGCACAAGTGACTCATGATTACGTGCTTACCAGGGTTCTACAGTAAGCTTTTTGTTAAGGAGCACTTTGGAAAAACAGGAGCACACAGAAACATCTACAAGCACAAAAATGATGAGCACTCATATTTTGGAACATTAATTGTAAAACTTTTTTTTTTTAATGTTCATTCATTCACTTTAGTAACTGCTTTATCCTGGTCAGGATCACCGTAAATCTAGAGCCTATCCCAGGAGCACTGTCATGAACACACCCCAGATGACACACATAATTGCCTTATTATTTTCTTGAAACAACTTGTCTGTGATGTTGCTTTAGGAGTGGTAATTTATACATTACTTCTGCTAGCACTTACCGGTCTGGCCTGTCTTTCAGGCAGAATTTATTAACCTGTTAATTAGACAGCGGCAGAGAGCCATCTGCCACATAAAAAGCTTCTTATCAATATAGATTTTAGTTTTCAAATAAATAAATAAATAAATAAATAAATAATGGGGGCAGTCGTGGCCTAATAGTTAGAGAGTCAGACTTGTAACCCGAAGGTCACGGTCTCAGGTCCGGCAGGGATTGTAGGTGGGGGGAGTGACTGACCAGCGCTCTCTGCCACCCTCAATACCACGACTGAGGTGAGACCCTTGAGCAAGGCACCGAACCCCCAACTGCTCCCCGGGCGCCGCAGCAAAAAAGGCTGCTCACTGCTCCGGGTGTGTGTTCACGATGTGTGTGTGTGTGTGCACTTGGATGGGTTAAATGCAGAGCACAAATTCCGAGTATGGTTGGCCACACGCCACTTCACTTTAAAAAAATAATGTTAAGCAAGAGTGGGTTAAAATATCACTAACAACAGCTCTATGTATGGGGAGGTCCAGTGACTTTTGAAACTGCTGCAGAGCCAAAGGCTGTTGTCTTTTATTCTGTCAATAACCACAGAAGTAGCCCATGGAATATCATTCTTTTGAATATTTTGCAATACTCAGCAGTTCTCATACTCCAGTTCCATTCTTGTACTAATAAAGTCTTGAGGGGAAAGCATGACTATTGTGTACAGCCTAACCAAGTGGTACAACATAAATTTTTTAGCAGTCTTCCCAGCAACCTCCATAAGCCTGGAGAACATGTTGAGTTCCTGATTTTGCAGTGTTTTTTTGGCTGCAAGTGCTGTACATGGTGTTACACTGAAGACTGTTTTGAGATGACTGTGTCTTTTGAGAACTGGGAACTCTGCAAGATTTATTGAAATATAGTATGATGCATATATTGAAATGTGTTCAGCATGTGTTTATTCATCTTGCAGGTTTTTGTGATGAAACCACGACAAATCCTGTCAGATCTTTTTTCACCTTTATTGCGATATAGCAACCAACAAAATTCAAGTGATAAATATATATATTTAAAAAAAAAACATTTTAGGAAAAAAACAATAACCTGGTTGCACAAATGTGCACCCCCTTTTATAATGAGGTATGTGACTGTGCTCAGAATTAATCACATTCAAACTCATGTTCAAAAGTATTTATCATACGCCTGTCATCAATGAAGTGATTCTGATTAACCCCAAATAAAGATCAGCTTTTTCTGTAGGGTTTTCTTTACATCATTTTGCTGACATCTGACTGCTGAAGTCATAGTCCACAAAGAGCTTACAAAGCCTGTACAGGATCTGTTGAAAGGTATCTATCAGGAGAGGGGTACAAAAGAATTTCAAATCATTAGATGTACCATGGAACTCAGTGAAGGCCATCATCAACAAGTGGGAAAAAAATGGGGCACGCCAGTGACATTACCAAGAACAGGATGTCCCTTTAAATTGACAAAAGGACAAGAAGAAAACTAATCAGAGAGGCTGCCAAGAGACTTACAGCAACATTAAAGGATCAGGTTTTTCAGCCCGAGAATGTCATCTGAGCAGCCCACACACTCACTTGGAATGTCCACAATGACAAATCCACAGTTTAAACTCTTTAAATATCTTTATTTATTTTCAGATATTGCAAAGTAGGTACCAACTACAACACAAATTACATAAATATATGCAAACAAAAAAATTAACAGGCCTAAAATAAATATAAAAGGCTATATAGATAACTTCAAATGAGCACATTATCATGCTATATTTTGACTAAAACATTTCTGACTTTAATTTTTATGCTTAAACAGGCACTCTTACTTTATTTCCACTCTATTTCCTTTCAACTGTTTTGACATTTACTGCACTACTCTTTTGATAAGTGTACACAGTAGGCCACTAGTAATGCTAATATGCATAGGGCTTTTCAGAAACTACAAAAATATCAAATATCTTTCACACTCAGATGGCCATATAACAATTTTGAAACTAACAAATCAGTCATTCATAAATATCCCAGCAATGCTTTGAACATTCCTTGGTGCTAAAATGACTAAACACTAAACTGGAAGTGGCTTGAAGAGGAAAGATATTATAAATATCGTTTTAAAAAATTATAAAATATATTATAAATGCTCAAAATTATTATTTGAAATTATTATAGCTTGTCAAGCTATAAGCTTCTCATGATTTAAAGCAGTCGAGTATGTACTGTGACTTTTCCTCTGTAGGTAATTTGCATTTAGTTTAGGCTTGTAGTTTATTACTTCAAATTAGCTGCAAACACAAAACAATGGATTATGCAAATTTCTACAGAACATAATTAGCTCCATTTTTGATGTTACAAGTAAACAAGGCCTTCATGGAACAAACAGTGTGATTCTTAACAAGGAAAAGGACAAGAACGTCCTGTATTTAGCACCTATCTCTAATTCTGCTTAGTGCACTGATGCTGCTCGTAATATTATTGCACAGTATGACTGTGGTCACTCTGTTGATCACAGCAACTCTGCTACACATCCGTGGTTCCATACCTGCTGTTTTGGACCATTTGCACTATACATTTCACTAATCGTTCTTCTTCCCTGGGGTTAATACCTATAATATCTATCTATCTATCTATCTATCTATCTATCTATCTATCTATCTATCTATCTATCTATCGATCTATTGATCTATCTATCTCAACACTACACATGGGCTTTAAATATCAGAGTGAGAGCCCAAAGACAGAAGTGATTTTACAGTGGAGTTGCCACTCTGCCTATCTTCACCATTAATCATGAGGTACTCAAAGTTGTTCTATCATTTAAGTATCCGGGCAGTATATTATCTGAGGTCTGCAGCACTGACCTTGAAATCCAACACTGGATCAAACAAGCATCAGCCACTTGTGAGAGACTTGATGCTGGGTCTTTCAGGACATAAACCTTCTCTGGCACACTATGATTGTTGTCTGTGAGGCTGTCTGTGTCCCCACCCGTGCTGTAAAATCCAGGGTACCTACCAGCTGCTCAAACACAGGCTGAGCTGGTCAAGCTGGTAAACTTCTTCAGGAGCTGGTAAGTGCTGGTACAGCTTATGTAGCATTACAGCTGCTAATGCTACATTGTAGACAGGTTATAAGAAAGCTGGAAAATAACTTAGAAAGTCGTACATGGAAGACGAGTGGGAAATGCCACCTCTAGCATGTCAGAACAGGCCGCATCTTTTTTCAGGTCATGACTGACAAAGCTAAAATTGAGGTAACCCGAGTACATGTGAGAATGTAAGACACTGTCAACCAGTACTTACTGCAAACAGCGGGCTTAGTTTGGTTTAAAAAGGAAATACTAATGCTCCAACTTAGTAGTTAACGATACTGTATAGCTAGCACTGTTGGCTACAGCTTATAAACATTCCTGTCCATGTTTAGGATTGATAGCTGTATTTACTAATGACAGTGAACTGTAATACTAGTGGAACTGTGCACTGTATGGCTCAGTAAACAGACGCTGTGTCCCAAATGGCCATTTTTAAAAAATTCATGCACACCCTCAAGGACCTGGGCATGAGGCATTTTCAATCCAGTGTGGATTTGGAGGAGGACCGCAGGGTTTAAGGCACCATTTAGGACAGGGCCAGAGTCAGCTCTCAACTCACGCCAGCCTACTAAGCCTGTAACCATAGTGACAACCTCAGAAATACTTAATGTATTCTTTGCCCTCTGTGATCTTTTCAAAAATAGAATAAATCCTTCACAGCCTACCTGGGTTCCATGTTATTCTCTTTATACTGATACCTTCATTTCTCACTTGTTAGCAAACTCTCAAAAACGGTTTAAATAAAATAAAACAAAAAATTGCTCAATAAGTATCTAGTACTGTATTAAATGACTACAAGACTCTAAAACAGGGATGTGGGAGAGCTACCACAAGCAAGGCTGCCCAGTCATTTAGACACAGTCATATACAAACTTACCATTCAGACAATTGTTTTAGTATTATTTCAAGCCCGAATCCACATACTATTGGCACGTTTAGATGCTTTAGCATAATGAAATGTAATGAAATTCCACTATGAGTCCTTTCTTTATAAACTGAGTGTATTAACTAAATGGTTTTTGTTGCTTGGTGAGCCTTCTTTACTGTATGAAGTTGTTGATCACCTAGTTTAGGTCCCTATTTCCCATATTTCCACCTTTGACTTTGTAACTTTACCAACTGACTAAAATATTTCCCAAATATATATTACCAGAATATCTGATATGAGATGTATCTGAGATCATGCTTCTCTGTTGTGTGAATTTAATAATGATCCCTTAACTTTCTTCAATCTCGAATAAGATCCATCACTAATAAAAGCAAGGGTTGGAACCATCTATTTATATTTTCCCCAATTAGAAGCAGGGATAGGAATAAGCTTTTTTATATGCTTTTTTTTTTTTTATCCAACCCACAGTAACAGTTATAATACATAAAGTAGTGATATAGTATTTTAACACAATTGTGTAACTTGGCACGTGGTGAACTGAAATGTATTATATATTCTTTAGCACTAGGGGGCACACCACAGATACCTTTTTTGTTTTGAGTCCTAGAGCCACAAACCAGACAAGTGATATTCTAAACTTGTTAAGGAAACTCTGATTGTGGTGTGAACTGGGCAGAAGTGTTCAGCTTTCACCCAGCGCGTTCATATAAAATTTGTCTTAGATGTTTAGTTTATGTCTTGTGAGTTGGTGTGTTAGTAGAAATAATTCAATTTTAGATTTCCAAACATTCATCTTGGGATACAGTGTCTCAGTGTCTCAAAGGGTCACATTTATGAAAACTATACTCACATGTTTGAATATCCTCATATATTACGAGCAAATTAAAACCATTGCCTCCAAAACCATAACATACAATCAATCCATAAATATTTGGACACGGACAAAGTTATTGGTATTTTAGCTGTCTACCACAGTACCACAACTGAAAATCAGCTCAAAGTGCAGACCTTCAGCTTTAGATTAAAGCTATTTACATCCAAATCGAGTGAAGGGTGTAGGAATGGCCACACGTTTTATAGGTGGTTCCCCCTTTTTAAGGCACCAAAAGTAATGACACAAATTAACATAATAAAAGTTAGAATGTTATTTTTAATATCCTTTGTAGTCAATGACTGCCTGAAGTCTGGAACCCATGGACATTAACGGACGCAGGGTTTCTTCCCTGGTGATGCTCTTCCAGGCCTTTGCCACACCTGTCTTCAGTTCCTGCATGTTCTTGGGGGTGTTTTGCCTTCAGTTTTAGCCTTCAGCTTTAGCCTTCAGCAAGTGAAAAAATAGTTCAGACCAATTTTATGTCTGCACTGTTTGTGTAGTCATCATCATCATCAGTACAGAATTCATTTGTATGCAGTTTTCTAGTTGATGTATAAAACACTGACACCAGCACACACAGTGACAGCTGTGTTCTCAGTTATAGCTTTTCTCAATAGTTGCAGTTGTTGAAAGGTTAACATTCATTTGTACATCTCCAGTTACCGCTTTATCCTGGTCAGAGTCACAGTGGTTCCAGAGCCTATTCCAGGGACACCAGGCACGAAGGATGCCAGTTCACAACCACACACACACACACACACACAGACACGCACATTCACACCTTGGGGCAATTTTGGAGTTGCAATAGGCTAACATCATTCTCAAGATATTGCTTCAAAACCCCACATTAACACAACTGATCACAGAACTATGTGAATTTTCATTATCTTTCCTACAAAATGCACATTTGCAAAATAATAAACACAACTGACATTGCAGAGATACTATTCTTATTTTACTTTGACAAGCCAGTCAAAACTGATTGTAATGATATTAGTTTGTTATTCACATGCACACACACACACACACACAGAGAGAGAGAGAGAGAGAGAGAGAGAGAGAGAGAGAGAGATTTGTTCATTGCTCACAGCCATCAAACACAATCAAAATGAAATACTGCTTTCTTCTTATTAAAAAAAACTGGAATTAAAAAAATCTAAACTGTAGACTGTAGATCTTTTGACTAAATAATTTATTCAGCTATAATCATACAGATACACTAAAGAAAAAAAACATATTTATCTTCCCCCACATATTTTTTCTGTCTGTAAAATAGCTTTTTCTTTTTAAGGTTTACAGGTCCTAAAGTTTTCCAATTTTGATTGTTTACTAATACTCATGTTACTAAATATATAGATTACAGGAAATTGCAACCAGGAATACAAAATGTTCATGTATATGAGCTTTGAGTTAATCCATCAAGCTGTTCATTTCTGTGAGGCCACTGGGTCTGATGCATTTGCCCGAATATCTCTTATAGCTTCCTCTGTGTGCTGTAGGAGGTTAACTCTCTAATTAGGTTTCTTTCATATACTTTTCCTATCCAGAAAGAGAGAAACTCAACAGGATTTACAAAGGGAGAATATGGTGGGAGGAACACCATTAGGATACATGAATGGGTTTCAATTCACTTGTGCACTAGAGCTAATCGGTGGAATTGAACATTATCCCAAACCACCACAAAGTGCCTCCGCTCAGTTGTTCCTGGCCTGGCTGTTTTGGAACGAGTATGCCATTTCTGAGCTTAGAAAATGAGGATTTGCTGTAGGACATGGTCAATTAGGATGGCCCTTATTTCATTTCGGATTCTTCTTATTTATTCTGTTCCTCTCCCTTCTCTTCCTCTCTGATCTTCTCTCCCTCCTGCCTGTCCTCTTCATCTTTCTTCATCCCTTTCTACCTCTTCCACTCTTCCTTTCTCCTCCTCTTCTCTTTATCCTTTTCCTATCCCAAATGCTCAATCTCCTCTTATTCTTACACATCTTCTGCTCACCCCTCTTTGACCAGATTCTTGTTATTTATTGTTTGTTCATGCTCATTCAGCTCATTCAAATGTGACTCTTTCATGTACATAGCTAAATTCTGAGAGATGGTGTGATCAGTTGTGAACCTGTGTTTTGTGCTTTACTAGTCTAGCTGACATCAACTTGGGAAAAAATGTAAATAGGTTATGTGAAGGTGAGAAGGTTCATTCATTCATTCATCTTTAGTAGTTACTTTGTTCTGTTCAGGGTCGCAGTGGGTCCTGAGCTTATCCAAGGAACACTAGGTTTAAGTGGGAGAATTCACTCCAGATGCGAAGCCAGTCCATCACAAGGCACCATGCACACAAGCCAATCGACCAACCTGCACATTTTGGACAGTGGGAGGAAACCAGAAAAGCCAGAGGAACCCCATGAGAGCTAGGGGAGAACATATGAAACTCAGAAAACAAAACACAGACAGTAACCTGAGCTCAGATGTGAGAAAGCAACACTACCCACTAAGGCAGGTAAGAAGATTGCAAATTGAAATAAAATTTGAACTTTTTTTTGTCATGTTAGGAAAAATTGAAAAGTAACTGTGTACTGGTAACTATTTTAAGTGTTTTAGGTAGCATGGAGACATTTAAAGACATGGAAATTTCACTGTGCGTGTTGTCTTTGGAAATCAAGGTATATGTTATTATTTATGTTTAGATGCCTGTTAACTATTTTGAGAGCACTAAACTTAATTTGGAGAAATTTGTATTACACCGACTGAGAAAAAAAAAACCTGCAAAAGGGCTCCAGTGCACAGTATTGCTGACACTGGAGCAATACATGAACCTTGCTAAAGGAAGAGGCTTGGCTTGGTGGTGGTACGGCAAGGGGCAGAGGTGTGCACGGATAATAGAGAGCATTTACAGTTTTGTGTTTTAGGAAATGTAAGCAAACAAGAAAGACTGTAATCAGTAGAGTGTGAAAAACTTTGTGTGTGGTGTTTTCATTTTGAGGACAATGTTCATGGTTTTGAAGGCAGATTTCGTTTACACGTGCTGTATGAGGATTTGCAAAATGTGCTTATAGGTATGATAAATGTATTAGAGTACTTGAGACACTATTTTCAAAAATGTGTGCAAGCAACTGGGAATAACTATATCATGTCTAGTATTATCATTACTTCTTCTAAGGAATCTTCTGGGTACTTTATCCACTGAATGCATGAAACAAATGCACAACATGCTTTTAACAGTAAATTAACAGTAAACTGCTGAATATATCTATGAAGGTTAAAAAATGGCCTGTCCTATCTGTTTTTGGTTTTCATCTACATCACAGCTGATGTTTTCTCTGGATCACCAGCAGGGGAAGAATCTGCAAGCATGTCGAATCGAGGCTTGTCAAGTGTCTGCACTAGCAGGTCTCTACCAGTGTCAGGGGTGGCTCTTAGTCATGCCCATATGAGATATGGACATATAGCTTACATCGTCATGAGAAACATTCCTGAATTGAATTGAAGAGTGGAGTAAATGATGGGAGGAACATGAATTGAATATAAGGGTGGTTTCTAACAACTAGTAGGAGAAGTTGGACATATCATGCTCTATGCATTGCCTGCAAGTGTGCTAATCACTGAATGTTTGTGACGGACTGACCATAGCTTAGATAGCAAATGTGTGATGGCCCAGTGTCTGGCCGCTTACTTCCATTGAATGATGGATCATATCATCTGAATCTGGTTACCAGGATATTAGATTAGATTTAACTTCCATTGCCATTGTGCAGCGTACGAGTACAGAGCTAATGAAATGCAGTTTTTCACATATCCCAGCTTGCTAGGAAGCTGGGGTTAGAGCGCAGGGTCAGCCATGATACAGCACTCCTGGAGCAGATGTGGTTAAGGGCCTTGCTCACGTGCCCAACAGCAGCAGCTTGACAGTGCTGGAGCTTGAGCCCCCATCCTCCCGATCAGTAACCCAGAGCCTTAACCCTTCAGCCACCACTGCCCATATCACCACAAGTCAGTCTTTATGAAACCAAATCTCAGGCAGGAGATGTTTTAGAACTTACAGTTTCTGCCCAAAATTGAAAAGCGTTAGATATATTTGGATATAATTACACATTTTGGGACAAGATCTACAAAAAACCATCAAAGTGGCTTTAAAACATAGAGTCTATCTAGGAATTCCTTATGAAGACATGGTAAGTAAACTGTAGTCTTGACCAGCTCTAATTTAAATCATTGGGTTTGACTTTCGTGAACTAATGATTGAGTGTCTTGTTGGCACTTTCAGTAATGACCCCCTATGATTTCTGCAACAAATCAGCCAATAGAGAGAACAAAGGGGAAAGCAATATGTAAGGAGGTCTAAGGTAGACAAGCCACACACAAGCAGATAACAGACAAACGCAGAGTGAAGAGTTAAATGAAAACAATGGAGCAGTGTAGACATGGCGTTTTCATAGTTCTTGTGGTCAGAGCCAGGGTGAGAACAGAAGGGCCAATGTCCGTTTATGTAACCTCCGGCCTCTGAAGAGGGCAGTCAGTGCCTTCATCTGATCATGGCGGCTAACACTGAAGTGTGAAGGCACGGGGATGTGGCAGCATAGGGCAGCTTTTTCACTAATGGAGCCCCAGGATCCACAAAGAGCCACTTGGCTGTCTGGCTCCTGCCTGTTCACAGGTTGATATCAGGATTTGGATGAATGATTTTTTTTCTTTTCCATCAGCAAGATTTACAGTAACATAAAATAAACGTTCTGGTGTGTCTGTGTGAACAAGGCTTAGAGTAATAAAGAGCGTGCTCAGCACTAATGTGTAAACTCTTTGTGTGCTTTTATTTTGGCTTGGACAAAGCCAGGAACCTAAAATTAATATGCAGAAAGAGAGACAAAGAGGGAGAGGGAAAGATACAGAAAGACTGAAAGAGGGAAAACAGATGGGGAAATAGAATTTCAGTATGTGTGCATGTGTGTGCCTAGGAGAAGGGAGCCTCTTATACTGTCTCAGCGGGGGCTTGGGCCAAGCTTCGGCCTAGTCTCGTCTGCCCAGCGGGGGCCTTTCCTGAATGAGCCGCCCAGAGGAGGGGCACCTGCCTGAGCTACAAACACAGAGAAGAGACAGGAGGTGTGGACCAATGAGGGAGGGGAAGGATGGGTGGTGAATGGAAAGACACTCAGGGAAAGGACATGGATTCAATCTCTGAAATGCATAGGTAGCACAAAAGTACAGCTTGGAAATGAAAATATATGTGCCCTTTACATCACCCTGTAGTCTGTGGTCTACAAGCCACTACCTCCGACAAAACAAGAAATTTTGTGCAAATACAGTCGTGGTGGTTATTGTTGGAGAGTCATACGGTACCAAGTCTTGTGTCTACCAACATAAACTGACAGCTTACAGATTTATCAACCTCCCCAGGACAATATTTTCCTCTGTTTGGACCCAGTGGGTACAAACATGTACTTGAAGTTTATCACATACTCAATCTTTCAGACTAGCATTAAGAGAGAGAGAGAGAGAGAGAGAGAGAGAAAGGTCAGACATAGTCCTGTTATAACTTCGCCATTGTTAAACTCCTGAAGATGGTATTAAATAGAGAACTTTTATCCTCCTTCCTGTTTAGATAGAGTATTACTTGTCTACCAACATATTTGCAATCACAGCAAATATTGGAGAAAATGAAATAGATTAGGGAGCAAAGGTTCATAAAAGCTGCTGAGGAGCAGCAAAAGAAGCTGAGTTATAATAAAGTGAGAGACCACGTTGTTCCACAGAAATGCGCTGAGCTCCGTGTGTATTAGAGATCTGAGGCCGGTCTGGCATTGGAGAATCCATGCTGGCTTCACAGAGAACGAAGTAGGAACGTTAGCTAGCACGTTTCTCTCAGGTAAATGGAAACACATGCTAAAGGAAAGAAAGGACAGAGTGAAACAGAGGTACAGCTTTGCACAAATGCTTCTCAAGCACCATGTTCTGATTATGGGATGCCTAGTTTTTTTTTTCTTTTTGAACAGACTTAACTCCACTGTGATTGAAGAATTATGATATTTTTAATAGGGACTAGAAAGGTTAATCTTTTCTTTGTATTTGTCCTGGAAGCCCCTGTATGAAATATACTGTACGCAATCACAAAAGGCAGACAGATACACAGCTTCACAGATTTCACTGTTACACAAAGAAGTGTTCATGCGCATAAGAGTTCTTCATGCAGGCTGACACCATGCTGCCATTCAAACATTTACAGACAAGACACGGGCTCTCTCACCCGCATGTTACTCACATATGAACATCACATGCATGCCATAAATTAATATAGTGTAGACATTTATACATGCAGTGTCAAGTGAGAAACAGCAGTAAGGCTATGTGTTCAGTATGATTTTTTTTTTAATGAGACCTGACTTCACATTAATTTACTCAAATACTTATATTGAACCCAAACAGCAAAATATCTTTCATGTATTTGGCTAGAAGTCAGAGAAGGGGAATTTTTTTATATATGCTATAAGTCATTTTATACACCATACACAGAGATTTGAAGAAAATGCAATTTCAAAGTTTATGCCCTGTCTTGTTTCTCCATTTTATTGAATGTAATGAATGGATATTTGTTCTATGCAGCATTCTATCATTGGCACGCTCAAATACTCAGGCTAGGGGATGCTTTATTGCCTAAACACTTTGTAGACAGAACCATGAACCACTTCGCAGACTTCAGTATAAAATGTTATTTTTTTTTTATTCATCAATATATATTATTGCCACAAATGCATGTATATGAATGTTTGTGACTATGCTATGTGCAAAGCAATGCAGGGAAACGGCAGATGCAAAAATAAATGCAGTTTGCTGTAAAAGGCAAATAAAGTCTGAGGTTTTCAAGAGTCATAGAAGATAGAGTTTGAATGCAGAGAATACCATCAAGTACCTTCTAGGCAAAGATCTTCCATTATAGAATGCAGTAGGCTGTAGTTTTACATATATTTAAATCAGAGCCAAGCACATCAGCACATCAGCACATCTAACATCAGTAGAACAAGATTTTTGCAGGGAAGAACAAGAACAAATGTTGCTAAATCTCTATTATTGTTGATGTACTGATGTAAAAAAAAAAAAAAAAAAAAAAGAGAGAAACAATTGTGTATAAGCCAGTACAATTTAAGCTTAGAAACTTAGTAGATAGATTTATCCACTCACAGACAAACAAAAAAAATGGGAATTGACATTCATTTATAAAGGTAAAACATTGCAGTACAAGAACTAAACAGCTTCATGTGAGTCGATACACATTTGTAAATTCTAAACGAATGGACAAGACTAATATTTATCCTCTTCAAAGAGCAAATTCCAATGGGAATTGTTCTTTAGCTTTGAGCCTAATTTAAATATATGGCCTTTCTCTTCATTAGGGCTAATAAACCAATTTGGTTTTAAAATGCTTCACACCTGTAGTGACCATTCCCTTTGGGCAAGTTACAAATCATGTCAAAACTTGTGTTGAACCTTTAATGTTGTGCCTTTGGTCTCTCCTCAAACAGATGTTTTGAACATTTTTGTTCACCAGTGTGTGATAATTAGCTGTCTGCTACTTGAAGCCCTGATGCTTCATTATAAGCTTTGCTTTTAAGAAGCATAAGAGCCTCATATAACACATTATTACACGTTGCCTTTTAGTAGAGAAAATGTTTATCGTAGTCAATTTCTACTAAAACCTAGGAGAATCCTAAACCCAATGACCATAATGGGTGAATAGATTACTTAATATATTTAACTGCAACAGTAATGCTGCAGCTGAAATACATGAGTGCCAGAATAATATATATAATCTTATTAATTTAAAAATGATGTCTATACTATGCCCAGTAAAGGACTGGCGTTCTATCCAGGGTATATTCCCTTCTTGCACCTAGTGATCCCGGGATAGGCCCCGGATCCACCACGACCCTGACCAGAATAAATTGGCTATGGCTACTGAATATGAGTGAATGATTGATGTAGTGTATGTAATACTGACAAAAGGGAGCTGACAAAAGAGTTGTGAAAAGTGCACTTATTTATGGGCAGGTGAAAAAGTGCTTTCACTGGTGAACAGAGCTTCCCTTTTGGCAGAATGGAGCAGTTGTGCTTGTTGTCTGCCCTCTGGTCCGGTGCCGCTTTCCTGTCAGTAACGTGTAAAAAAATGGATTTACACATGAGTTCCCATATGTTAGGCCTGTTAGGATCCGGTTAACAGTGACCTGTGTGCCTACTGGTACCACACGTAGAACATCTGGTCGATAGAGTGGTAGCAACTGCCAGATCCAGAATGGGAGGAAACAGGCCCAGAATGCAAGCACAATTCCCAGAATGAGAAGCAGGACTTTGGGTCTAGGAGCACGGGGTGGGTTGGCGCTACATCCACCAGCCCAGGCCAACTGTGTCTGTGAAACCCAGTAGTGACGCCCCAAGGCTGCATACAGACCCCCGATGGCCAGGCCTGGTCCGAGGATACTGGTGCAGAATAGTACACTGAGGTAAGCTTTGGAGCTTTGCTCATCCCATGCTGGAACACACAGTTTGCCCTCTTGGTTTCCTCCATCCTCCAGGTGCAAAGTGATCATCATGGGTAGGCTGAGTGCCACAGCAAGGCCCCATGCCAGTACCACACGCCGCAGTCCTGAGGTAGGAGCTGAAGATGCAGCAAGTGGGTCTGCCACGGCACGGTATCGGTCCAGACTCATTGCAGTCAGTGTGAAGATGCTGGCGTGCATGGTGAGCAGGTCCAGGCTGAGCAGGAGGCGGCAGCCAAGTTCACCAAAAGCCCAATCAGATGCCAGGCTGTCATAGACGATAAAGGGTGCAGTGGAGAGGTAAAGCAGATCTGCCAAAGCCAGACTCAGAACCTGTAGATGAAGTGAAGAAGACGACGAGGAGGACGAGGTGGGGGAGGAAGTAGGAGAGTGAGATGGGGAAAAGGTTCTAAGGCAAGCAGGAGTCAAACAGCAGCTTGGTGCCATACTGCGTCTCCTTCTGGGGCCCCTGCGGCGCTGAATGAGAAGCCCCAGAGTGTACAGGTTTCCCAGAATACCCAGAAGGGAAAGGAGTGATAGAAAGAAACAAAAAAGAGCTGTGGAGGCTACGCTTGGGGATGGATAAACTGAGGGAGAAGAGGAAGGAGTAGACAAGTTAGAGAGGAAAGAAAAGGTGTAAGACGGAGCTGGGGAAGAGAAGAGGGAGACCGAGCCTGCGTCTTCCATTTGGCTTGGAAAGAAGAAGCTTCAGCGAACACCTAGACTCAAGAACAATTAGTAAATGTTAATGTGAAAAGATAAAAAGCTTTGTGTTTGTTATAGGGACAGAATATTAGAAGGGGAAACGTTAGTACTCTATTAGAGAAACGAGAAGTGGACTGAGAGGGGAAAGGGGAAGGGAAAAAAGAGAAAAACCAGAGTAAGAGGACTTCATGGGTGATTTTACATACATCGATTTAATAACAAAAATATGTAGACATTTTAAACTTTATAGTAGAATTCACAGCCATTAAAAAAAAAAAAAAAAAAAAAAACATTTTTTGAGGTTATTGGAGGTTGTAGGACCGAATCACTGCAGTCACGAGTTTACAGTTTGTGCTGTAATATATGATTAAAAATATGCCTTTTGCTCTGCGTAAATATACCACTTGCTTATTTTTATTTCCATGTTTCGTATTTATTTTTGTAGGTCTATTTATTTCTATACAAATGCGCCAGATCCTCTTGCATTACGCGCTCGGCCTGCGTTAAACCGCTTCATGCGTCCTGTTGGTGCGAAGCAAAACAAGTTAATTATAATGAATTACGTGCACTTCTCAATTCCTTAACAAGCTTAACAAACTAGACCACTCCGACTACACGAAAAAGCGAAGTGACCGCACAAGCAGAAGCCCTGCGCAACCGATTTGCGCCTTATCTGGAAATGCAGCCTGTATTAATTCTGCTCATCCTGGGCATCTGTAGCATGTTTCAACAAATCTAGTAATTTATTAAGTAACCAGTGTCTAAAATCATTGTATGTTTATAGTTGACACAAAATTAAATTTGGCCCTTTGGTAGATCGTCGCTGATTTCCTGACTGATTAGTCAAATACTCTGCATTTTCAGCTTTCATCTTCCTCAGCAGTCGGACATATGAGGTCTGTTCTTCACCGCTGAGTGTGTAACCTAAGCTGTGAGGAAATTAAAGCGCGGCCGGAGTGCGCATTCACACACGAGCAATTTCTGGGCCACATGGTGACTCTCCATAAGCGTCTCCATGAGGGTTCAGACCGCGTGCGCGCGCCCACACACACAAACACACACACACACCATCAGGCTTGTAGTTTATAGCTCTGATCTCTAAGTGAGGTGGATTCATACGCAGCCAAATTAGTCCCGAGTCAAGTGTTCATTTAACACCAGAGATCTTTAAGTTCTCTAAGCGCAAGAACAGCAAGCTATATTAATAAGTTCATTATTATTATTATTATTATTATTATTATTATTATTAGGTTAAATTATATTAGATAAATCTAAGGAATCATTTAACTGAGGTGTATTATATTGTGTATTATGCGAAATTGTAATTATTAGCCTATATAGGTTATTATTTTTACTCCTAGTAATAAATATCTTGAAGTGTTCATTAGAGTTGCTCTTCTTCATGGTTTTTAAAACCGGTAAAAGATAACGCACTGCAAAATGTAAACGTCAATTTAATAATAATAGTAATAATAATAATAATAATAATAATAATAATAATAATAATAATAATAATAAATGGTGGAAAAAATCTATAATGGTGTAAAAACTGATCATTGGTTGTTTCGCTTTGTATGACAGTTTTAACACTGCTGCAAATGAACTAAATCCATTAGCAAAATCATCAGCATTACTAATGATGAAGAGCTATCATAGGCTTTATTAAAACAAGCCAGTGGCATGAGGAGACTAACATGTGCCTGCCTGATGACATACATTCAACACCATTATACTGGTTTCTTTTGTGTAGAATCATGACAGCAGTTAAGAAAACTTTTAAAGATATTTCAGTAATTCATTAAGCGCGTACAGTGAGTGTACAGTGAGTGTGAGATTACAGTGAGATTACAGTGAGATTACAGTGAGATTACAGTGTGTGTGAGTGTACAGTGAGTGTGAGATTACAGTGATATTACAGTGTGTGTGAGTGTACAGTGAGATTACAGTGTGTGAGTGTACAGTGAGATTACAGTGTGTGAGTGTACAGTGAGATTACAGTGAGTGTGAGTGTACAGTGAGTGTGAGTGTACAGTGAGATTACAGTGAGTGTGATATTACAGTGAGTGTGAGTGTACAGTGAGATTACAGTGTGTGAGTGTACAGTGAGATTACAGTGAGTGTGATATTACAGTGAGTGTGAGTGTACAGTGAGATTACAGTGTGTGAGTGTACAGTGAGATTACAGTGAGTGTGATATTACAGTGAGTGTGAGTGTACAGTGAGATTACAGTGAGTGTGAGTGTACAGTGAGTGTGCAGTGAGAGTACAGTGAGATTACCTCCAGATGCAGAGCTCAGATGCTGCTGTTCCACTCCGTGTGCACTGGCCTGTCCAACACCGCAGCACGACACAGAGGCTTCTCACAATTTCCCTGGTGGCTTTCCATTTTAAAAACGTGTCCGTTATCGATAAAAATCCCTTTGTGTACGTTTTTATTGAAGATCTGTTTGCATAGTCTTCAAAGACAGGACAAGCAGTTCTCTTTGACAACTCTGAGCTGCTGAGGAAAGCTGCTCACACACCTTGCTCACCTCGCGCCTCCTCCTCTGACTCATCTGATAACTGCGGGCCAGAGAGGCGGGGCCAAGAGGGGCACGGGGCGGAGCCTAACCATCACAATGTAATTAATCAATTAACTACAAATGACCAGGCACTTCCAGTCATTTCAATGTGTTTAGATCCTGTCTCTCACCTTCTCTGAAGAACTAAAGAATGATATATATATATATATATGTGTATGTGTGTGTGTGTATATATGTATATATATATATATATATATATATATATATATATATATATATATATATAGTTATATATAGTTATATATAGTTATATATAGTTATGTAAATCGGACTGTTTGGAGCAACTAATAACAATTTATTGTAAATTATTATTTATTTGCAAAAAAATAATAATTAATATTAATGAATTTATTAACATTATTTGCAAAAAAAATTACACAAAACACTTTGGTGTGTCTCCTAGCAAAATGTATATGCGCTATTCATTTAGACGAGTTGGCTTCTATGCACCCAAAAATATTTATGGCACGTATGAAACGGCATGCCTACTTAAGCATTAAATTATATGATTAACCCAGTATGAATAGTAACACGTTTAAAATCCATTAGCCCACTAGAGACCAGATTCAGGCCCTGTTATAGGTTAATCATGCTTGAAAAATGCTGGATAACATTCTGATATTTACTACCATCCAAACCACAGCTCAAAACCATTCAAACCATACTAAATATTGTATTGCACCCCTAAGACTATACAGGAATGCATTACCATTAATGGAAAAGGAAACATTTGAAAAATGTCTTCATTGCAATAGTCATGCAGATGATCTGTATCATATTTATTTCCAACCAAATTTAAAAGACCTTGGTTACACATGTTATTAAAGTGGAGATGGGAGCTTCAGATACAGTGTAGCAGGAAATATAGATAGTAAAATTGAAGGCTGAGGGATCTCTGGGATCCCTCTGGGAAAAAGCACTTTAAAAACTTAATGGTAAATTTATATATAATACATTTGAGACATTAACTGTAATTACAGCAGTGATTGCTTTTAACTGAAACTGAGAAGCTACTAATCACACAAATAAACACATAAAACTATTTTTGTTTGGGTACAAACATGCCCAATGATTGCTAAAAATGTACAGTGATTATATAAAAAATTATTTATACATAATCTTTGCATTGTATGTGAAAATGTTTTTTTATATATATATATGTACTCTGCCTTTGTTGTATTTTAAAACACAATAATAGCAAATAAATGTATCATGAGCTGGTCAGTCCACACATGCTCTTTCCTGTAAAATGAGAATGACTCATAGGATGAAGGCAGTCCAGTGGAAAGGAACATGTGTCTAAGCCACCGACCAGAGTGGGAGAGAAAGAGAAAGAGTTATAGCTTTGTCTTCTTGTGAGCTACTGACACCAACTTCAGATTCAGTCCTCATGCCAACACACACACAGGCCACAGAACTGCATGCATTTCGTAGCCAACACACACATATGTGCACATCCAGCATACTTTAGAGCCAACATACACATCACCAACACTCTTCTACTTCACACCAGCACTCAACACCAACATTGGCAACCCTCAAAGACATCTAATCCCACGGAGGGAAAAGAGTGTGTGTTAGTGTGGCTTCAGGAGCTTAGCTCTCAGTCTCTGGCTCACACTAAAAAAATGGAAGACGAGATTTTATTCCTTCCTGGCAGAAAAATCAGTCTCAGATTTTTTATCACGTCATATGTTAATATCATGAGAACCAAGGTACAAAGTGACCGGTTTAAGATGATAGCTGAATACACTATGTAGTCTTTTCAAATCTAAGTGCCATTATGCAGGTGTTATATTTAAGGTCCGTTATTTAAGGTTATGTTCTCGGTTATATGGTTGTATCATTTTGTGAATAAATTTGAATATGAATTCAACAATGCCAGTTGGTCTAATGGACACATTGCATGTTCTCCTGACATAGGTTTGTGTGTTCAAGGTGTCCGAGGCATGTGCTGTGTATTTGCACACACAAGATGGACATAGACAGGCACCAAGGCTGAGACAAGAGGGAGGGAACATATTTCTCCCTGCAGGGTGTGTGGAATTTCAACAAATACCTGGCACCGGCCTGCCAAAATAGGCAAAGGAAAGAGAGAAAGAGAGAGAGAGAGACTAAAATAAAATGTAGTAATTTTGATATAGTTGATGTAGCAATAAACAAAGGTGGATTATAGTTAGTAGACTTTTCATACACTAAGAATCCACGAGCATGTCAAAATGTTTTAAAAATTCCACCCTAAGTCAGTTTACATCTATTTGCATCTCTCTGCTCTAAATATACATATCTCCTGATATACAGATCACATATCATCATCAGGTATTTTACACCCCTTTACAAAGGTTTTTTATTTCTGTTATATTGAAAATAGCAGCAAACCATGAAATATGATCACACGATGACTATATTGCGTGTGACAGCTGGTTAAATGGTCACATCAGGTATCATGGTATGGTGGCTTGTATTCTTGCAGCTTAACATGGCCTGGCCCTATTGAGGGTGTCTCTGTGTAGATCAAAGGGGTTAGGATTCCTGAACACACACACTCCATGCTGTCCAGACCCCCAGCTGGGCCCGTGTGTCTTTCAGTGCTGTGTGTTTTAGAAGTGACCTGAATTATTACCTTATTGAAAGAATTACATCCCACAGCAAAAACATCAGTGGGCCCTTTAAATCTGCAAGTGCCCTTGTGCTTTGCCTACATTATGTTAATTAATTTTTTAAAGTGTTTGACTGTCCTCTGACAGATTTCCCACCTGTTTGACTACATCCGAACTGCAGATTTAATTAAATGGGTGGACATTTTTGCATGTAACAAATGGTTTATTTCCCTTCTTGGCTGATTAATGGAGCATACAATGAATTATTGATCCAGCACGTCTGGCACTGATGCCTATATTCACTTTCTGCCAGAGCTAATTTCCTGAACCCAAGTCCTATTCCATTGGGTTCAAGGCAAATCAGTCCTTTTACAGACACTCTCTCTCTCTCTCTCTCTCTCTCTCTCTTTCTCTCTGCTAGCATAAGCCTGGTAATGAGTGTGATGTAAAATTCCAGACTGAACCCTTTAAATGCTATTATATCACCACCATCCAAAGACATTAATAATTTACTAAACAATTTAATAAAGTAGAGTAATTTAAAGGAGTTTATGGTTTGTTCGTTCTTTAAAACATACCTGGAATATAATATGTTTTTAAGGTTTTTATTTCTGAGTTCTGCTTCCACTAAAATTCCGTGGTTTCCACTGAAATTTTTAGCTGCTTGGAAATATAATGAAGTTTGTTTAAGGGTGTCTGTACCAGGCAGCCAGAGTTCCACAAGGATTATAAGATCTTCTAATGTTCTAATTTTATGGTGTAACCAAAATGCTAGTGATAGTTTCTTTTGCTGTTTGACAGCAGAATCCATCTAACCTTATCAAATATACACAAATCCCTGTTAGACATCACCTTTTTTTTTAGTTTATGTTACTAAGATTTGCTAGAAAAGTTACTAATATTAGCATCATTAGAGTGATTCTACAGCGATTGATCTAGTTATCCAAGCAATATTTTATTGCATGGTGTGTAAAAGCTGGTCTATGAATACCAAGAATATTCCATAATTTATCTTAAAATTCAAACAGTAGTATGTTCTTTATCAACACATAATTTGGGTTCACTGCGCTCAGGTAGGAGGTGTGGCTTTCAGATTTCCAAAGTGTAAAGGTGTAAAGTGTAAAGTGTAAATGCCTTCTACAATTACTGGCACCCTTCATAAAAACAACTGTATAAATTAAACATTACAATCAATAATTAAAATTTTGTTAGACTCTGTTTGACTCAAACAGTATTTAACAATAAAGACACCTTTACCTTTGGTCTAACAAATAATATTTATCATATCTACTTTGTAAAATATTGGTCTTTTTCTCAAATATATATTTATATGTTCCAAAATGATTTGTATGAACAAATAAATGCACGCAAATTGTCTGTCAAAAATGATATTATTTTTACATTATTATTTTTTTTGACTCTCAGTTCCCCAGAACTTTCGCGTTTGATCATATCTTGTTTTCCTGCGGTATAAATATGAGTTCCCTTTGCCATTTATTACCATAGGCAATAACCAAAATATTAAAAATAGCAGTACACTTCATCATGGCAGTAATAAAGGTCTAGACAGGGAAAGAGATCCATGATCATGCTGTACCCCTGCACTGTGCGGAGGATGGTGATGGAAGGAAAGAAGAGCTCAAAGATGACAGAATTGCACAGTTTGTGGTTTTCAAGTTTCAAATTCAACTGAAGTGTTGCAGGAAAGAACAGGAAAAAGAGCAACTGAGAAAATGCAGCGCCTGAACCTCACCAAACATCACTGAAACTGGAATTGTGTGTTTCGGTCTGATGACCAAAATTGATCTCTTCGGTCATAAACATTCACATCAGCATATTTCCATGAAAAATGGGCTTTGTACAAAGAAAAGCAGCTGATACCCAGTGTAAAATATGGTGTTGGACTTTTTTGTGGCTGGTTGTCTAGGTGCTCTTAGGAAGATTGATGTCATGAGGAATTCTGCTAAGTACCAGGATATTTCAGCCCAAAAACACACTAATTGTAAAAGAAACATGAACTTTATGTCAGGGTTTTGCCATATGGCAGACTCTGTCTGAATTGAACAGAGTGCCCACGTCCACAAATATAAGACTATAAAGGTGTTTAAAGTGTTCTGCGTTGAGGAGTGCGTCCAAGATTCCACTACAAATATGTTCAACCTTGTTAGGCATTACTGGAAAAGCTTCAGTGCTGTTAGTCTATCCGGGGTAGGCATCACCAAATTTTCTCGGGATGCGAATCATTTTGAACCCAACTTTGTACAGAAAACATTGTACTTCTTCTGAAACCTTTTGTGTTTTTCACTTATTGCATGCATCATTCTTTATATATTCATCTGTGTTCGATTTCACAGCAACATCACTGTCGTATGTGGCATGTCTAAAAGACTAGAGCACAATTTTTTATGTGTGGAGAAACTCCAGTTTTTGACAGTGGAAATAAGATTTTTAATAATGTGAGGTTCACTCTGTCTGAAACTGGTTTACTCACCACAGATGGAAGCAATATGTACTCTGGCACATTGCATAACTGGAAGCTTTGGTGTGGGACATTCCTGAACTGCCAAATCCAATTCTCGAGTTCTAGAGTTAACCTGTTCTTGGTATCGCAG
Organism: Pangasius djambal; assembly: GCA_022985145.1. Taxonomy (NCBI): domain Eukaryota; kingdom Metazoa; phylum Chordata; class Actinopteri; order Siluriformes; family Pangasiidae; genus Pangasius; species Pangasius djambal. Next base: position 18,063,986 of record CM040975.1, on the reverse strand, counting down.
TAAAGTCAGCAAGAACAACTTCAAAAACACTGTGAGTCTTGCTAAGCATGCAGTGCTAAAAGCCCAACGATCAGTAGAAAAACATCTTGCTGGGCAATAACATGATGTGATTAATAATAATAATAATAATAATAATAATAATAATAATAATAATAATGATATGATGATGATGATGATGATGATGATGATTGTGATTGTGTGAGAATGAGTTTTCGCATGAGAATCAGTGCATTTTCATTAAATATTCATGTGAGGAAAACACCACACCAATTGGGAAGCGTGTATTCATTACATGTAAATACAAAAAAAAATCAGACACAGCAATCTGATCGCAGAAGAAAAGATGCCTTTTATCACTACATAGGGTTAAGAAAGGATTCTAAATTCTCAGGTCTCCATCCAAGACAGAACATAGCTTACAAATGGAACAATTTCAGCATCATTGCTGCTCTCCCTAGGAGTGGGCATCCTACACAGATCAGTGCAAGGATAAACTGCAGAACATCAGTTCCAGCCCTAATCTCACACGCCTTATCCAGCCAATCTTGGATTTCATGTGGACATTGTATACAGTTGTGCTGCACAGGGGTTGGGCAGCGCTGTCATACAGTATATAAATACAAAACAAAGCACTCAATGCTGACCGCTAAGAAAATGCAGGCATCTCTTGCACTTGATAAAATCTGTGTTCATGTGTCAATCATATGAAAAATACTGAACGAGAGTGGTGTTGACGGGAGGAAATCCCTGCCCTCAAAAAAAAATTCTCTGTTTTCTTAGGTTTGCTAAACGCTACCTGGTGTAACGCTACTTTGCTGCCTCAGGGCCTAGACAGATGTAATGAGCACCAATGAATTCCATGTTGTATCAGCAGATTCTACAACCAAACCATCAGGGTGTCTATCTGCAGGATTAAATTCGATAAAAAAAGAGGGTGGGTCATGCAAAATGACAATAAATGTGCAATGAGTGATATCCTGAAATGGCTAGTTTCAATTTTAACACAATATTTTTTTCGAACCCATTAGCATCCCCCTTAAAATACGTACATATCTTTCCTATTGGTTTCATTATACTGTAATTACTAATTTGTTTGTAGTAATTCCAGAATAATACGCTTTATTTATTTATTCCAGAATATGCTATGCATTTAAGGGGTTACATATTAATTTCTTTTCTGAAAAATATTGGTTCCAAATAAATCTAATTATAGTCCTAACCTCCTGCCAGAGGCAACCAGGTTTTGGTTTAAAATATCCTGGTGCTACTAAATATCCAGTTCTACATGATATACGGCTTTTTTGGAAAGTGCTTCTTCCTTGCAACATTCCAAACAGAGAGTTGTTTTAGAGGTGGTGTCTAGTAGATGACCTGGAATCTTAACAACCCCAGGAATCAGCTAAACTGGTTTAAACATCCATGGTGATGGATGTCGAATGTTTATCGTTTTATTTATATGCAACCTAATATTTTGCCCAATGGAACAATTTAGTTAATCTACGATTTTAAAAATTGGTCAAAACTTATAGTTTTTGCAGATTGGGAGAAATGTTTTTTTTTTTTTAAATTGCAGTAAAAAGAATGGCAGTTTGTCTGCCTTTATTTTAAATATTTATCAGGAGTGTCAATATATTTCTTTGAGATAATAAATGATTATTATGCCTCTAAGTAGTTTTTTTTTTTTATTATTAAATTTCCAGAACTTTATAATCCAGAATCATTATAATTCTGGTCTGTGTTTATACATTTCTTCCATCAGTGACTTCAACATTTAAATAATTTTGTTCACTCTAAAATAGTTTAGATTTGTTCGTTAAAATCGGTCATCTTCATATATTACCATAACTTTGGCGATGATCAGAACCATTCATGCAAGAATTTTGATCATTCACCAACTTTTTTCTCACAGCTGTAGCCGTGTTATGCGTCCAGGAAGACTGATCCCAAGTGAATGGAAAGGAAATGAAAAACAGAAGAAAAAAAATTAAAACCTAGAAAACCGTGAAAATCACGTTTTATATGCGATTCAGCTCAAATGTCACTGCACAGACTTTATAACCATTTCAGATGAGTCTGTGAAGAAATTCTGTACAGCAAAGATGTATTATTTTGGAAAATAATTAACTCAAACATTTGTAAAATTGACTACATTTAGCAGTAAACATTAATAAACTGAACAAAATCAATATTTGCCGTAATCATTCTTTGCTTTTAAACTGCATCAAATTCTTTTTTCAGCCATCTTGGAGAATCAGTTCCACTGGAGATGCTGACTGTCACACACTTGCTTCTGTTACTGCAGGTAATAGCAGACAGCCACAATTATGGTTTTGTCTGAAATCTTTCTGTCTGAAAATTGGTCTATTGCTATGTTACTTTCTTTAACGACACACAGATATGTCTTTGTTTCATTTACATGTCTTTCAAAAAATGAACAGGTTGGAAAGTCCTTACACTATGACTGAGCTTAGCATGGCATTTCATTTCCCCAGCTTAAAGGCTCCTGCCCTCTAGTGTTTATTTAATGCTATACCAATTAGCCTTTTTTTGTGTGTGTGTGCTGTTGCAGGAAAATGGGTTGATGTAGACACGAGCAAGCAGAACACCCAATCAAGTTGCAAATCAACTGTCATAATAAGCCATGTTTAATTATCATCGTATTTAATGTTACACATGTAACGTATTCCATATCAATTACAGACATGAATGAATCTGACATAGTAGTTTCTTCCTCTCTCCATCCTGCTCTCTCTCTCCAGGAACTCTATTCCTGCAGAGAATTTTCCACAGATCTATTTATTTGATTGTTTGCATATTTGTTTATCAAAAGGGGGAGGCGAGTCTGCTAATCAATCAGCCAATAGTAGCCTCTAGAGTGATGACACACCTACCATTCCTCACACTTTAATTTAATTCATTCCATATTTTTCCCTTTAGTGATTTACATGTTCTGTGTTAAAGTATGCGATATTAACTTTTCTAAGGGAAATTACTGTAAGTGTTGGCACAGAGCCCATGTGTGAATGTTTATCAAAATTCAATAAACATCTGTTTGTTAGTTCATTTACTGACTGCTGTTTCCTGGTCAGGGACATTTTTGCAGTGGATCCAAAGCCTATCCTGGGAACACTTGGCACAGTGCTAGTGAGACAATAATTCTGAAGATTATACCTGGACAAAACATTATTTGAGTACAATGGCCTAATTTGACAGGATTCACTGAAATCAGTGGCAGTGGTCCTACACAGATCGCATCAAGATCATCGAGGTGAGTGGAAAAAGAGTAAAACCTTTGCACATCTGCTTGAATGAATTGCTTCAAACATTCCTCCCACTGTGTATCATACAAGACAACTCGTCATGGCACAAACCAGATCTCAGTAAGTATTTTTGTGTTGGCTGCTGGCTGTAAGTATTGTAAGCTTCTGTATAACAAACTAAATATAGACACATTTTATCATGTAAAAATTACTTCATCAAATCATCCAAAAAAAAAATCAGTTGTACATCTCGACATGTTCTGTTGTTCTGTTCCTTTCTCTAATGTAACTGCGTATTAAATAGCATGAAATGCCATTTATAAGACAGAAGCTAGCAGATAACAGGCCTTAATATAATAGAATTTAAGTGTCCCTCTCTGTATAAGCTAGCATTGCAAATTACATAAAATACTCCATTTAATTATAAAAACTAATAAAATATGTCCTTTTGGGAGTTTGGGTTGGTGTTCAGCTATCATCAGCAGATAGGCTGTCTGGGCCAAAATACCTCACACCTTTGTAATAATATGTGTGGACGGCTGTGGAGGGCGGGGAAAATCCATTAGATATCGCTATGGCTGAAATCAAGAAAACATGACAGAAATGACAAAACATTGGGTTTTGACTAAAATGTAGACATTCTGACAATAATATACTTTGGAATCTCTACTGTAAGAAAACATATTTTTAAGAAAGCATGTTTTTATTTAGCCTACTTTCTAACCAGTGCCCTGTGATGGACTGGCGTCCATCTATGGGAATGAATCTTATCCAGTTAGGCCACTGTGCTAAAATAATGTTTTATCCTAGTATAATCTTCAGTAATGATTTTCTCACTAACAAACAAGAGCCTTATCCAGTGTTCCCAGTACAGGCTCTGGATCCACTGTGATCCCTGATCAAGTTAAAGTAGTTATTGAAGGTGAGTAAGTACTCACTCACTTGCACAATGATATTTGAGGATGACATTGTGATCTGTAGTGAGAGCAGGGAGCAGGTGGAGGAAAACCTGGAGAGGTGGAGGTGTGCGCTGGAGAGAAGAGGAATGAAAGTCAGTCGTAGTAAGACTGAGTACATGTGTGTGAATGAAAGGGAGGGAAGAGGAACAGTAAGATTACAGGGTGAAGAGGTGAAGAAGGTACAGGAGTTTAAGTACTTGGGGTCAGCAGTCCAGAGTAATGGTGAGTGTGGGAAAGAGGTAAAGAAGCGAGTGCAGGCAGGTTGGAATGGGTGGAGAAAGGTGTCGGGAGTTCTGTGTGATAGAAAAATATCAGCGAGAATCAAGGGGAAGGTGTAGAAGACAGTGGTGAGAGCGGCCATGCTGTATGGTTTAGAGACAGTGGCACTGAGGAAGAGACAGGAGTCAGAGCTAGAGGTAGCAGAGCTGAAGATGTTGAGGTTCTCTTTGGGAGTGACAAGGTTGGACAGGATTAGGAACGAGTACATCAGAGGGACAGCTCATGTTGGACGTTTGGGGGACAAAGTTAGGGAGGCCA
>CM040975.1:17990005-18059130 GCA_022985145.1 Pangasius djambal | reverse complement strand
AGGAGAGTCAGTATATTGGTAGGAGAATGTTGGACATGGAGCTGCCAGGCAGGAGGTGAAGAGGAAGGGCAAAGAGGAGGTATATGGAGGTAATAAATGAGGTTATGAAGCTAGTGGGTGCAAGTGTTGAGGATGAAGAAGATAGGGATAGGTGGAGAGTGATGATTCGCTGTGGCGACCCCTGAAGGGACAAGCCGAAAGAAGAAGAAGTAAGTACTCACTCACTCACTCACTCAAAGAGCATGTTGGGTAAGGAGCATGTCTGTTTCGTAATATCTCATGTCTTTGTCGAAATATCTCGTCTTTTTCATAATATGTTGTGCCTTTGTCATAATATCTCATGTCTTTTTCATTTGGTCATAATATTATTTGAATATTAGCTTTGAAGCATGCAATCCTTCAAAGACACAGAGCAGTTGTATTATTATGAATTTCTGAACTTCCAAACACAAAAATAATACAAAAAATTGTAATATAAATGAATGTTAAAAAAGGTCCTGTGTGAGCGATGTGCACCAATCAGACTATCGTCCTCTTTCTAGAGTGAAAGCACAGGGGAGAGAGAGAGAGAGAGAGCGAGAGAGAGAGAGAGAGAGAGAGAGAGAGAGATGCCGTGTCGCCCTCTGTCAGTCTGTATAGTTCGAAAAGTGAGTGACTTTTTGGACTCCTGAAAGAAGAGAAGCAGCCATACACTTCTGATACACACTTCTCATTATTGGATACGCAGAGAGCTGGATTCTATTTTAATGGCAGCTTGATGGTGAGTGTCAGTTCATACATAATTTGTTCATGGGAAAGTCATGATGAAGAAGATTAAAAATGGTTTTGAATGATCTAATCTGCTGTTTATTTGCTGTTTAGGATCTGCAGCTAATGTAAATAGTGTCATAATTAACATTTAAGTTAAATCATAAGGATAGAAACAGTTCAAACTCCATAAACTGTGGTACTATGTAGTCCTTCATTGATGTGAGCAAAATTCTTGGTGCCTCAGGTTGACCACTGATCAGGACTCGCACATCAACATGGAAAATATCGAGGTTGTGAAAGGGCGATGATTGCTACTGTAGGCTGTGCTGTAACAGACATTTATGCAGCTGATGTCTGAATTGTGATAAGTTACATGGATTCTCAGTCAGTCATGTTTACTATCACCACTTTTTAAGATTAACTGACATTTGTTTTTGTGTGTGATATCATTGATGAATTGATGCAAAGGCAGAACCCAATTCATTTGACATACAGTCAAATTATTGTTGAATGACAAATGTTTTGCCTGGCACTACAGACAGATTTAATCTTTATGTTATTTAACTGCTGATTTAGTTAAAGCTGTAAACTAATCTGGCTGCTCTTAGGATGGTATATTAACTGCACAATTGTGATCACAATAGTACCTGTTTCACTGTATGTGAGTGTCCATTGAAAGGAATATATAATCTCAATTTGTGGATTATCTTTTCTTCACGTACATCTATCCTTGTATGGTAAAATGAGTTATAGCCCCAGGAGCTCAAAGCTTTTTCTTTCCATACACGGCTGACAAGAATATTTTAGTTTATATTTTGGTTTTGTAATTAGTACAAGTGTCAAGTAAAAGTTTTAAAAAAAATAGAGCTTATGTTTTGTTTTCTACAATAAAATTGTACTGTAGATTTCAGAATAGTAAAAAACTACTTTATATTCATTTTATCTGCATGATAGAAATTATCACTGAGGTCAGCAGAATACATTATAGATTTATCACGTATGTCATGTATTTATCATGCAATTCAAACATTTTTCCGTGAGCCCTTTATACACATCCTATAACATAACACCGTTTTAGCAGGATGGAGTGGAACTGAAACACTAATGCAAACTTAGAAGAGAACATGCTTGAAAGATGAGGTTTGGAAGTAAAAAATACTACCTATACAGTATATGGTTCACGATTTGATCTAATTTATGACCCTGAAATGGAGCAGTAATTTTTAAACAAACGATGCACTTTTAATTTAATTTGATTTGTATATTTTCCCAATAAGTTTTGTCATATAAAGTATTTAGTAATGAGGCAAAGAAGCTAGAAATGCAAATATAGAGTCATGAACACCACTGTTAATGGAGTGTGTTCATGTGGCTGTTTAATAGCTGATGTATTAATAAGTGTATCGTTAGATATTTTTAGATATCAAGCACCCTTTATCATCTCCACACTTCAGCAGACATGTGATTATTTATTTTCAGTCTCTCTCTTGGATCACTCATGCATAAGTATGCCTTCACACTTCAGTTTAGCATTATTTTTATAACTCACACTATATTACAGCTCAGGCACACAAACAAATGCAACCCTACTATAAATGATGAAACTCTTAAGAATTCCTTCCAAGTAAGCTTGTCAGGAGATGGCAAAGCTCATTTTGAATAATCTAGACATTTATTCATCATTGTTTGTGCTCTACTTCCCTCCATCTAACAACGCACACAGGCCAAGACCTTCAACATAGTCACGAAGTGACTGTAGGATTACGATTTGATAAACAAATACAGCTGTCATAAGGCCATCCTTCTTTTCTTCTTGCCTTGTATGCATGTCGGAGTTCCTGTGCATTTTGTAGCTGTCTGTGTAACAGCTTGTGGCTACAGTACTTTGTCTTCTAAAGTTGGTTCCAGACTTTGTAATTTGTAATTTGATCTGTATTCAGTGCAATGTGCAGTTCCTAAAGTAGCAGCCTTCCTAGAGGGACTGCTAGATGTCCCCATCTATGTTGAAGGTGTATGTGGAAGCCACTGGAGCACATCACAATGCACCTTCATATGCTGTCGTTCCACAACAACCCGGCCTAGGATCTCACTCTTGTTCTGGAGTCCTTTAAGATGCCTTCTAAAGACTGCCTTTTTGCTGCTGATCACTTCATCAAAAAGAATGGGAGAAAAATATGCCTGGGCCGTAAGCTCCCCTTGCATGAACTGGTGGTGATGATGCCACCTTGTGTTTGAGCCCTGGGTTTCTGCCAAAGGGCATATCACCCAAATTTATTAACCATTTTTGTTAATCAACCAACTATCTAATGACTTCACTCCTTCTGAACATGCCCTGCTTTGCCCTGTTTGTGCTCTATGGTACTATATGGAGCAGATATCAATCCAGTCATTAGATCTACTGTTGATCTGTCATGAGGAAAGACACAGGAAGCTTCTCTGACTGAACAAAGTCTGGTCCACTAGGTGGTGGACAACGGGCCCCTACTCTGTAGCGGCATGTCAATCCAGTCTGTGCTGCTGCCACTTGGGTATTACCATGTACCTTCTCCAGGTTCTGCAAGGTTAATATTGCCCCTCCCAGTGGAGGGAGTGCAACAGTCATCTCCAAACACCTTTCCAGTCAGTCCTTAGGTGGGATCAGTTCCTACTGACATTGTGACATCTGTATTCAAAATGACTAGGAGGGATGAAATAGAATGCTAGTTACATATGTAACTGTGATTCTGTGAATACCAGATATCCACCAGATTTCCTTGTCATGTGGAATCAGCACCAACCCGGCAGGACTGCAGCGAGAAGTTTCAGTGGGAATGATGACTGTATAACAACAGTAATTATGGTAAATACTATGTCACTTAGGGTTTTTGCTGAAAAAGATACCTTTGCACTTTGCACAGATGATACGCACTGCCCCTTATCCAGTGCTTATAGAGTCACAGTTTCATACATGACTATTGTTTTAACATGTGTTTATTATGACAGGAGTTCAGCAATAATTGAGCTTAAAACTGAGTATGTTCCCATTTGTTTCTCTCGCACAGAGAGAGCTGTGCACTGGCCATTAATCTGTCACTGTGATTCAAAAGCTGAGATTAAGCTGGAAGAGTTGTAGTATCAATTATTTGTTTAATGGTTAACAAAAATAGTCTGCTAATAAATGTACTCTCACTGCCATACCCATGCTGAGACTTGAATTAGAAGAGAAAGAGACAGAGCAAGAGAATGAAAGAGTGAGGGAAAACCCGTGTGAATGTATTGACATGCAAGCACATGGGCGGTACTGGGAGAATAATGGTGGTATTGACTTGCATGGCAGTATCTGGGTTGCTCTTGTCCTGCTGCTGGTGGCTTAACATACATGTCAACAACAGTGATTTTCTAGAAACAGGAGTTTCTAACTTAGTATATGATATAGTAATTATGTGACTAACTAACTAAGTAAGTAACTAACTAACTAACTAAAGAACTAGCATGCTCTCTGTATAATATAATTTACTGTCAAGTTTCAGCAGCCATGTTATTTTGTTTGATATTCATTATTTTATACTGCATCCCTATTTTATAGGTATACCAGTAAATAAATAATCCTGTCTAGCACACTACATAATTGGTACTATAATGTAGAACACTTTTGGTCATTTGACTCTTTCTCCTTCTTCTTCATTTGCCACACTGACCATAATATCATTATTATAATGAAGGTGAGATTTGCTTTTTTGTGAATGTGTCTATGACTGTTTCAACAATTCCATTATCATGATGCATCACACACTGTATCAACAAACCAATTAAATACCATAATGTCATGGTGTAATGGCCTGTGGGATTGAGAGCTTCCAGGTATTCTGATCCTCATCAGCTTTCCATGTTTTTGAGCTGTAGCGGTGGAACAACATGAGAGAGAGGTAGATGAAGAGCTTATCTGGGGCTTTGAAGAGCTTATCTGGAGTGATATGGAAATCATATTCAGAGCTTAATCTGCCTACATAATACCTAAACATGGGCAAATAATTTAAGCAGAAGAGAAAGTCAAGAAACAAGAGGGACAGTCAGAGGGATGACAGATGTCAACTGAAGTTTTGTTTCTAAAATTATAACCTTTTTAAATAATTAATGAAGCCAGAAGGAGCAGCTAGCATTTTAGAAATGACCTCATGTGCAAAGTGGCTCCAAATAGTTTTCATTCTTACTTTACCTTTATGATTGTATTAGTCTCAGGTTTCAGGAAGCCATAATAAAAGATTCTGTGAGTGAGTGATTCGCATACACTTTGTCCTTCTTTTATCCACGCTACCACCGTCAGACTTTGCGACGGCTTCACTGCATATCTGCACTTTATAATGTTGCTATTGGACACTTTATTATTATTATGACTCTCACCTTACTATTATGTCTCTTATTGCTGCTACCTCAGTCGATTGGTGCTACTACAGTCAATAGTTTACAGGCAATTGTCGCGCTAGTTTTTCCACTCGACACTGTTCTATTATCTTGTCTAGTTGACATGCACTGCCTTGTGTATTTATTGTATTGTTTCTGTATTCTTCACGACTCATCTCACACTGTCGTGTATTTGTGCTTTATGTAGTCCCGTGTACTGTGCCACTATATTATTATTTGTTGCACTATGGTCCTGGGGAAATGACATTTCGTTCCAATGTATACAGAGGAATGACAATAAAAACTTGACTTGACTTCTTTATGAAATACATTAGGTGGATTTACTGTTTTTTTCTCTCTCTCTCTCTTGAAGTGCATGCCTATTTTTAATTGAGTGCACTTCCTCTTCTCAATTCATGGTAGCAATCGAAGTCTCTGAAACTTGTAGAGAGTCTTATAACAATTTTCTTTTAAAATGAGACTGTCTGAGGTGGTCATTTTTTTTTTTAGATGAATGGTATATGATGTAACAGCTCTGACTAAATAAAACCCCGTGTCTACCAATCCCTGACTCTTATTTTTATTTTTTTTTTTTATTTATATTTTAGTCTGATATTGTTATAAGATTAAAATTGCAGAGACACAAAGAGGTTCTGAGTATTTCTACCTTTTAAAGCCATCATGGCTGTTTTGACGGTGTACGTTATAAATGTTTTTTTTTTTTGTGTGTGTCAGTAACTACCTGCTTATTTTCCATTATTCTAGAAAGTGGGATGTTACTTTGGTAACAAATAGCCTATTTAACAACCAATTTACTTCATCTGGTTTACCTCAGAAGAGCAACAAATAGTTTAGAAATTACAAGGTACACAATAAAAATATAATAGCTGTTGAATGAAAGTAAAGGCCATGCAGAGAGACACTGCGATCAAAACAAAATTTAAGATATTGGTGAATAATGTCAAAAAGCAGTGTGTGGTACATGCACATTGAAGGTGGAGGTTAGCTCTGTTGACAGCAGGTAGTCTAAGTACGTGTCAGCCCACATGATATGCACTTCGGCCAATAATTTTGTTATTTTATTAATTTTGTCAGTTTATGATATAATTACATTTCATTTCATATGAGTGCCAATTTACCCTTTTTAATTATTTTGCCCATTTAGTGTGTATTTATCCATTTAATATATTTTTTTTATATGGATATAAAAAATATTTCATTATGTAATGTATGGGTTAATTTCAACATAATGATTAACTTTACATTGTTTTCTCACATTTCTTTGACTTTTCTTATGCATTTAGTTTTGATCTATTCGGTGCTATAGTATAAATAAGCATATACAATTCAAATGGGAAAAACGACTAGTTCTAGTTATGAAATTCTGGCATTTTATGTATTAAGCAGTTTAGACTGTGCTTTACAGTTTTCTACAGTGGTTTCCCCTTTCCTAACATTCTCCAGATCATAATTCATATAAAAATCTATTTACATACACTATACTGTATGGCCAAAGGTTTGTGGACACATGACATTATTGTGTAGGTCGTTTATAAGCACACGATTGTGTAGAATGTGTTTGTATGCTGTAGCATTACAATTTACCATCACTGGAGCTAAGACTCCCAAAGATGTTCCAGCATGATAATGCCCCTGGACACAAAGTGAGGTCCATGAAAACAAGGTTTGCCAAAATTGGTGTGGAAGGACTCAAGTGGCCTGCACAGGGCCCTGACCTCAACCCCACTCAGCACCTTTGGGATGAATTGGCTATATCCCAGGCCAAGCTCACATGAATGTTATTGTCAGGTGTCCACAAACTTTTGGCTATATAGTGTATAAATATGTTCTATGTAGTATAATGAAAAGTAAAATGCCACTGCAAATTGTACCTTTTCTGCTAGGATTTGCCCATTAGTAGTAATACACTCTCAAGAATCCATCACTGTTTTTGCATATGCAACATGATTAGCTTAGTTTCTTCTCTTGGGGAATGAGTGTATAACAAACAACGACTAATGGATCCATAAATAAGTTTTATATGAAGTCTCCTTGCCAGACATTACTCCAAAGTGTCTCGATATCACAGTGACCCTGTGACACTTCAAAGTTTCCCACATGCTGAAGAGTAAGATGACAGGTCTGCATAAGCACGCTGGCACCTTTGTCCAAAAGCCTGTCCATGCCAACAAACACACGAGGCAGAGATAAAGGAAAACAGAGCAAGTTCATTAGAATAAGAAATGTGGCTATTTTTTTTTTCTATTTTGGCCACAATGTGTGATGGTCTGTGTTTCCTGAATGGTATTGCATCAATGGGCTTCCCACTGTGTGTGTGTGTGTGTGTGTGTGTGTGTGTGTGTGTCAGATCAATATCTTTGGCAGAAAGGAATAGACAGGGCATCTACAAACAGACAAATAAAGCCCTGGGTTATGTGTACATGATGTCTGTAAAGGTCAAACTACAGGTTCACAGGTTTTAAACACAACTGCTTGTGAAATGAGGCTCCCTTCCTGTGAGCTGATGATTTCTGATTCTTCTCATATTCATTAATAGAGCCAATTTTATATCCGTGTAATGCACTGTAATTAGATCCTGTAGAGGTTCACTGGTTCCCGTATATGTTTGGATGAAATTAAGAAAAAAGGAGTTTTATAGAGTAGCAAATTGAAAAAGTACATGCTTCGGTTTTTAATTGTATTGCTTTATTTTTTAAAAGTAAATTTGTTCTGTGAAAATACAGTCTTTTCTATTGTGTTTCTGCTGAGAATGTGCTTATAGTTAAGAAGGTCATTTACTGGTAACCACAACAAATTGTTCTGTCATGATCTCCTTTATTACTTAGATATTATATGTCTGTTTTTTTTTTTCTTTGTTGTATTCTGTTGTTTGTACTGAAGTGTAATGGGGTTTTTCTTTTTCATTTCCTTTATAAAGTCATTTATTTAGCAAGGTTAAATCCGAACCATAATCTTCTGAGTGTGTTCTGAATTTGAACAGGGACAATTTTTCCAACAGATGTATAAAGCTGTCATTTCTCGGCTTGTAAAAAGCATGTTACTTCTAAATCTGTTCACTGATGATTTCACATAGCACAAGATCAGTATATTCTCAGGGTGCGTTATCCAATTGACCACTACTATTTATATCCATTTTTCAGATCCAGTTTAATGGATGACAACACCTACTAAAGAGAATCGCAGGGTCAATTTGCATTAACCTTTAACACAGAGGCTTCACAATAACTGCATATCAGCATGGGTAATTATTCACATTTCTTTTTCTTCATTAGCTTATTCAACTAATGGTACTAGCGATATTTCATCACATCAGGTTCACATAAAAGAAGGCATGCTTTTCACATCTTTTACTTCTGTTTTAATGTTAACTATGTGTTTTATTCCTAGGACAATGTGAAAAGAAACAAGACTACTACCCCTTAGACCGTATGGACAGAAACAGCTGGCATGAACAGAACAGAAAGTTGGAAAATCCAAGTCAGAATCATTTGATTAGCTCCTGTATGTAGGTCATCATAAGTGTTAACCATCTATCACCTTCCAGTTTAGGAATGATCCGTTTTCCCACTTTCAGTTTTTTCTGATCTTTTTTTTTTATCTTTGGTTTGCATCCATTTTTTCATAATGGCCTTCTTGAGTACAAATAACACACAATTTTAGTTCCATCTTCTTCTATGCTTTGTTGTATTGAAATTGTCCATTCAGAAACCCCCTAAGTTTATTGCAAACCAAACCATACCTAAAAATACGGATATGAAAATAATATTTGATATATGATTCAGGATTTATGCTGATCCTCTTTTAATCCTATGTTTGTCAAACCATATTTACTTCCTTTTAACTCATCCAAAAATATGCAATATCCTGAGAGGTTCATTTTTAGTGCAGCAAATAGCAATTGTTGTTGTTGTTGTTATTGTTATTGCTGTTGTTTTATTTTTTGGGTTTTTTTTTTTTTGGTAAATGTGTAGAGGTATCGATTACTTTCTGCATGTTCCATTTTCTCCCAGCTTGCCCTTTTTAGTATCTCTGGCCTCGTTTTAACAAGCCCCTGTCAGACATTAGAGAGTAAATGTTCTCCTACATAGCCTACCTGCATTTGATGAATAGATGCAAAATATGAATGATTGCATTTTCAAAAGACCTAAAAGGCAGCCTTTTGCGGTGCATGCTGTTTTAACCAATGGAAGTGCTCAACATCCATCGTAAGGTCATAATTCCACTTTTTCTAATACATGCTTATTGCTTTCGTGTTTTTATTCTGTATAAACTCCTTTTTTCCGTGTTGTTCTTTCTCAGTTTGGCTACATAGCATAAAATCAATCTTTGCTTTCTATAGTTTGGTTTTAGCTGCTAGATTGTCCTCTTGAGTGTCCTCTTTTCCTATGAATGGAAATTTAGATAAGGACTTTCTTTAACCTGTATTTTCTTTTATTACTTTTTTTTTGCCACTCAGAGCATTGGAATCTATCAAAGGTGGAGCTAAACAAAAGATGTGCTGCTGCAGACAACTTTTGGACTTTTGGTGAAGGGAGTCAATTCTATTGAAACTAAATCAAAGAGGACAGCGAATCAGGTCCATGATTTGATTTGGTGGGGAGTTTTTTTGTGTGCGTGCTTTTTCCCTTTACATTATGGCGATGCGTATTTTGTTTGTTTGCTATGATCTCTATGGTCCACAAGTGTCAGCTGAAAACACCCAGTGAGTCACTGTTATACTACACACTGTATAAGTGCTATTTCACTGTAAGGATAAAAACAAACTACTGAAATACTGACCATGTTCATGTTTTTATAGTGATTTCATGTTTGTGTTGTGTTTCTAAACATCTCTCTATCCTGCAAAGGAAGGTGAAGAAATCACGAAGGGTTTGTATAGGCATGCTGTTTTTTTTTTCGTTTTTTTTTTTGGTTTCCTTCATTTTTCCTTTTTACCATAAACCGTAACTTTCCTTTGTTTGCCATAAGACTCTTAGAAGAAACTTATTTCAGTGCTTCTCTTAGTCTGCTTTCCTCTTGTGCTGTTCATTGTCTTTTTTTTTTTAATGACTCTTTTGTATGTTTTAGTCCTGTCCTTACCAAGCCTTATGTGTTTGTCCCTTCAGATTTCTACTGATGTAGCTACTCACATGCCATACTCATGCACTGGCAGTCCAGGCCCATATCTCGACTTTCAAATACAGTGAAGTTGCTGTTAGAATTTGTGTTAATAGTACAGATTTATTCTGACCTCCAGTGAGATAATAGAATGAATACAGTACACTTGGATAAAATCTTATCCAGGTGAGACTGGTGTTTTCAAAATGGTTTGTTGATGCTGCTGCTTAGGTTATGTTTTTGATCGTTTTTTTCCAGCGTCTTGACTACAGTCCTAGCTTGTGCCTGCGTCGTGAATGAAATATTGCAGTCAATATTTTCAGAAGTAAAGAAAAACTGATATCATGGTGAACCATCACAAAAACATATTTTGATTGTCCAGGGTTTTTTTTTTAAAGATTATTTTCAAAACTGTTTTTTTTTTTTTTGGGTCATCATTTTTTGCAACGTGAGGCGAACTCAAAAATAGCTTCACGTATGCATCTTTTTTGATGTACACTTCATGCACACATTTATATGTTTATATGCACATATATGTTTCCTGATAAAACGATTCTTCCTTGTACATTTTCAATATACCATCACCTCACTCGGTTTGCGTAGACAAATCCACACACACACACACACGTGCCCACACCGTCATTAATGGGAGCTGCACGTGTCAAGCGGCGTTTCAGCGCTGTAGTAGACACTCCTCTTAATGAGGAAGAAGTCATGAAGCTGGCTCAGAGTGATGATGTCACTGGGGCCTGTACAGGAGATCTCTCTTCTCCAACTTGCAATGGCAAGCTACCTAACCAAAACAATGGAGGACCAGGGAGGCTCTCTGAGAGAAACGAGGAAGATGATGATGATCACGATGACAGTGATGGAGGAAGGTGGAGAGGAAGAGAAGGAGGCTGTGGCTTCATGCTTGAGGGTGTGACTCGGAGAGAAGGGGGGTGGGAGCGAGTTGAAAGGACTTTCTCTGTCTCCCCTTCCTTGTCTACCCCTCTTACTGCCCAACGTCACTTCCAGCATCGCAGCCGATTTGTGGGCAAAGATGGCCGCTGCAACATCACTGTCATCAACATGAACAAGAGGGGCCAGCGGTACCTTACAGACCTCTTCACCACCTGCGTAGATATCCGCTGGCGCTGGATGCTAGTGGTCTTCACCCTCTCATTCTTGCTCTCCTGGCTTCTTTTTGGATTGGTCTTCTGGCTCATCGCAGCTGCCCATGGGGACTTAAGTCCCCCAGCATCACCCTCCATCACCACCTCCTCAGCTACCACATCTTCTTCTTTGGCTTTACCAGAGCAACCTGTGGATTATTCGGCAGTGCAGCTGGAGCCTGAGGAGCCACTGGAGCCTGACCACTGTTTTCAGCAGGTGAACAACTTCATGGCAGCCTTCCTCTTTTCTCTGGAAACACAAACTTCTATAGGGTATGGCTCCCGAAGTGTGACTGAGGCCTGCCCCCTGGCGGTGCTTGCTGTCGTTTTGCAGTGCATTGTGGGCTGCATCATCGACGCTTTCATCATCGGGGCGGTCATGGCCAAGATTGCCAAGCCCAAGAAGCGCAATGAGACCCTGATGTTCTCAGATGTGGCAGTAGTAGCTATGAGGGATGGGAAGCTCTGCATGATGTGGCGAGTGGGAAACCTGCGCAAAAGCCACCTGGTGGAGGCCCACGTCCGAGCACAGATGCTGAAGGTGAGGCAGAGATGGAATGTGATAGAGAATGAAGAGGACATTTTAGATTTATGGCAACCTGTTCTGAAAAATATTTCTTTCACATTTTGAAGTATAGCTGAAAAGTGTTTGAATGAGGTAGAGAGAAAGACGGAGAGAGGTGGACATCTGGACACCTGTTTGGTTTGGTAAATAAGAGCTTGTTATTTTCTGACAGGGATTTATATATCATTCATGAGGGATTAACTTAAACTCTTTCTTATTTGTGTGTGTGTATGTGTGTGTCTAGGATTGCATTTCCAATTAGATGTGGTGGTGTCAGTATGTTTGTGTTTACTGTGATTGAAATCTGTTTTACTATGTGTGAGTGTACACACAGTCAACTCCAGAATTTTTGGCACCCTTCATGATCAGAAATGCGTATAAAAATTAAATAAAGTAAGTGAAATAAGCTTTGTATATGTAGCATAAGCATATGAAACTGTATAGTTTTCACACTTTTTTTTAAATGAAAGGTTAAAAGGTGGAGTAGTGCAGATTTTGCTACACAAAAGAAAATTATCAGTAACACCACAATGAATATTTGGTGAAGCCTC
This sequence comes from Pangasius djambal, assembly GCA_022985145.1. Classification (NCBI taxonomy): domain Eukaryota; kingdom Metazoa; phylum Chordata; class Actinopteri; order Siluriformes; family Pangasiidae; genus Pangasius; species Pangasius djambal. The sequence goes on along the minus strand of CM040975.1, from coordinate 18,046,612 downwards.
CTCTTCTCTTATGAGACTGATTTTGTTAGAGGAAATATAAGAAGATTATCCAATTGTTTGAGTAGAACATTGTGTGTAATGTTTTTTTTTTTTAACACAATATTCTTTGCTCATTCTCTTAAAAGGTCCCAGTAGTGGCTATATATTGTGGAAGAATGTTTAGCTGATAAACAGGCTCTATATATTGTCCTTTTCTTTCTCTGCATTGCTGAAAATGAATGTCTCTGAATGGTATCTGATAATAGATCACATACATAGTGAAATGCTGACTGTCTTCATTTTTCTGTAGCCAAGGGTGACCCCAGAGGGAGAGTTTCTACCTTTAGACCACAAGGACATTAATGTGGGCTTTGACAAAGGAACGGACCGGATCTTTCTGGTGTCTCCGGTGACCATTGTGCATGAGATCGATGAAGAGAGCCCTTTCTTCGAGATGGACCGGAAGATGCTAGAGTCAGATGAGAAGCTGGAGGTGGTGGTCATTCTAGAGGGCATGGTCGAAGCCACTGCCATGACCACACAGTGCCGCTCTTCTTACATTGCGTCTGAGATTCTCTGGGGTCACCACTTTGAGCCTGTGCTCTTTGCAAAGAAATCTGGCTACCAGGTACGGCAATTGATGGGTTCTGAGTGCATGATAAGGAAAGAGGGGCAGAATTAATTACACAGATTGCTGTTTGTTCTTAAGGAAAATATAGTTCCTGTAAATTAAATCCTTATCAATATACTATATGGTAAAGGTACCAATTTGTTCACAAGGTGGATCACTAAGATTAAAGAAACAGTGGGTTTTTGCCAAAGCTCCAGAACACTGTTGACATTTCATCCTTCTCTAGGTGGACTACTCATACTTTAACAGGACGTACGAGGTCCCTGACACACCATCCTGCAGCGCTAAAGACCTAGCTGAGAAGAAATACATCTTGGGCTCCCATTCCTCTTTCTGCTACGAGAATGAAGTGGCTCTGCAGCTCTCCTCCTCTGCCCTTCCCTCCCCCAACAGCATCTCTCCATCCCCCTCTTCCCCTCCTACACCCTTTCTTTTCACTCCTAGAGGATGCACCTGCACTGAGCACCCACATACACACACTCACACTCAGCACAGGGGTCAAAGTGGAGAATTAGGGTCACAGAGAGTGTGAATAGGGAATACAGAGAGAGCTGGAGGCAGTAGGGTTTCATGAGGACAGAGAGAAAGTTGATACAACGGACAGAAATTCTGACCGGGGACAGAAAGGAGAAGGAAACTGATTAATGATAGGGGGTCAAAATCAGGAGGAATAGGATAAATAGAGAGAGTGAAGAAAAGGTGGAAGTAGTGCCCTTTTCTTTTTCTTGGCTGTGACAGCAAGCAAGAAAGAAAAAAATATCAAAAGCTCGGACATAAATATCAACACATTGCTGAAGCCTAACAGAAAGAAACTGCAGTCCACATTACGAGAGTTAGACAGAGTAGAGAGTGTTAGAGTGAAGGATGAATTAAACAAGCACATTTCTCACTTCCAGATAATAAGTATAACTGACGAAAGGATTTGTTCAGAGATGTCCAGAAAATCGGCGCTGCACAAATGAGGGAGATTCAGTTAATTAATGACAACTGGGTCAAAACAGAAAACTAGGGACAGAGAGAAATTGACAGAATTAAAGCAGTTTGGGGGAGTGATAGAGAGGCATACGGGGAGGGTTTCCGAGGGCTATTTTAGGATGAGGAGGGTTGCAACACTGGCCCACTTGGCTGATTGGACGTGGCAATCTTTCAAAGTCAGTGTCACTGATCGCTGAGTTCCAGTTGTGGTACAGATACACAACAGTGATCCCTTATGGCTGCAACAAGTAACTGCACCTCAGAGTGAAAGCCTCCTTTTTAGATTACAGGTCAAGTCGAGTTCAAAACTGTGTTTCCAGTGTGATGGTGTGACACAGAATGCACAAGTGTGTGGAAAAACAACAAACCAGTACAATACAGTAAGTGCACAGAACAGTGTCGGACATCACACGCTGACTACACGGAGCAGCAGGAACATTAACAGAATCAACTGTGCAAAGGACACAAGCTCAGAAACTTCCATAGGTGTGTGCAGCAGCATATAGAGTATATTTTTTAATGCACAGCCTCTCATGGACCTGGCATGTAACTTATTTATTCATTTACTGAGTCATTCACTTTTAGCAGGCTGAAGTTCTACAAGATGATTTATTCACACCAAAAGCACAACAAACCCACAGATGGTAGGAGTGGTGGAGTCAGTGCCCTATTTCAAACTGTTTTTTGTTCAGTTTGATAATGCTATGTTTAGGCTATCCGGGAAAATGGAACTAATTAGAATACAAATAGCAGAAACTTAATATGTAACTACATTGGATCTTTGATACTCACCTTTGACAAACTAAATATACTACATGTTTTTTGCATGCAATCACTCATTTACTACACACGATTTGGAATAGATTCAAAAGAAATTCATTTTTAGATGTTTTACCTTTTGTAATGTTTGATTACCTTTTGTAATGAGAAAGCACTACACTTAATGAGAAATTAAGCTAGCACTACTGTGTACCAAGACATCACTTGAAATCAGCAACACTTGATCTTTCTTCAGGATATGCAACAAATAAAAATATTCTGTGTTTTGCTAACACACACCACAACTTTTGCACATTTGGCTGAGAGCATTGTTGCATTTTGCGCTTCAGGGAAGGACTCAGTGGAAGAGTTCATCTGTGCATATGACCATCTACTGCTGTTTATTTTAACTGCTTTCATGCTTTGTTACCTTTAGGACTTCCTGTAGTGTTGAGTGCTCCAGGACAACAGAAACTGGTAGCTATAGCCACAGTTTTATTTACACTTTGATAATGTTTGTAGCTTATGTTGCTATGAGGTTTCTTTTATTTTCCTTAAAAAAAAATAAAAAATAAAATAAATCCTTACACCCAAATGCCCAGAATGTTGATGAACAGGTCAGGCAGGGGAAGCAGTAGGGAAGGGAACTTTATTTCACTTTATTACAAATTACAAATTTAACCTTTTCAATATATTTCAATAACCTATTTCAATACCCACCTTTGTGGGGTGCATCAAATGCAATATTCAATAAGGCTATGACAAACATTAATTTAGTCGACATTGTGTCTACTAAATACAGATTTGTTCCTGTATTGCCCTCTGCCTTCAAGTGTTCAAATTTGCACTGTAAAACAAATGTAACTGTATTTTAGGATTAATGTGATGCAGAATTTGGTGAAATTTCTAGATAAATAGCATTGAACATGTTTGTTGTCATGGTATTTTTGTATTTTGCTGTTTATTGTGTGAGTATGTCTGTTTGTGTTTGTGTGTGTGTGTGTGTGTCTAAGGCCAATCTTTCAGTTGAACCTAAGTTCTTCTCATAAAGGATCAGATCAGATGCTTCCCATATGCACACCTTTTTTATGGCAATTCCACTCTGTTTTCTATTCTCCACAACCTGAACACAACATGGCACTTCCACTTAATGCATTTCTCCTAATGTACTACTGACACATTGTTATATAGCCTTCGTAGCAAACAATTTTACAGAAGATCTATAATGCAAATAAAACATGAGTTTTATTGCTATTCATTGTTAATCATGTTTTTTTTTACTTGTGCTAATATTTTGTTCATATTATTCTGTGAAAGGAATCTGAAAAAACAGAAACAAGAAAAACCAGAAACATTATGCTTTTTTTTTTTTACTTTATCTTTGGGACAGATCTCCTTAAACTGGCTTATTATTGTCTCTGGAAATAGCTTAGGATTATAATATAACAGAACATGTCTCTAAACAAATTCCCCAAAAAGACATCCTTTGCTTCAGTTGCAGCTTCACGCAGGAGATATTAAATGGCAAACTTCAGCATATAATTAGTTGACATCGCTTTTTAGAATTTTAACTAAACTTCAGACTGAAATTGCTTTGGAGGACTGATTGAGTGAAATACGTTAGATATACCATTTGTTAAAAAAAAATTTTATGATGATGATTATTACACTACTACTACTACCACTAATAATAATAATAATAATAATAATAATAATAATAATTATTATTATTATTATTATTATTATTATTATTATTATTATACCCTATATTATGCATATCCTACTGTGAATCCTAATACTATCTGGATGTACTGTTATCTGAAACATCTAACCTAAGCCTGCTGTAACAGAAAGGTGCAAATCTGAAATTCCTCCGCATTAGTGCGGAATCTGGAGCTGCAGCCTCTTCATGCAGCGTCTTCTGAATTCACACACGCACGCACACACACACACACACACACACACACACACACACATACGCACGCATCGCGCTGCTGCTATCATCCAAGAGGTCTCTCGCGCGCAACAGACACCTGCTCCTCAGCTCTCATTGGCCTCCTCACCCATGAGCCATCCCACGCGCTCTAGCTTCCCTTCCTCTAATTGGCTGGCCCGTCTGTCCATCTCCCAACGCTCTCTCACATTGGGTAACGGCTCCGTGCTGTCTCGCATACTATTTAGTACGGTAGTATGCGGTAGGCTTTTGAAAGAGTACCAGTCCAAAGGCGTGGCTGCACTGTCCTATTCAGTGGGCGGGTTTTAAGAGCCATCCTGAGCTGTTATTGGCTATTGTTTGGACTAAGGCGGGATATTCGTCGCCGGCTATGAAAACTATTGGACGAATAGAGGATGTGTTCGGGCTGCTTTGAAGTCTCCGGCTTGCCCTCACTTCTGTCTCCTTTTTATTCTCAGTGTGAATGAGTGTGCGGCTTTCCACCTGGAGCGCTGTAATGGGAAAAGCCGCATTTGCAGTATTACTTCATACAAGCTGAAAAAAAAAGAAAAAAAGAAAAAGAAAGAAAGAAAGAAAGACAGACAGAAAACGCCTTACTTGGCCTTTGGCGTCATATTCGTCGGTCGGACTTGCAGAGCGGAGGTGAGCCGTGCGCTTTCTCCTGGTTCTGGGTGGGCTATCTGATTTCAGCGCTTTAGCCCCGTGCTAACGCAGCGAGGTTTGTCCAAATGCGGCAGTGTCCACAGGCGTGCAGACAGGGAGCCGTTAGCACAGCCCGGAAAGCGCCCTGGATTTCTGAAGGAGTCCTCATATTTATATCTTACCTTTAAACAACCTCCATCGCCCCGTATTCGTTTAATATAGTTAATAAGATAGACATAAATTAAAGGCACGGTATGGATATGGGCGTTAAAGTGGCCTGTGTGGTGTCTAGTGTTAGAATGAGCTGTTATTAATAAGCCTTGTTTATTACCACCACTGTTTAGCGGTTAGTGGGCTATAGAATATTATATTTCTGTATTTCTAGAATATGGGAATAGTGTCTTATACTAACCTGACCACCAGTGTGTGTGTGTGTGTGTGTGTGTGTGTGACCTGTGTCTGTTCAGTTATTCAGCACACACACACACACACACACACACACACAGAGCGGGCTGGCGCGCGAGGTGTGGTTGCTCAGTGGACATGCAGGCTGTTGTAGACTGGGTGTGTGTTGTAAAGGAGAGTAAGGTTTAAACATCAGCATGTGTTTGAAGGTGAACAGTGAATGAAGCGTGAGAGAAGCCTTATGACTGCTTAATGAGCGCTAACATGCTGTTCTAGGCTGTTATTACACTGCGATATTCCTGCCACTGACATCCACCTACCTCAACTTCATCCCTCCATCCCTGCATCCCTCCCTTCTTTCAGATCCTGCACTGACCTCTGCTTAAACTTCGTGTGTGTGTGTGTGTGTTTGTGTGTGTGTGTGTGTGTGTGTGTGTGTGTGTGTGGTCTGCGTTGGTGGGCTCAGACAGTGTTGCCACGGAGACGAATCGGGGCGCGTGGCCTGAGATACACTGGCATTCGCCATCATATATTTTTTTAATTTATTTATTTTTAGATAGAGCGTATCGACAACATGTATTTCGTTATATGGTACACAAAGGTAATCGAAAACGAATAAACAAAAATAGATACATTCCTTATTAATAAGTCAGTGAGTGTATTCATTGTGAAATCCTCTGAGGTATTATAATCACCACCACGTGACTAGAGGATGGGCGCGAACGCGAGCGCGCGCATGTAGCTGGAGATGCTTGGCTCTGATGGAAAGAGTTTTTTTATTTAATCATACAGTGATTATGAGGTTCTCAGCACTGCCTACATAGCACACACTCATCAGCTGTCTTACTGACGGATGATGAACATTCACAGATCACCAAAGCCAGTGGCTATACCCAAAACTTCATGCCGCAGCACTGATTCGTACACTTTCAGGGAACAATGGTACTACTGTACCATAACTTGTCATTGGTTTGGGAATCTCCAGCATACACCATACACAGAATCTCCATATACACTATGTGGCCTAATGTTTGTGGACACCTGACGATCCCACCCATATGAGATTCTTCCCCAAGCTGTTGCCACAAAGTTGGAAACACACAATTGTATAGAATGTCTTTGTATGCTGTACAATTAAAATTTCCCCTCATTGGATCTAAGAGGCCCAAACCTGTTCCAGCATGACAATGCCCCTGTGCACAAAGCGAGCTCCATGATGACATGGTTTGCCAAGGTTGGTGTGGAAGAACTCGAATGTCCTGCACAGAGCCCTGACCTCAACCCCACTGAGCACCTTTGGGATGAACTGGAACACTGACTACATCCCAGGCCTCCTCACCCAACATCAGTGCCTAACCTCACTAATGCTCTTGTGGTTGAAAGCCTTCCCAGAAGAGAGGAGGTAATTATAACAGGAAAGGGGGACTAACTCTGGAGTGAGATGTTCAAAAATCACATGTTTGTGTCCACAAACATGAGGACATATAGTGTATATCGGCTGTTCAACAAATGTTAATCTTTATAAAGCCCTCCTCCAGAAGTCCATACATTCTACATTCTACTGAAATGCTAAATATCTCTATAAAGTCCCCGTGAAGTGCCTTGAAACATGCAGCGTTATTCGATGGGTTGACGTAATTTCCACTGAAACAGGAAGTCAGGGCAGGACCTATCGAGTGGCTCCTCCCCTTTTTTAAATAGACAGTAGCGTTTTGTGATCTTTATAATGTTGGGGGCGGAACACTTTAGATTCTAGAGAGCATTTGATTGGACAGAAAATCTGATGAGAAACTGAAGTGCAGAATGATGTCATCAAAATTGTTGATCCGTATTGTTGGTGGAGAGAGACTTTAAATTTTGAATACGTATATCTTCTAAATGCATAGGTAAACCGAAGGCTAGCATATTCATACTAAAGGCCACAAAAGTTCAATTTTGATTTTGTGGGGATTTTAATGATTACAGAAATATTTAAAAATTTGGAGAAAAAAAAAGTTGCTATTTGGCAGCTGATTTTCCATTGATTTGCTTGCCTTTCTAGACGTTGTGCAGTTGTTGGGGAGAATACACAGTGCCCACTTTAGCTCCATAGAGTCAGTACTGAACCTCGTGGTCGAAAATGAGAATTGCAGCAAGTGCTAATAGAGGCCCAGTGGGGCAAGATTCACACTGCTGCATGCATGGAGCAGCAGACAGGACAGTTAACCACAGGGTTGGAGTTTTTATGCCAAATTGGGCTAGTTTAAAAATACTCCATGGCCGCCAGAAATCTTGTTGAGCAAAGGAACATCTACAACAGATCAAAACGACTGTATGCTGGCTGACTATGTGAGGTCAAATCACAACTGCCTATAATGAGGTTACTCTAAAAATTCACTAGATAGTAGCCTATAGCATAGGACATGTCCTTATCAATGTTGTCCATCTTTTATACCTTTAGTATGTATCTTTTACACATAACTAATTATCTTGCAGGCATTGCAGGCATTATTTTGCAGGCATTTTGAACACTCCTCTATGGTAGTCGGATCACTTGTATTATGTTAGTTATTCACAGTATTAACAATTAGATGATAATCCACCAGTATAATTATTTATAGCATATGAAGTTGAGATGTGCATGTGGAAATATGTACAGTGCCCAGGCTTAGATTGCATATATATAATTATTTACACTATAGATCACTTTGCATCTTTATAACTGATTACAGTCCCTATAATTATTCATAGCAAATAGAGCCTAGAATATCAATATCCATATACAGCACTGTGCAAAAGTCTTAGGCACATGCAAAGAAATGCTGTAGAGCAAAGATGCCTTCAAAAATAATGAAATTAAATGTTTCTACATTAAAAAATTCTATAAAGAGCAGTAAACAGTAATAAATGAAACAAAGTCAATATTTGGAGTGACGATCCTTCGCGTTTAAAAAGAAATAGTAGTCTCAGGTACAATTAGTGCAGTTTTATAAGGAAATGAGCTGTAAGTGTTACTGAGCGTCTTGCAGAAGCAGCTACAGCTCTTCTGGAGACTTTGACTGTCGCACTTGCTTCTTATTTTTGCAGCAAAACCCAGCAGCCTTCATTATGTTTTTTTGTCTGAAAAGTGTCTCTTATGTAACATGCTGCTTTCTTTACTGACATACAAACATTTTTCTGTAACATTTAATTTTGTTCTGGAAAACTAATGTTTGGAATCAAAAACGTTTTTGTACTGAGTCCATAATGTAGAAGTCATAAAATAAACATCTATAACACAGTTTGTACTAAAAAATAAATAGGGTGCCTAAGACTTTTGCACATCACTGTATAATCAGTACAGAGAAATAATGCACCTTAATGTTTACCTATAGCACAAAGAATCACATATCTACAGCACCCCAAGATTTAATGAAAACTGGTCATCTGTTAAAATAGGTCTAAAACGCACACTTTCTGATTAGTGCTGACATTGTTTTTAGTCTGTATGTTAATATGTTTTCTATATTTACATACACGTACACACACATTTATGGCTTTAGGTTTATAGGATTTCTAGGTAATGGGATGATGGTTTGTTAATTATAAATAAATGTTATATGAAACAAAGCCATTTAAACAGAAGTTACAGCAGCAGTACTGAATCCAGTGATGCTTATACATGTTTAACCAAAGAAGCTATAGACATGTCCAGATGTGCTTTCCTCCCACTTGTACCTACTGTACATATATACATATGTATTTCTGTTAGTTTCAATGTAGTCACTGAATAATGTGCATTAATGGTGGAATAGGCCGTATTTTTCATTCCTTATACAAATAACATGGAAAATGATATAGAAATGCTAAAAAAAAATAAAAAATAACGTCTTAAGCCATTGTCTCAAACAAGTGAATTATTTAGATAAAAAGAACACCCAATTTTTTTTAAAACCTTCCATCCGGTCTGGAATTTTGTTTGTATTTGGATTGGCCTTGTCAGTCATTTTATAGACACGCCCCAATGCCCCTTCACATCCTCTTAAATCATTATGAAGAGAAGCTGCATGTTTCTAGAGTTATAACTTGGCTTTCAAGCACTTGTATGTCTGAGTGCACTTAAAAGTGCACAGTGTCATGACAGTCCTTGCTAATGCTAACTCTAGCTGAACCACTATAAATTTTAGGGGTGGAGCTTTGTGTACATGTGTGGAAATGGAGGTGGGTTCAGTGAGTTAAAAAAAAAAAAAATTCTAATCTTATTCTACTCCACCGATTTAACCATTAGAGACCTATTTTTCACAAATCTTACCTAATGCACCTTTAAGGTGAATAACTTATTAATAAGCAGACAGTTTATGGGGTTAATTATTCACTGATTAATTATAGATTACTTATGTTAATAATGATAACGTGATGCAGTATGGTACATCAAATTTGTGCATTTTTACAGTTCAGTATACATTAGAATACCATTTAGAATAAACCTACTTCTAATGGCAGGTAAGAAGTAGCTTATAGGGAGGTGGCTTGACTGTATACTGTAAACATGTATACTGATGCATATACTGTATATGGAATATGATTTGGCAATGATTTGGTATGAAGAATGTACTGTGAATGGGTAGAGGAAGGTGCACTGAGATGACCTACTTTGCAGTATGAAGCCCTGTCTAAAGATTTGTCTGCTGTTCCTTGCTGCCTCATCTGCCTTGTCACTTTACATCACCATCAGCCATACTCCATCAAGTGTTTCCTTTACACTCTTACACATACACACGCGTGCACATGCACAGTGAACATTTAACACACACACACACACACACACACACACACACACACACACACTCTCTCTCTCTGTCTTAGGCAATCCCTCAGCAATTGGAGAGCACTGTATCACATAAATTCTGCCATTTTCTCTATCTATCTATCTATCTATCTATCTATCTATCTATCTATCTATCTATCTATCTATCTATCTATCTCACTCTTCTTGCATCTGTCTCTGGCATGTGTAGAATCCTTCACTGAACAGCTCTGTGTTAAGTCTCCTCCTCACTTCAGCTTTTGGTGCATTGCTGTCCATGTGTGATTTGAAGCTGACTTAATGAGCAGTCATTAGGTGCTGGTTGCTCTTATGATCACATCAGTAATCTACTCAGTTGCTGATCAACCACCTGAATTAGAACTGAAGTTGCATCTTAACTCTTAAAATCAGTTGTGAAACAGATAATATCTAATCATCCTTTATGTCTGATTAGCAAAATGAGAGGAATATTTACTTTTTAGGTATGTGTTTCCTATGTCTTTATTGTGGCTTTTTGTAACTGAAGAAGAAAACGTGTGAGGGCAATGTTCTTACTAAAGACCGATTAGAAAGAACTATTACTTCTTTCTTCTCGACACAAGTACCCAGGAACGGACTGTATTTCTGACACATACATTTGAAATGCAACTGATGCTCATATGACTCTGGTGCTTGTATGATTCTGGGTCTGAAATGGAAATGTGAGGTATCATACTGTTGACTGACTCATTTCTATCCAGCATATTGCAAACACCATGACTTGTTACTGGATGTTTATTAGTTGTTTAAAAGATTTCAAAAATTCATCATACTTACGCTGCATTTGTGGTGTCTTATTTGCAAGTTGTAGTAACTTTGACATGCGACGTGTGATGTGGAAAAAAATATGGATGTCCCCTCAAAAGTGTGTCTTTTTTTTTTTTTTTTTTTTTTGCTCTGTTAGAGCATGTAAAACTCATACAAAGCTACTTTAACCACACTTTTACAGTTACAGGCCTGAGTGGCTACTGGTACTGCTCTACTGTAGTGAACTTCACACATTCATGCAACAGTTTGGACTGAAATTGCAGAACAGCAATTTGATGTCCTTCCGTAAACAGGTAAGAAACTGGTAGTTAAGAAGATGTTGAGGGGACGTTTTTGGGGTTTTACCAGTTGTAGGCAGGGAATTACAAGTTCCAACTTTGCCTCGAACACAGCATTAGCTAGTTAACTAGCTAGGCAGCTGGATGCTAGCTGCATGGCAGGCAATGCCAATGATCTCCTGCTAATATGTGGGAGAAGAATATACCATAAACAAACCAAAGAGATACATGCATACAAAACCAAAGAGACTGGATAACTGATTGTTCCTTTACCATTTTAGTGCAGACCACCAGCTGTGGTTTCTTCACCTTTACCTCACCTTTAGTGAAGTGAAGTGAAGTGACGTGTGGCCAAGTATGGTGACCCATACTCGGAATCTGTGCTCTGCATTTAACCCATCCAAGTGCACACACACAGTAGTGAACACACACACACCGTGAACACACACCCGGAGCAGTGGGCAGCCTTTTTTGCTGCGGCGCCGGGGGAGCAGTTGGGGGTTCGGGGGTTGCTCAAGGGTCTCAAATCAGTCACCTTTATGAGGTGACTCTGATGACTCTCAGTTTTACTGTACAAAATACTGTAATTTTAAGAGTATTGTTACCATTTCATTATGTTTGTATTTCCATAGAATATTATACCCTGAATATTATTCCATAATATACATACCGTGGGCATATTTGTAGTATTTAAAGTCAGAAGTAGTTGAGAAGTGACATCAAGATCACCCTTGTTTCTTCAAACTGTTCTGGCAGTAAGTTAGCTGAAACTAATTTGTTACACACAGCAAACATTTATTTATTTATTTTTAAATTAATTTGTAATTTGTAGAAGTGTACTTCCAAACTATTTAGCTTCATTAGCTAGCCAGCTTATTTGACTCTCCAGTAGCATTTTTAGGGTGATTTATCTACAAAGTGTTCACATTAACTGACATTTTAATGAGTCGTCTAGCTGACAAGTTGGTGAATTGCTGTTCTAACTTGGATGACTCGTGTTTGAATAAAAACCTTTTTTTTGTTGTTGATGTTAAATAGTTGTTGTTGTTGTTTTTTTCTTGAAAATTCAAGAAGCATGCTGGAAAAAGGTTCATTGAAAATTGAAGGGCACATGTATAGAATTTCATATAAATGTAAAGGAAATAAAAGTGTAGTTTTTGATTTTACAGTAAATTACTCTAAGTTTTGACAGCAGTTGCCAATAAACTACTGTTTGTACCACTGCCAGTAGCAGCACAGCATAGTACAGTAAATTACAGTTATTCCATGAGTATACGTTTGGGGTATTTAATATTGTGTATCAAAATATATTTTGATGTACTTTTGCCCATCCATTGCCCATATTTTTAAAAGCCAGTCCAGATCTGAATTCATGCCACCCACAGCAGATGGCCAGCATTTACTTGTCAAATTATATGCTACTTGTGAATAGTCATGAGAACAATTGTACTCATGAATTAGGAATTTATTGTGGCAGATATATGGGATGATGGATGGCTTCAGAGAGATAGAGAAAGGACTGTTAAAAAATTTATGAGAATGTTGCACATATGTTTCCTAACTGCTCTCTCCACCCCCATCCCCACTTTCTCTCTCTCTCTCTGTCTCTCTCTCTCTCTCTCTCTCTCTCTCGATCTATCTATCTAACAGGGACATAGCCATGGCTAAGTCAGCAGCAGGCAGCGCTAATGATGTCACACGCTTCCTTTCCATGGAGGCGGGGCCGAACTCGCCCACCTCTGTATTCTCTGCCTCCAGCCAAGCTGATTGGGCGGCCAAGAGGCTTGTCTGGGTTCCCTCTGAGAAACACGGCTTTGAGGTGAGAGGAGCTGTAGGGTAACTGAAGCAGGGACATTCCTAACAGGCCCAAGATGTAAAGATCCCTGTGCCAGCATGCCTTTCAGGACTGGCATGTTATACTTCATAAATGGTTTTGGTTTCAACCTAAAATCTCACCCTAAAAGTTCAGTTGGAAATCATGTTCTGATAGAAATGTGTGTGTGTGTGTGTGTTTTGTGTAAACCAAGGTTCAAATATGTGACTAAATCTGCTGTTCCCTTCCTGAACATTCTCTGTTGTAATGTTGTACCTTCATAACCTCCTCTGTGCTCCTCAGTGACAGAGTTCCTCATCAGCATGCCACAGCTCTGATACGGCTATCTATGAATAGAGCAATATTCTCAGAGAGCCTGCAGCACTGAATGCTAAACAGGAGCATGATGGAGGCCTTGCTTTAATATGTTGCCTGTAAAGAATGTGACTGTGTAACTGATTGCCACAGAGAGAGAAAAGAGAGAGAGAGAGAGAGAGAGAGGGTATCTACAATGTAGATGTACTATATGAAACATTGATTTATTGCTGTATAATGTATAGGTGTTCATCATTATCACAATTTTGCCCTTTATAATGCTATCACAGAACCTTCAATATGCAAATGAGAAATCTAACCACAATTCATTTTGGTCAGACCAGTGCACGCCTTCATTAACCTTAGCCTTCATTTGGCATGGTTTTACATTTTGTAAGCTGTATTGCAGTTGCGATGTGAAGCAACCTAATCACAATATGCTATTTCTGTCCATGTTATGTAGCCTTGCACTGAACACTCCCCCCTCTTTCTTTCTTCCTCTGTCTGGCTCACACACACTCACACTCACTCTCCCAATCTCAGTGTATCTCTGTCATTTATTCTCACTCCCAAACAGACTCCTCTATAGGCTGCCTGAATATATGCACTGTTCTCTCGAGGTCATGTGTGTGTGTGTGTGTGAGAGAGGGTTGTGCATTGTGTTCACTCTAAAAGACAGCACATGACCGGATGATGACCAAAAGAAAAAATTGTCATCCTCGCATGACGAGGCCCACACACATCCGGAGATGCATTAGTATTCCTTTCAAGCAGTCATCAAATTACTGAGCATTGATGTGTGTGTGATGAGGAAGCAGATTTCAGCAAAAAAGTGACAAAAATAAGACAAACAAATTTGTCTACAGCAGTGTGATGTACTTCTTTCTTTATTTCCAGTCTGCGAGTGTGCGTGAGGAGCGAGGCGATGAGGTGGAGGTGGAGCTTACGGATAGTGGGCGGAAATTGACGTTACTGCGAGAGGAGCTTCAGCGGATGAACCCTCCTCGCTTCAGTAAAGTGGAGGACATGGCTGACCTCACCTGCCTTAACGAGGCCTCTGTCCTGCACAACCTGAGAGAGCGCTATTACTCAGGACTGATCTATGTAAGCACTTGTGTTTGTGTGAATACAGCTTATTTTTTTTCAAGACCTAATGTTGTGTATGAACTTTATTCAGAGGTGTTTCTTAAAACATACATTAAACTCATAAAAATGAGCAAAAAAATTTATATGCATGAAATGCAACGGGCAGCAGGGTGGTGCAGGGTGTAGCATTGCCGCCTCACAGCTCCAGGATCCATAGTTCCATCCTGAGCTCAGGTTACTGTCTATGTGGTGTTTTACATGTTCTCCCCATGTCTCTGTGGGTCCTCCAGGATCTTTGGTTTCCTCCCACCTCACAAAAGCATGCTGGTAGGTGGATTGGCTATTTGAAATTGCCGCTAGGTGTTAATGTGTGCACGAGAGTGTGTATGTATGGTGCCCAGGGTGTATTCCCACCTCATGCCCAGTGTTCCTAGGATCCAGATCCACCGTGACCCTGACCAGGGTAAAACACTTACTGAAGATGAATGAACATACACAATAAGTGATATTTTAAGCTTAAACATATGGGGGCAGTTTTAGCCAGCTCTCCTCTGTCATCAGACAGCTACCAAGCAGGAAGAGTGCAGGCTAACACTATGAGTCACATGATGCCAGCCAACCACATCTTTTCGAACTGCTGCTCATGCTGTGTCACAGAGGAAAGAGCTATTTACCCTCTTCCACATACCTGAGCTCATGATAGGCTACTGTTACTGTGATTGACAGGGGAGAGAGTAATGCTATCCCTCCCAACTTTGCTCCCTTGCCTCCTAGCCCTGTTTGTGGCATCGTCGGGATTCAAACTCGCAATCTCACGATGATAGGGTGAATGCTTTTCTGTTGTGCCACTCAGGAGCACCTAGGTTTATTTTTAACTGTCTTTTTACCATCCATTATGTTGCTTGGGCATGTCAACAACCATCTGTCTTTTCGTGATGAAAAGCTCTTTTGTTTTCCCCGTAGTGATGAATATTAAACGTGTGTGCAAACTCATAAAAAAATATCTGGTCAAAGGCAACAAGAAGTTGTTGTCAGGATGTTGAGAGAAAGAAAGGAAAAAATGACAAGTTTGCTTTAAGTGTTTTTTTTTATGTTTGTTTGTGTTTTAAATATTATTTAAAAAAATATTTTGTTGGAAGAAAAGTAAATTTTTTTGTTGTTTGAGTGTAAAAATGGCCCCTTCCCTTAAAGGATGCCAGAAATTATGGAGTTGACATTTGGTTGTCTTGGTGCTTTCTGCTCAACCTAACTGACCTTAACCTAAGATTATTTAACGATCGTTCGGGCGTGACGTCATAGCTCACGGCACGTGCATGCTGCTTAAAATTCCAACACACTTCTTGCCTCCCTGTATAGGGGTAGTGATATTGGACACGACATGTGGCTAGTCTTAAAGATACTGTTACATACATAACACACGTGCCAGGGTGTTTGTTCATGACGCCTTACAGTTTTGTGTTACGGATTAGGTTTCACATAATACACACACACACACACATACACACACACACACACACACACACACACACACACACACACACAAACTGAGTTGGATAAGGAATTTGGTGTAAGATTGCTGGAAAAGTTGTACCATGTTATCTCTGAACTTTGTTTCTTCATAATCTGTTCTCTCTCTCTGTGTGTGCGTGTGTGTGTGTGTGTGTGTGTGTATGTGTGTGTTGTGTGTGTAGACATACTCAGGCCTCTTTTGTGTGGTCATAAACCCGTACAAGAATCTGCCCATCTACACAGAGTCCATTGTAGAGATGTATCGTGGGAAAAAACGTCACGAGATGCCACCACACATCTACGCCATATCAGAGGCAGCTTACAGGAGCATGCTGCAAGGTACCACATACAGCTAAACCCTGCTTCACTTGTGTCACACTAGCAATATAACCGATCATGACAGTGTTGCAGCGTGTGGAAAACTGAGTCGGAAAAGATCAACTCATACCGAGCTTATTTCTGAAAAATAATTTTATTTTATTTTATTTTATTTTATTTTATTAATATCACCCGTGTTGGTTCTACGTCGATCTACTAGACACTGATTTTATTTTACTAACACTAATGTGCTCTTTATCATTTTATAGTTGCAGGCCTGGTTATTGTCACAAAAATACTTTAAAATGCGTTAAAAGCTTTTGGTCTTCCTTAATGTACAGAGTTGTTTTAGTAATGGGAGCTTTTTTCCAAAGTGCTGCTTTTACATGTAAATCCAAACAGCTTCTATTTCAAGAAACCATTTATTAGAACAGTGCTGTGTGTGTGTGTGTGTGTGTTATCACAGATGTGTCCTCACAGTAAAATGCTTCTCTCTCTGTTTTCCTCCCTCTCGTTTAACAGACAGAGAAGATCAGTCCATACTTTGCACGTGAGTAGTATAACCTACAGTTGTAGAGCAGATGTATTAAAGTACAGTTATTATTACAGTCAGTATAAACTCCTCACATCACAAACATTTGTCATTTGCCTCTTCAAAATGGCAGAGATTCTATGAGTTTTGTTGATGAGGCATGCTTGGAGCTCTTTCGGCAGGCGTGTTTAGTTTTTTGTATTTTTACGGAGAGTTTGTCCCACTGCAGCTGCCTTTATAGAAGCAGTCTATCCACACTATCTTTGACTTTGGCTAATATTATAAAGCGATCCAGTTCCTCCTGTTGGTTGTGTGCTGCTAATTTTGCTCCACTGTTTGTGTTTTTTGGTGTTGCGCATGCCTGTGAGATGGTCTAACTAAAGACAGTTTCCACAAAGACCATTTATCTCTTGCCAGTGTTTATTTTGTAGTCTTAAGCTCTGCTGCGTTTTTATTGCAGTCTTTATTAGGCTTAGTCTGCGTGTGTTTATTTGAATGTTTCTGTGGTCATTTTACGTGTGTGCGCGTGTGTGTGTGTTCCAGAGGGGAGTCCGGAGCAGGGAAGACAGAGAATACTAAGAAGGTGATTCAGTACCTGGCACACGTGGCATCATCTCACAAAAGTGGCACTCTTGGCCGCAGCAAGGACGGCACTCTGCAGGTGAGTATAGAGTGACGGCATGGGACATAGACAATGATTCCTACTGGCACTTTTACTTTGTTTCATGCTCTGCCTGCTGCTATAAAGAAAAGCAGCCCTTGCATCTCCATATGGCCTTTTAATATTTATCCTTTCCTCCTTTGGTTTGCTTCTTTAACACATGCCTTTTCTTGACTTTTCTCATGCCCGCTCTTGCTCTTTTCTTGTCCTCTCCTCTCCATTCTTCTCCTCCATGCTTAAGATGGATGGTACGCGTTCTCTGGGTCGTGGCAGTAGTGCTGTAAACAGGGTAAGTGGGTCATGATCATAGTAATAACACACCCTATGATTCATATCACACTCTGCTCTTTATCCAGTGTGCACACAATCAGAGGTGCACTAGTTCATGTGTGTCAAACTCAAGGCCGGATGTGTTGGCACAATCAGGCCAATTTTCCGAACATCATAGAAGCCATTCAGCCACAAGAAAAATGAAATAAATAATTACATTTAATTTCACATTTTTAAGCCAGTCACCAACCAAATGGCATATCAGCCATGTTAATGCCCTCCACGCCGGCAAGGGAGGTTTTACTTAATAAGAACTTTTAGAACATTTATTAACGCATTGTGTTGATATCATTGCTTAATTTGCAACCAGCGCTGTAGTTTCCACCACTTGCATACAACTTTTAAACTGTAGTTTGCACTCTTAAAGTAGAATGTAGGATGCTTCTAGGAAAAGAAAAAGTTTCAGCAGACTTTTTAACTGTATGCAATATTAGGCAATAAACTGTATGATCCTAATAAATTAATTATGATCCTACTTAGGCTAATTAAATTAAAATTAAACAAATATTGGAATTGTATGTTTTCATTTGCCATTTTGTCTATTCTTTTGAAACAGTAAAATGTGCTCACACTGCTGCATCTTTCTGTGCTGTTGCTGCTGTAAGTACAGCCAGCTGTGTACAAAGGTTATTTTGTAATGTAACAACTTTATGCTCTTTCTGGTCCTCAGGTTGGTTACCATATTTAGTCCAAATGGTGACTTAATTGTATTCTTTCGTAGCAGTCAGATAGAAATCACACTGGCTAATGTCCGCTAAGAACAATCATGTATTCACTTTTTTTTTCTGACCTCTGTGTAGCCAGCTACACTAGTGACTTTGGGGGAAAAAGCACTAGGCATTAGTGTTTTGTTCATGTGGTGCTGATGACCAGAATGCACTTCAGGATTTAATTTTCATTCTAAAAACTCCAAATCCAAAAAGACTGCGAAAAAGTGAAAATGCTGGTAGTGTGCTATAGGCCATTTCAATATTATTATCATTTAAATCCAATGAATTGAGGCATTGGTCTATTTTCAGCCTGTGTGCCTCGAGTTTGACACCTGTACACTGGATATTAGACCCTCTGGATCAGACGCGTTGCTGTTTACACTTTTTGGTGGTTTTCAAATATCAAGAATCTAATCTACAGTGTATAAACCACATTGTCATAATAACCACATTGTGCACTTTTAAATGTGGGTTCATTTGTTTTGTGTGTTTATATGTTCCTTTAAACACGTCTTTGTGTTTGCAGTTATTTTAATGTATTTTCTGTCGTATTTTTTCCCCTGTGTTTCTCCTGCACTCCATCCCTTCCTTTATTGCTGTGCTCTAACAGAGTGTGCAGTATGTGAGTATGGCCTGACTCTGAGTTTGGAGATGGCAATGATTTGACTGTGTGCTGCGTTGCTGTTCTCCTGTAGAGCTCACTGTAGCCTTAGCAGAGCTTAGCAGGGACAGTAGCGGTGTCCAGCCTCAGTCATATTTATTTTTCCAACTGTCAGCCGCAGAAAGTGTATGCCTGAGGGTTGCCTTTTTTTTTTTTTTTTTAAACACATCCCCAAACGTTCACATATCCAAAGACTGAGGTTGTCCACCTTCATTATAGGCACATTTATAGTAGTTGCTACTAATTTATAATAGCTGACTATTAATAAGTTACTAATATGTGTGTAGTTCTTAGTAATGGCTGGCTGCTCCCTCTTGCTTGTTTTCTGTTTATACTGGAGCTTGTAGTTGCTGAGCTTTGCAGTGTCACACACAGTGTTGGGGCAGAGATAGGGTTTTTTTTCCTGGTTATTGACACATTACTCTCTGTATCCTGTAGGGGGAGCTAGAGAGACAGCTACTGCAGGCCAACCCTATCCTAGAGGCCTTTGGCAATGCCAAGACCGTCAAAAATGACAATTCTTCCAGATTTGTAAGACTCTTTTATCCACTTTATTCTGCAGACATGTTTGCAAATATGTGAAATGTTGTATGTAGTTTTGTGTCTGCTGTCTTTCGCAGCTAGTTTTAAATGTATTTTGCTGTCATTTCAGGGTAAATTTATCCGTATTAATTTTGATGTGGCTGGATACATAGTTGGTGCCAACATTGAGACCTGTATCCTTTGATTATTGTAACGGATGAAGAATATCAAACTATTTATTATCTTTATTCACTTTGCCTCAGTTTGTTCTTGATTTATTGAGTCTCTTCAACACTCAGTTGCCCCTGATCATTTGTGCTGGATGTCCTTGGACTAAGTGTGTGTGCGCCCTTAACCAGTGTGTGTGTCAGACCTCTTGGAGAAGTCTCGAGCCATCCGGCAGGCCAAAGATGAGAGAACCTTCCACGTTTTCTACCAGCTGCTCAGTGGAGCCTCTGAGGCCATGAGAGGTAACAACACACAAACACACAGAGTCAAACTTCCTCACTCTTTCAGTACAGTTAGATTTTTTTCAAAAGTTTTTTTTAACCATATGCTTCTGTACTGTCTATGTAGCCGAGCTGCTCCTGGGCAGTGCAGATCAGTATCGCTTCCTGTGTGGGGGTTCAGTTCCTGTTCCAGGTCAGAGTGACGCTGAGAACTTCACTCAGACCATGGACTCCATGAACATCATGGGTTTTACACAAGAGGAGTGCACATGTAAGAAAGAGACATAAGACCTCTTCCCAGAATCCATATGAATAAAAACTAGAAATATTCCTTCCAAATCTACCTGAAAAATAAAAATAAATTAATTCATTAATAAATAAACATAACATTCGTGTGACTCGAGATCCAGTTTACTGTGGAAAAGCATGTCTGTATGGAAAACTGATGGAACCAAATATTTAAAAATAGATAAATTATTAAATAGAAAACCGACTCTATATAAAATCTAAATGTAATAAAAACTGTTATACCACAGAGCTGTTGAATTCTGTGTTCTGATTGGTCAGAAAGACAGCAGGGCTGTCCTTTATATTAATGTGCTTGTTCTACTTTGTTTGTATTATTTTTAAGAATAGTAAAACATTTTGAGATGTGCTGTTATTGGAAAATAATCATCTTTGGGGTTTGAACAGTAGCTCCACTTTACATAACCATTCTGTTGCAGGTTAGTTTCCTATGATGACATAAAATAACATTTGTTTCCACTGTCTAATTCCTGTTTTTGGCTCTCAGCCATGTTGAAGGTGATTTCTGCCGTGCTGCAGTTCGGGAACATCACCTTTCAGAAGGAGAAGAACTCGGACCAGGCATCTATGCCTGACGATACAGCTGCACAGAAACTGTGCCACCTGCTGGGAATCAGTGTGCTGGAGTTCAGTCGAGCAATCCTCACTCCCCGCATCAAAGTGAGCCGCGAGTATGTGCAGAAGGCACAGACCAAGGAGCAGGTGCGGGAGTGTGATAGTGTACATGTGTTGGTGGTTGTGATGGTCTGATGTGCGCATTTGAATTTTAATATTTATTTATATATATATATATATATATATATATATATATATATATATATATATTTGTGCGTGTGTGTGTGTTCAGGCAGACTTTGCGGTGGAGGCTCTGGCGAAGGCCACCTATGAGCGCCTGTTCCGCTGGCTAGTGCACCGCATCAACCGAGCTCTGGACCGCAGACAGAGACAAGGAGCCTCCTTTATCGGCATCCTGGACATCGCTGGCTTTGAGATCTTTCAGGTAAGACTGATGACGAGGTGAAGACACCAGACACTGAAACAGATGATTCACATCTACTTGAATATGGAAAGTTGAAAAGTTGAGCTCTTCTGTACACTCATCCTTTCTCCTTTCTCTTATGTTCTCTTGTATTCTTCTCCAGCTGAACTCCTTTGAGCAGTTATGCATAAACTACACCAATGAAAAGCTGCAGCAGCTTTTTAACCACACCATGTTTGTGCTGGAGCAAGAGGAGTACCAGCGTGAAGGCATCGAGTGGAACTTCATCGACTTTGGGCTCGACCTGCAGCCCTGCATCGACCTTATTGAGAGACCGGTCAGTGTATGTGTGTGTGTGTGTGAGAGAGAGAGAGAGTGACTTGCAACATGTCACTGAGTATAAGAGTTTTTATTTTCGTCAGCTGATAGATCAATCAATTCACTTAGACATTATTTACTTTAATTTTGTTGAATTCTTGAATCTGTTTGGTCAGAGGGTGTTGATTAATTTTCTGTAACAGCACAGCTCACATATGCTCATCCGTGTTCTTTACTGTTGCTTGTTTCCACAGGCCCATCCACCCGGCGTGTTAGCACTGTTGGACGAAGAATGTTGGTTTCCACGGGCAACAGATCGGTCATTTGTGGACAAACTGTCAGCTGAGCAAGGCTCGCATCCCAAGTTCTTCAGGCCACGGCAGCTCCGTGAAGAGGCAGATTTCTCTATTATCCACTATGCTGGCAAGGTCTGATCTTACTCCTTCATCAGCCACTTTCGCTCTGTTCTCAGCAGAGATTAGATTCAGGGCTGGATTCAGCTTTCGTTTCTCTCTGTCTGTTTCTTGTCTTCGTTCCAGGTGAACTACAAGGCTGACGAGTGGTTAGTGAAGAATATGGACCCTCTGAATGATAACGTAGCATCTCTTCTACACCAGTCGTCTGACCATTTCATATCAGAGCTCTGGAGAGAGGGTGAGGAGATATGTGTTTGTGTGACACAGCGACAGAGATGTTCTAGTGAACTGAATAAACTTGCACTGGAATGATTTTTCTCACCAATAACACTAATAAACTAATATTACATTTATTTTCTCACTCTCATGTATTAATATTCTCTCTCTGTATGTCTTCCTCTTCACCTCCTGTTCTTTCCTACTTTGTCTCTCCTCTTCATTTCTCTTCTCCTCTGTCTTATTCCCTCCCTCAGATATTCAGACACTTCCTCGTGTCTACTTTTTTGACTCCTATGCGTCTCTGCAGACCAATGGTTCTGACAGCAGTAGGTTTATCCTCCCACCTGTCTATGTCAACACTTGAATTCTTTCTTACTCATTTCTCCGCTCTTGTACTGGGTGTAGTGTGTCCATTTAGGTGTGCATCATCTCTCCTCTTTTCTCTTTTTTATTTTTTCTCTCTTTCCTCCTTTTTTTTTTCTATGTGTGCCCATGGTGTGTGTACGTATGTGTGCTGTACTCTGTGCTGAGTCGTAGTTCTAGTTGTAGTCATACTATAGCTTTTCTATAGTATACACACTAATATTTCAGTGTGTGCGATTGCATCTAGTTTCTGCTTGTGTAGTGTCTTTCATGCCCTTGTGTTTTGTGGCTATGCAGAATTATTACTTAAATTCTAAATTACCTACCAAAATTCCAAATAATTTTAATATATTTACATCTTTTACATACATGTTTTAAGTAAACGTGTAATTTATCAGTTAGACAAAAGTTTAAAGCTCTAGTCAACATTTAGTTCTGCAACATTTGGTTAGAGCTTTAAACTTTTGTCTGTCTAACTGATAAATTACACGTTTACTTAAAACTCAAAAAAAAAAAACTTTTTTTTTTGGTTATTGTTTTTTTTTACTAGTGTTGCTGCTCTCGCTGAATATGCATGCTCCTTAAATGGAAATACTGGGCTTCCTTATAATTGTACTGATATACTGATAAAATTAATGCATGTTGCTTTGGCTTCTTTGTCTATGGCTTATGCTGATGCATCCCATTTAAAAAACTATAAATGTACAGCATAATATCAATATATGAAAGTTTGTTGGGGGTTTGCATTACAAGGAAACTCTATCCCTAACTATTGCTTGGCATTTTGATTTGCGCCTTGTTAAATATCGACCTGTTGTTTGTCCTGCTTAGTGGAGAGGATTGTGGGATTGGACCAAGTAGCGTCTGGAGGTCTGGCAGAGGGCAGTGGGCCGGTGACGTTTGGAGCAGCTGGACTGAAGACGAAGAAGGGAATGTTCCGGACTGTTGGACAACTGTACAAAGAGTCACTGACCAAACTGATGGCCACACTGCGCAACACCAACCCCAACTTCCTGCGCTGCATCATCCCCAACCATGAGAAGAGGGTGCGAGTGATGTTTAAAAGATGTGGTTAATTGAATATTGATTATGAATATGGTATCATTTATACATAACATAAGATTTTAAACTTTACAAATATATGATGTTGTGATTAAATTTCCCTTTCCTTATTACTTATACCACAGCCTGTTTAATTCTCAAGTCTGATTGGTCAAAAATTCATTAATTTTTGCATAACAGCATGGCTGTAATTCAAATCACAGGTTTATATTAATGCGCTTGTTCTATTATGTAGTTGTTTCTATAGTAACAACTCATTCTCAGTGGCATTTAACACCACATAATACAAGGCTAATATATAGTTAAAGAAAAACATGCTGTCATGTAACAAGAAAAAAATATATAATCGGTGATACAGTGGGCCCTTTCTGTAAGGAGACCTGTATTTTACATTCACGTAAGGCATCAGTAAGCTTTCAGCCATGGGAGAGTCTTCAGGACAGAGGACTTTCCGGTGCTTTCCGGTTTCTCAGCATCATGACAAGCTGCAAAGAAAAAAGAGAGGCTGCTGAGGGACAACAAAATTTAAAACTCGCAATTGACAAAGAAGATTTAAACATGTGGGAAATGTCGTTATAGTAACGTAGTAACTCCACTTTGCGTCAGGTCGCTTCACACCACCCCACAGTGTTTTTTTTTTTTTTTATTTTCCTATAGCAGCACACCCCCATTGTGGTTTATTCCTCACAAATTACACCTGTAATCGTAACTCTGTCTCTTTCTCTCTCGCTCTCTCTTTCAAGGCAGGGAAGTTGTCCCCTCATCTGGTCTTGGATCAGCTGAGATGTAATGGAGTGCTGGAGGGGATCAGAATCTGCAGACAAGGCTTCCCCAACCGTATCCCCTTCCAGGAGTTCAGACAAAGGTCTGTGTGTGTTTCTCTGCTTGACTGTGTAAGCATTGGCTCAGCCACCTAGACTCTCCTCAGAGTGTGTCCCGCTCATGTTCTCTCTCTGTCTTTACACAATAATTTACATTATATGAGTGTAACGAGAGTGGGCAAATTATTTTCAAGTATAATGCTCTAAGAAAAGCTTCTTTATTACATCCTCTGTTGTCTTTGATGCTGTGTATTAGGTATGAGATTCTGACTCCCAATGCTATACCTCGTACCTTCATGGATGGAAAGCAGGCCTCTGAGCTTATGGTGAGTGCTAGTGTTAAAAAGTTTAGTGTAGATCTGCTCAACATAAAGGAAACCTTGCCAACGCAAGTTTGTTTTTGTGTCTTACATGAGACACTGGTTAAGCGTTCATGAGTGTACATTTCTTTGTGTGGGTAGATTATACACTCACTGAGCAATGTATTAGGAACGCCTTCTCATTCGTGCAATTACAGACAGGTCCATAAGTATTTGGACAGTGCCGCAATTTTCGTAATTTTGCCTCTGTGCACCACCACAATGGAATTGAAATGAAGCATTCAAGATTGAATTTGTGTGATTGAAATGTAGACTTTCAGCTTTAATTCAAGGGGATTAGCAAAAATATTGCATTAACCGTTTAGGAATTACAGCCATTGTTTTTACAGAGCCCCTCCATTTTCACAGGCTCAAAAGTAATTGGACAAACTAACATTATTTTTAATACTTGGATGCAAATCCTTTGCAGTCAATGACTGCCTGAAGTCTGGAACTCATGGACATCATAAAATGCTGAGTTTCTTCCCAAAGATGCTTTGCCAGGTCTTCACTGCAGCCACCTTCAGTTGCTGCTTGTTTGTGGGTCTTTCTGCCTTCAGTCTTGTCTTCAGTAAGTGAAAAGCATGCTCTCCTGGGTTGAGGTCATAAGGCATTTAAGAACATTTAATTTCTTTGCCCTAAGAAGCTCTTGGATTGCTTTCACTGTACGTTTTGCGTCAAATCCATCTGTACTGTGAGGCGCTATCCTATCAATTTTGCAGCATTTGACTGAATCTGAGCAGAAAGTATAGCTCTGTACACTTCAGAATTCATCCTGCTACTTCCATCAGCAGTCACATCATCAATAAACACCAGTGACCCAGTTCCATTGGCAGCCATACATGCCCATGCCATAACACGGACATGCTGTTATCTGCGGACGGAAACACCTTGATGAAAGAGGTCAACAGAGAATGGCCAGACTTGTTGAAGCTGACAGAAAGTTTACAGTAACCACTCTGTGCAACTGTGGTTGCGTAGCCTGGTCTGATGAATCTGGATTTCTGCTGAGGCACACAGATGGTAGGGTCAGAATTTGGCGTCAACAGCGCTAATGGAGTGAGAAAAGTTTTCTTGGCACACTTTGCGCCCATTAATACTAATCAATCTTCGCTTGAATGCCACCGTCTATTTGAGAAATTTTGCTGACCATGTGCATCCCTTCATGGACACAATTTACCATCTTCTAATGGCTATTTCCAGCAAGATAATGCACCATGTCACTGGCAATGAGTTCAGTGTTCTTCAGTGGTCTTCCAAGTCACCAGATCTGAATCCAGTAGAACACCTTTGGGATGTGGTAGAATAAGAGACTCGCAGCATGCAAGTGCACCTGAAAAATCTGCAGGAACTGAGTGATGCACTCATATCAACATGGACCAGAATCTCAAAGAAATGTTTCCGACATCTTGTGGAATCCATCCCATGAAGAATTGAGGCTGTTTTGAGAGCAAAGGGAGGCCCTACCCGGTATTAGTATAGTGTTCCTAATAAAGTGCTCTGTGAGTGTAAATTAGATGTTTGACAAAGATTTCTTTACTTTTACATAATTTATACTGTAAGTTTTCATTTCATTGTGATTCTAATACAGCTATTGAGTGTGTGAGTTGTGTTTTTGTGCCGTACAGTTGTTATTAAGTTGGTAAGTGCTGTGTAACTGTGTTCAGATCAGGGCTCTGGAGCTGGATGGGAATTTGTTCCGGGTGGGGCAGAGTAAAGTGTTTTTCCGAGCAGGAGTGCTGGCACATCTGGAGGAGGAGAGAGATCTTAAAATCACTGACACCATCATCCGATTCCAAAGTGCTGCACGCGGATACCTTGCTAGAAGGTGTGTCTGTGGGTTTGTTGGTTGGTTTGCAGAATTTCGAGAAAAAAACAAAAAAAAACGTTAAACTCTTGGGACTATTTACAATATTGCATCATGACAACATTAATAAGAGTGTTTTGCATATTTTTATTTGGCATATTGCATTAAATTCTTTATTCTTCTGGTAGAGCTTTCCAGAAGAAGCAACAGCAGCTAAGTGCACTGCGAGTGATGCAGAGAAACTGTGCGGCCTACCTGAAGCTACGCAACTGGCAGTGGTGGAGACTCTTCACCAAGGTAATAAACAGCACAATTGCACCAGTCCAGTGTTTTGCGATCACTGCGTCATAATGCAATGGATCACATGTATTTATGTTGCAGAGTCAAACAGAAATTGGATAACATTTCATCATTTTCATACACTGATTATATACAGTGCTTAATTGACACCACTGTTAAGGATTAGTTACTTAGGCCTTTACGTTTTATCTCTGTGCCCAGGTGAAGCCTCTGCTGCAGGTGACTCGTCAGGATGAGGAAATCCAGGCTCGAGAGGCACAGCTTCAAAAAGCCAAAGATAACCTGAGCAAAGTGGAGCATGACTATGTAGAACTGGAGAGGAAACACCAACAGGTACACCAAGCAATCACTGTCTATTTCACTTCTCTCTCTTTTTTCCTCTGTGTCCCAATTGCTGCAGTGATGACAACTACGTCTTAGATTAGGCTAAATTAGGACTATCTGTATTCATCATTACACCTGTATTCAACACCCTGAATCATCTATAGACAAAAGTTATCAACTAATATTTTTGAAGGTCGTTTTGTTAATCAAACTCTGTGTACATAAAAGGCCTGTACAAGGCTCTTGCCTTAATTAACATAAAAGCATGTCACTGGATAAACTGACCAGAGCATCTGCTACAGAAACTGAGCGGGTTCATGTTTAGAAATGTAGAGTCACTGAACTATTGTTTTGCCAGTTTTTTCTTATGGGTATTGATCTATCACCTGGCAGCTGTTGGAAGAGAAGGCAGTTCTCACAGACCAGCTTCAGGCAGAGGCGGAGTTATTTGCCGAGGCTGAGGAGATGAGGGCACGACTGGCGAGTCGTAAGCAGGAGCTGGAGGAGGTTCTGGGGGAACTTGAGGGACGATTGGAGGAAGAGGAAGAGAGGGGTGCCCAACTAGCCAATGAGAAAAAACGAATGCAGCAACATATACAGGTGTGTGAACAGCTGTTTTCTATCAGTGCGAAGGCTGTGCTGTTCATGAAGTATTCCTAAATCCATCTCTTTCTCCATCTCAGGATTTAGAAGAGCAGTTGGAGGAGGAGGAAGGGGCGAGGCAGCGGCTCCTGCTGGAGAAAGTTACTCTAGAAACCAAAGTGAAAAGCCTGGAGAATGAGACCATGACTGCAGGAGAGCAGAGAGACAGACTGAGCAAGGTCTTAAAGAACAATATTCATATTAGTTCATCTTTCATTTAGTAGTGCAGAATAGGGAATAAATAAAGAATGCATTCAATTCCAACACTTTCAACAGAACCCTAATATCCTTTCCAATTTAAATATTTCAGGACTTACAGCTCCAGCTGTGCTTTTGTTGTGTATAGGTTGGACAATCATAATCAGCGATTTTTAATGAGGACAGTTTTAGTATTTGGCAACATTCTGGTCATATTTGCCTAGCCGTCAATAAAAGTATTGCTCAGAGAAAAATACTCTGGTCTTTATGGTGCTCCAGGCTGTAAACAGGGAAAAAAGCAAATGTTGTGGACCACAATTAAGATAACACTTTAGTGCTTCCCTGGGGAAATTGGAGAAACAAGTCCACACAGACAGTCAGCCAAGATGAGGCTCAATCCTAAGACACTGATGTTGCTGAAGCGGCCACGCTACACACTACACCACCAAGCTGCAAGCAATATATAAATATCCAGTCAATCAGGACAAGGAGTCATCCTTCATCTAAACTCTTTAAGACTAAAATGCATTTCTGACAATTCTTTCACTAAAATGTACTGTTAGTGATTCCTCTTAAATTAGGCTTGCTATATTTATAGGTTTGTTGTGGTACAGTGGCTTGGATAGTGATGGTTTCCCTCCTGCTCTCTTCTCCTCCTCTACCTTGTCTGTCTCTCTTTCTCTTATCAGGAGAAAAAGCAGTTGGAGGAAAGACTGAATGAGGTGGCTGACCAGCTGACTGAGGAAGAGGAGAAAGTGAAGAGTCTCAACAAGCTCAAGAACAAACAGGAAGCTGTTATCGCTGACCTAGAAGGTAACAATCATTGTTCATTAACATCCCTTTACCATACAGCATGAATGCATCCCTGTCACCATGAATGCAGCATCCTTATCAGTGATTTTATTTTTTATTTTGCCTACTCACACGCCTTCTTCCTCAGAGCGCCTGAAGCGGGAAGAGCAGGGCCGTCTTGAACAGGAGAAATGGAGGAGGCGCATGGAGGGTGAGGCAGCTGAGGCCCAGGAGCAGCTCTCTGAAATGGGTCTGCTTGTTACAGAGCTCAGAGGCAGCCTGGCTAACAGAGAGAAAGAGATAACCACACTACAGACACGGTACATACACACACACACAGAGCTTACATAGAGGCTGTTGGCCTCATTATCTTTAAATCATTTTCTTTGTGCGTGAGTTAGGTTGGAGGAGGAGAGCGCTCGACGTGCGGAGGCACAGCGGACTCTGAGGGAGGCCACGTCTCAAGTATCTGAGCTGAAGGAAGAGGTAGAGAATGAACGAGGGATGAGGGAGAGGGCCGAGAAGCAGAGGAGGGATCTTGGCGAGGAGTTAGAGGCTCTGAGGACAGAACTGGAGGACACATTGGACACCACTGCTGCCCAGCAAGAGCTCAGGTTTGTCTGTGTGTGTGTGTATTTTTGAAAAACAGGATCCAGTTATTTCACTTTTTGCATTTTGTGTTGTAGCAAAAAAAATGCCTAACTGAGTAGTTTAGTTATATTTATAAGGTTACATTTACAAAAAATTATAATTATGAATAATAAAATGTGAACATATCTCAAGCATGCAAACATGCTAACAGGGTCTTTTCTTTCATTGCATTTATTTAAATTTAAGACCAATTCATTAATGTGCTATTTCTTTTTCTCAAAGTTAATGATTTAATGATGAGTTTTTGCCATTGTACTTGAACCAGCCATTGGAAGCAGCTAACTGCAAGAAAAGACTGTAAATTATTTTTATGATCTTAATAAAAAACAAAACTAAGGCATAAGATAAATATAAGAAATATACAAATAAGGCTGCAGACAGTAACCTTGCACAGAGAGTCATAACTGTGGAAAAAGTGTTGGGTTAGAAAGAGGTGTATTTAGTTCCTCTTCAGGAACTCGTGCTGCGTCGAAACGCTATGGGAACGCCTTCACGCTCTGAATCACATGTGTAATCAGTCCAATGGATGGGCGAGATGTCACGGGCGGGGTGACACAGCGACCAGGAAGCTTAAAAGCACACGCGGTGGATACAGCGGCAGCTTTTTGTTCATTCAGCGGCGCTCTGGTCCTTTTATGTGGTTTCGCTTTCGCCGCGGCATGCCTAAAGCTCGCGAAAAGATGAAACATGAGGCGAGAGCAGGCAGCATTTTAGACGGTGTGTTTCTCCCTGCCCGTGCTATATTACGGGTGGGGATACACACGGTCTGTGCGTTGTCTGCTTGGGAGTGGAGCCCGCATTGCGTGCATTTGCCGCTGCGTGTGCTTCGCTCCTGGAAGGCTCTCTTTAGGGGCCCCCACCTCCACGCCGGAGCCTACCTTTCTTCCCCGACCCCCATACCGAGGTGTCGAGGTCGTGGGGGAGGCCTTTCTCGGCCCGTATCTTCAGTCCTGCCTCCAGTCATTATGCTAATGTGGCGGGGCTGAGTGAGCATGGTTACAGGGCGATGCCCCGGGTTGAACAGACGCTGGCTAGCTATCTGTCCCCTGGCACGGCATCATCCCTAAAGGCTCCGGCATTGCCTTCCAAGCCGCTGCGGACCACCTCAGCGCTGGTGGGCAAGGGGTACAAGGCAGCAGGCCAGGCTGGCGCTTGCCTGCACACCATGGCGGTGTTGCAGGCCTACCAAGCCAATCTGCTGAAAGAGCTAGACTCAGGAGATCGATCTGCCAACCCTGCCACCCATGGTGCTTCAGGGTGCAGCGGTCTCCGGCGAGCGCTTCTCTCAGTTTCCGCCCGAGAACGTAGCGAAACTTGGAGGCTCGCTACCTCTTCAGAGGTCTCCAGAGCAGTTAGTTCGGCCGTCCCCTGCTGGTTCACCGCTTCAGGGCACCAAGCTAGCCGCTCTCATTACACCAGAGGTCAGTCTCGAGAGACTGATTCCCTTAGTAGACTATTTGGCAGCGTGGAAACTTCTGCCAAATGTGTTTCAGTGGGTCCTGCATACTGTAGAGAGAGGCTACCGAATCCAATTCGGTTCTCCAGCGCCTCGTTTTTGCGGGGTTCTTCATACTTTGGTGGGCCTGAGCAGCCTCTGGTAATGGAATAAGAAGTAAACACTTTCCTGAGGAAGGAGGCCCTCGAGGTGGTCCCTCTTCACGACAGAGAGTCCGGGTTCTACAGCCGGTACTTCGTCGTTCCGAGCTCAGACGAGCCGGCGGTTCCTCCCTTGCCGCTCTCTAGCTCTTGGGGCTGCCACGCAGGAGCAGCCCCCTCCGTGTACCAGTGCCTCATACCGGGAGGCACAAAAACAAGACGCTTTAAGCCGGGGTCTTCTAAGGCGAAGCCGGATCTGCGGACCGGTCTTCTGTCTAAAAACACCTCGGCCAAGAAGTCCTGACGCTGGTGGCCCAGGACTTCTGAGGGCAGGCCCCTCTGGGGAAGAGCGGTGTAAACCTCGTCATATGGTGTCCGTCTCTCCTCAGTGCCCTCGATCTGCCAACCCTGCCACCCATGGTGCTTCAGGGCGCAGCGGTCTCCGGCGAGCGCTTCTCTCAGTTTCCGCCTGGGAACATAGCAGTACTTGGAGGCTCGCTACCTCTTCGGAGGTCTCCAGAGCAGCTAGTTCGGCCGTCCCCTGCCGGTCCGCCACTTCAGAGCTGGCCGCTCTCATTACACCAGAGGTCAGTCTTGAGAGACTGATTCCCTTAGTAGACTATTTGGCAGCGCGGAAACTTCTGCCAAATGTGCCTCAATGGGTCCTGCATACTGTAGAGGGAGGCTACCGAATCCAATTCGGTTCTCCAGTGCCTCATTTTTACGGGGTTCTTCCCACTCTGTGGGCCCCGAGCAGGCTCTGGTAATGGAACAAGAAGTAAACACTCTCTTGAGGAAGGAGGCCATCGAGGTGGTCCCTCCTCACAACAGAGAGTCCGGGTTCTACAGCCCTTACTTCATCGATCCAACGAAGGACGGAGGGTTGCGTCCCATTTTAGATCTGCGTCAATTGAACCGCTCAGTCATGAGACTGAAGTTCAGGATGCTCACAATCACGATCGATCAAAAAGACGCATACTTCCATATCTCCATCCTTCCCCAACACAGGAAATTCCTGAGGTTTGCTTTCGGGGGCGAAGCTTACCAATGTCGTGTTCATCCATTCGGCCTGGCACTCTCACCCCGCACTTTCACGAAGGGTGTGGATGCTGCTCTGGCTCCTCTGCGACTCCAGGGCATCCGCATACTGAATTATATCGACGATTTATTTGATATTAACTCAATCAGAGCAGATGTCGTTCTCTCTCACATGAAAGACGAGAGTGAGAGAAGGCCGGTCACTCACTGTAAAGCAGTTCCAGAAACTGATGGGTCTGATGGCAGCTGCGCCCAACGTGATACTTTTTGGCCTGCTGTACATGAGACCCCTACAGTGGTGGCTCAAGACCAAGGGGTTCTCCCCGAGGGGAAACCCGCTTCGCATGATCAAGGTCACGCGGTGATGCCTATGTGCCTTAGACATGTGGAGGAAACCTTGGTTCTTGTCTCAGGGCCCGATGCTGGAGCTCCTTGTTGCTGCGTAATGCTAGCGACGGACGCATCTCTCACTGGTTGGGGAGCAGTCATGAGTGGCCACTCAGCCCGTGGTCTGTGGAGCGGCCGCCATCTCACGTAGCACATTAACTGCCTGGGGACTATGGCCGTGTTTCTAGCTTTGAAACACTTTCTCCTGCACCTAAGAGATTGTTGGTGCTCACCGACAACACAGAGGTGGTCTCTTACGTCAACCACCGGGGAGGTCTGCATTAGCGCCCCCTTTACAGGCTGGCGCACCAGATCCTTGTGTGGTCCCTGGGGAAACTCCTCCCGTTGGGAGCAGTTTACATCCCTGGGCATCTCAATATGGGAGCAGACATCCTGTCGAGGCAGGGGCCGAGGTCCGGGGAATGGAGACTTCACCTCGAGATGGTGAAGCAGATATGGAGAGTGTTTGGCCGGCTCAGGTGGATCTGTTTGCGACTCAGGAGATATCGCACTGTCCCCTCTGGTTCTCTCTGACTCATCCAGCTCATCTCGGACTGGATACCATGTACAGACCTGGCAGAGGCTTCGTCTGTACGCATTTCCCCTGATTGCTCTGCTCCCGGGAGCTCTGGTCGGGCCGAGTATGGTTCTCGGACCTGATTTCCCTCCTCGACGGCCCTCCATGGGAGATCCCCGTCAGGAGGGACCCCCTCTTTACAGATGGGCTTCCACCCCCGCCCGGAGTTGTGGAGGCTGTGGGTGTGGCCTCTGGGGGGGCACAACTCGTAGCTTCCAGTCTCTCAACCGAGGTTGTTGACTCGAAGCTGCCGCTGTATCCACCATGCGTGCTTTTAAGCTTCCTGGTTGCTACGTCACCCCGCCTGTGACGTCTCGCCCATCCATTGGACTGATTACACATGTGATTCGGAGCGTGGTCACGCTGAAGGCGTTCCCATAGCGTTTCGACGCAGCGTCTCATTCCCTCGGGGAACCATGGTTACATATCTGGAGACAATAACATGCAATTAGATAAGCTCATCTAATTTTCTTTAAAAAAGGAATTTGCACTGGTAGATTTTAAATGTAACACCCCTCCCCTGTTACATGTCAGCACAGGTGCTTTAATTTCTAACCATGAAAATAGCAGCCACATTAGCAAAAATATAGAAAATAACTCCACATTAAATGTATCTGTTTACTTGTTTTGTGTGTGTAGGTCTCGGCGTGAGGCTGAGTTGGGGGAACTCCAGAGACTGGTTGAAGAGGAGACACGGCGTCATGAAGCCCAGCTCTCAGAGATGCGAGTCAAACACAGTGCGGCCATCGACTCCCTGCAGGAGCAGCTGGACAACGCCAAGCGAGTGAGTGTGTGCTTCTGAGTTCTTCTGAGCTTCTGAGCTTCTGTGAGTTGTGATGTAACTGTGCTGTGTGTCATCAGTCACGTCAGTCACTGGAGAAGGCGAAGGCTGTACTGGAGGAGGAGCGCGGGAACCTGACAGCTGAGCTAAAGACCCTGCAAGGGGGCAAGATGGAGAGTGAGAGAGCAAGGAAGAGAGCTGAGGGGCAGCTGCAAGAGCTCACAGCTCGCCTGGCCCAAGCCGAGAGAGAGAGGGAGGAGAGGGAGGACAGGCTCCACAAACTTCAGGTATAGAGAAGGAGTTGGATAAGTGATAGAGTCTTTGTATTAAGATGAGCATTGTATTAAGATATGTTTCTTATGTGCATTGTTATGAATTAGTCTCAATAACAGATTGTTTAGATTTCATAAGAACATAGTGGTTAGTGGAATATATTATAGTAATTCTACTATACATACTGTAGAACATATTATACTGGTTTATATTTGAAGCTTGGGGATATTTTGATGGTAACCATGTATGTCTGTTTGTCTCTCCTGAACAACTTTATTTTAGTTGGAGATAGACTCTTTGTCCAGCTCTCTGTCTGCATCTGACTCCAAATCCCATCGTTTGAGCAAAGAGGTCAGCAGTCTGGAGAGTCAACTCCATGATGCTCAGGTAAGTTATGTGTGTTCACGTGTTCATGTTGTTGCTGACTCTCTCTGTGAAAATGATCTATGAGAAGTTTGAGAGGACACTTCTAAAGAGTTACACATGTTTCTGATATTAGCCAGTATGTGAACTCTTTTTTTAACTGCTCTCCCTATCACAGAAACTATTATGTGATTGCAATAGGCCTGTGATAAGTGTATGTGTGTGTGTATGGTGTGCAGGAGCTGCTACAGGATGAAACGCGTCAGAAGCTGGCACTTGGATCCCGTGTGCGAGCTCTGGAGGACGAGAAAGCAGCTCTGACGGAGAGGGTGGAGGAGGAAGAAGGAAAAACCAGAGAGCTCACACGCCAGATCCAAACATACACTCAGCAGGTGCATGTTTACACACACATAGACATACACATTCTCTTTACGGTCTTCATTAGTGATTGCTTATTTGTTGGTTTATGGTTGTTTCATATACCTGCAATTTTTTAAAATTCTTTCCATCCTGTGCTCAGCTTGCTGAGCTGAAGAGGCAATCAGAAGAAGTGAATGCAGCAGTGGAAGCAGGAGAGGAGAGCAGGAGAAAATTACAGAGGGAGCTAGAGAGTGCCATGCAAAGAGAGAGAGCCAAAGAAGAGGAAAGGGAGCGAGTGGAGCGCCAGAAGGAGCGCCTAAGAGAGGAAATAGAAGATATGACCATTGCCTTGCAAAGAGAGAGACAGAACTGCACTGCTCTGGAGAAGAGACAGAAGAAATTTGATCAGGTTAGAGCTGAATGGACTGATGGATGGATAGATAGGTGACAAACAATCTGCCATTAATGATAGCCCTACCCATCATAACCTGCTTTGCTACACCTTTGCCCTGTGACTTCTGTAGTGTCTAGCAGAGGAGAAGGCAGTGAGTGCACGACTGGCTGAAGAGCGAGACCGAGCAGAAGCTGAGAGCCGGGAGAAAGAGACTCGCTTCCTGGCTCTATCTCGAGCTTTACAGGAAGCTTCAGAGCAGCGCGATGAGCTTGAGAGAGCCAATAAGCAGCTTCGCCTTGACATGGAGCAGCTCGTCAATGCCCAGGATGATGTGGGCAAGAACGTATGGCTTACACTCCCAAATACAATACTAACATAGTATTATTAACAAAGACTCAGTTTAGTTAAATTGGCACCCTCTCTCTCCTTTACACCTTATAAATGAAAAAAAGCTTATTACCTTTGATTTTTCTGTGTGTCAGGTGCATGAACTGGAGCGTTCTCGACATGCTCTAGAGGTGGAGGCACAGTCACTGAGAGAGCAGACACAGGAGCTAGAAGAGGAGCTGGCTGAGGCAGAGAACTCACGTCTCCGGCTAGAGGTCACACTGCAGGCACTCCGAGCCCAGTTTGAGCGCGAGATCAGCGCCAAAGAAGAAAAAGGAGAGGAGAAGAGACGGGCCCTTAACAAACAGGTATCCTGCTGTAAGAGAGTTACTGTTGTGATACAGTAAGTGAGTGAAGTGAAAGTGAAGTGTGGCCATGTATGGTGACCCATACTGGGAATTTGTGCTCTGCATTTAACCCATCCAAGTGCACACACACCATGAACACACCCGGAGCAGTGGGCAGCCTTTTTTGCAGTTGGGGGTTCGGTGCCTTGTTCAAGGGTCTCACCTCAGTCATGGTATTGAGGGTGGAAGAGAGCACTGGTCATTCACTCCCCCCACCTACACTCTCTAACCATTAGGCCATGACTGCCCCCTTTATACTGGCCAGAGACAAACATGAACACAGACTTAAACGTCCAGTTATGGCGCAATCATGGACAGTTGGAGGGAAATGAGAATGAAAATGGATCAGAGAAGTTCATCACCTGATCTCAGTGGGAAGGTCTGCAAAAGGTTCCAAATGAATTTGGTCAGGAACAGGCAGATATATATGAATGTGGTTTAAATATGTGCGCTGGTCAGCTACTTTGGTAATCAGTAATTTAGTATGAGGGTATCTTTCGCTGACTAGTGAGAGATGATTGGATAGCAAGCTATTTCAACAGTGTAATATGTAACACTGAGCTGATTCGTGGATAGGATCTGTGCACCTGCAGTGAAGAATTTGAGAAGGTCTAACTGTTGTGTTTGTGGAAAAGAAAAAAAAAATCTACAAGGTACATTTTTTGATATGGGTGTGTAAATGTGTTTTACACCATATTCACTGCAGCAACTGTAGCAAAAATGTGAGTGTATGAGTTTCTTAATTTTTGATTTGTAGAATAGGATTTGTGCACCTGCAATGAAGCATTTGAGAGGGTGTAACTGTTGTATTGTGTTTGTGAGAGAGAAAAAAATTCAACAAGTTTGCAACTCCTAAAGCATCTCCTTGACTTCAAATTTACTGATACAACTGTGACTGTTTTCTACAACTTTAAATTCCACTGTCACAGGTGCTCAGTTGTTTTGCTCCAAAAAATTTTCAATTAAATTCAATTCAATTTTATTTGTATAGCACTTTTAACAATGGACATTGTCTCAAAGCAGCTTTACAGAACATAAGAAACAGAAAAACATGCAAACAAACAAAACATGCAACAGTCCTAGATGTTAGACAAAATTATCCCTAGTGAGCAAGCCTGAGGTGACTGAGGCGACTGTGGCAAGGAAAAACTCCCTTAGATGATATGAGGAAGAAACCTTGAGAGGAACCAGACTCAAAAGGGAACCCATCCTCATTTGGGTGACACTGGAGAGTGTGATAGAACAATGCCCTTTCTGCATTTATGTATAGTCATGTAGTATATTTATGTGTATATTGATTTGTAGGTTGTTATCGTCCTCAAAGTCCACATAGGGTTGGCAGCGTGAAAATACCTATGAAAATACCTTCATAGATATATGCATTGGAGTGTCATTACCCAGCTTCTCAAAAAGTGTTGTTTTTATCTTCCTGATGAGACGCTGACTTGGAATGATTAGGGTGCTGAACACTTTCCAGCCATGTGTGTTTTAATGTACCTCCACCCTACACACATGAAAGATTGTTTTTTTTTTTCTGGTGCTGAAGCGCTGGCATCTCAGGAATGGTGATGCCCTTCTGGGTAAACAATTAAACTTATGGGTTCGTGCGATTAACAAGCTGATTTTATATTTCTGAAATGACATTCTGGGACGTGAAGGTGAATCTTGAACCTTCAGCCAGTACCTCAGCCCACAAATGTATATGTTAGATTCAGCTTATACATAACTGGTCTATGCAAGAATTGATTACTATTACTTTCTGAAAAATTTCTGTCATTCAATTTATCTCTCTGTAGGTGCGTGAATTAGAAACTCTGCTAGAAGAAGAAAAGAGTCAGAGAGCTCAAGCGCTGTCCATCAAGAAGCAGATGGAGGCAGAGCTCCAAGAGGCTGAGGCTCAGGTGGAGGCAGCCACTCGGGGCAGAGAGGAGGCTCTCAGGCAGATAAAACGACTCCAGGTAATACAGAAAATGTTCAGATTGAGACTAACATAGTTTTGTAAGCAAGCTGTTTCCGGTCATGACGTATTCTGCTTGTGTGCTTAGACTCAGATGAAGGAGGTGTTGCGGGAGTTGGATGAGACCAAGATAGCCCGAGATGAAATTATCGTCCAATCAAAAGACAGCGAGAAGCGCCTGCAGACTCTAGAGGCGGAGCTGCTGCAGCTGACAGAGGTGCATTATATGTCTTAGTTGGTTGTGTGTTTAAATACAAACTTGAGCCACATGCATGAAGTTAAAAACACTTTTTTTAATCGTGAACATGTGGTGTGCTCTGTGTCGCTCAGGAGCTGGCCGTGTCTGAGAGGTTGAGGAGACAGGCTCAGCAGGAGCGGGACGAGCTGTCTGAAGAGATTCTCAACACCGCCAGTGGGAAGTAAGTACAATGTCATGTAGGTGTAAAGGTTGAAGTTAGTTTCTGTGTCTGTTTGTAATATCTCTTTTCCTTGATTTTGCACAGGACGGCACTCTGTGATGAAAAGAGACGTCTGGAGATGAGGATCAGCCAGCTGGAGGAAGATTTGGAGGAAGAGCAGAACAATGCTGAGCTCATAGCTGAGAGGCACAGGAAGACCACACTGCAGGTACACTCTAATAAAATCCAAATTTTATCACTGATAGTGATACCAAATTTAAACCGTTATAATTTCTAATAAACAGTAGTTTTGGCCATAAAAAATAACCATGCATAGCAATAGCCTTTACTGATACTATTTGTCAATTTTTCAAACTCAAATAAACAACAAAACAGCATAAATATAAAAATAATCCACTTAAATAAACCATAACTTTTACCATAACTTAACAGTACTGCTGAATTAATGTATGGAACATGACAGACTGTTGTTAGGGAAAAATAATCAACACCGGGGTATCGTGATGCCACCTTGAACTTAGAAACAATTGTTATTATTATCTGATACTGGAGACTCATTCCAAATAAATGTCTCCTGACAGAAGAGGTTACCATATCAACGATAACGCGCATTTTTAAAATTTGTTTATGTGGAGCATCCGGCATACAGTGCAAGTGCCTTATAGTAAGTTTTTACTATAGCAACAATAACGTTAGAGCAGTAGCCAGAACTACTGTTAGAGCTGTGCTGTTACTAGTCAGAACTTGAGAATTCAACTTTAAAATGTTCTCAAGCACATCTAATAACGTCAAGGTCAAGTCTGTAGTACGGTAGACATTAAAAATCAAAGATTACAGTGTTTCAGATGTTCTAATACAAATCTCTCTTTGTTTCCTCATCTGTTTGTCTCTGTATCAGGTGGAGACTCTGACAGTGCAGCTGGCCGGGGAGAGGACGCTGGTGCAGAAGAGTGAGGGGGCACGAGAGAGTCTTGAGAGGCAGAATAAGGAGTTGAAGACCAGGCTGACAGAGCTGGAAGGAGCTGTGAGGGGCAAACACCGCCTCAGTGTTGCTGCCCTGGAGTCGAAAATTGAAAACATGGAGGAACAGTTGGAACAGGAAAGACAGTGCGTATCATATGGCTCATGAAACAGATGAGCGAATTTACATGGAACCTTGCTTGATAACGCCACTACCCATTGTAGATTACTTGAAAACATGGAAAATTTGCTCATGATCCAGTTGTCTCTGGTAGTTTTGTGTGGAGAGTATTCAGATGATTCACAGATTTGTCTGGCTAGGGCTAAATAATTAGCTTGTTATTAGCTTATTTATAATAATTTTATTCATGCCATCTTAAGCCACATTAATCTCTCATACTCATCTGCCTTGAAATGCTGATGATGCTGTAAAATGTGCTGTAAGACATCCTAGACAATTTACACTCATGAAAACTGAATAAGGCTAAAGACAGGAGAATATTTGTGCAGAAGTGTGATCCTGTATCATACACTGAGATACAGTATTGAGTGTCTTTCGTCTGTCAGGGAGCGTGCGATGGCCAACAAGCTGGTGAGAAAAACAGAGAAGAAGCTAAAGGAAGTGGTTATGCAGGTAGAGGACGAGAGGAGACACGCAGATCAGTACAGAGAGCAGGTACGCTCCCACAGTTCACTGAGTTCATTTTTAACTGTGAAACCTCCAGGACCGGACAATGGGACCAGACTCATGTTTGTCGCTCTCCAAACTGCATACATTTCCTATTAGTTAGTTAGTAATGAATTAGTTAGGAATAGTTCAGTTATTATGGTTAACACCTGAAATATTATGTCTTGAATAAATATGGATATTACAGTTTAGTCAAAAAAGCGCATATTGTGGTATACCCAAAACCAAAACATTTTAGGTTTATGTTTCTTTACTTCCTTAAATACGAAAAAAAATCTAGGCCAGTATTTCAGCTTGTGTTGTTTCTGCGTGCAGCTGGACAAGTCAATGGGGCGTCTGCGGCAGCTGAAGAGGCAGTTGGAGGAGGTGGAGGAGGAGAATTCGCGCACAAACGCCCAGCGCAGAAAACTCCAGCGAGAGCTCGAGGAAATGGGAGACAGCATGCAGAGCATGACACGAGAACTCAACACCCTGCGCTCCCAACTCAGGTAACACCAGCACAGCAGCCCTGTGCTGCAGAGAGAGATGTGAATGTGAACATGTGCAGATACGTGATGTTCCTCTACACTGTGTCAGTACAGTACTGCGTTAAAACATAATGCTTCTTATTTATGTATGTTACTTAATTTTTGTATTTGTATATGCATGGTATACCCTTTCGTTCATATCTAACATAACTGCATGTGTGTGTTTTGTGTCCTTTTGTGTATGTGTGTATTTGACTCCTACACCCACTCAGCAGCACAGAACAACCCAAAGGCACCAAGTAGGTTTTATTGTGTGTGTCTGTGTGGGCAAGTGCCTGTTTAGAGTCTGCGTGCTTTTTATCACTATCTAATAATCCAGTCATTTCAGCTGGAATCTGATTTTTCTAATATTTCAAGAAATCTTGAATTTTAGTCACCTGGATTTTACTTAGATTTTAATTAGTAGGTCAGACACCTTTCTTTTTTTAACACCTGCACAAGTGTGTGAACTTTAAGGGGGAAAAAGGTTTGGATGACTATATTTACTTTTACTTTAGTCATTATTTTTTATTAAAGGGCAGTACATTACTTTGAGTGAGTCTTTGACTCTGTTCACTAGTGGCATTGCTGAAAGAAGTCTGATTACTGAGTGGCTCAGGTAGACTCAGAGTCTCCCTTTTTTGGGCAACTGAAATGCTTGTAAATTCTGATTTCCTGCAGTAATCACATATAAAACAATCATTTCCTTCCTGACTCCTTTTGCTCTACTGTATCTGTTCTCAGCTGATATCTCTCTCTCTCTTTCTCTCTCAGACGTGCTCCGCTCCCGCTCTCTGTACGTGGAGGTCGGAGAGCTCTGGTGGATGACCTCTCTCAGGAGAACTCTGACTCTGAAGAGCCTCCTGCCTCACCTACGCCCTCTAGTGGCCTTCCAGGAACCCCTGTGCCCTCCGATAGTGCCCTGGGTCCACCCCCCCCATACAGCCTCACAGATGCGAGTGAGCCGAGGGAGGAATGATGGGCAGATAGGTGAACGATAGAAGGAATAGACGAACAGACTAATGTATAAACTGACACAGCGCACACTGTACTGACTATACCTCTGCAGCCAAAGCGGAAGTTATTATATTGAAGATACACATGAGCGTTCACAGAGGAAATAATACTAGTACTACTGAAATCAGTCATATGCTGACACTGAATAAGTGGAAATCCAGCTTCTTTTCCTAACGTTCTAAGGAAAAATAGCATTAAAGTATATCAGAGAAGCCAAATATCAGTGCAATGTATATCAGGCTTAATGCGGCAACACAATTTCTCATGCACTCTCACGATTCAGAGGTCTCAAATGAGTTTATTGTGAAATGTGTGAGTTAAGGTAGCTGCACAAACCCTATGCGCTTTTTCAGTCAACCATAAGCCATGTATTTAAGGGCAATCTACATGTTTATGATGGCAATCAAAAAAAAAGCGCAACCAGACATTCTTCAAATGCAGAACCATGATAAGACAAACTCTCATTGGCTGTGCTTGCATGAATGATTAAACTGCAGTATTACTTTCAGGCTTTCTCTCTCTCTCTCTCTCACTTTAGCTGAAATTGATTTTAGGAATTGGGAATTAAAATTTTTAACGAAACAGCATTTGTCTTCAAATTGTTATAATAGAGAAATTAATTTTTTTTTAATCAAATGTGATTTGGTAAGGATGATTTTATTCATATAAGTCGGACATTTTCATATCAATAAGAAAGTGAAAGAGAGAAAATGATGTACTGTGAAATATCTACAAATATGAGCCAGGCATGCTAGGTTCGACATTTCTGGTATAAAGACAGGAGCGGTAAGATGATCGTGCAAATCTTCAATCCAAAAATAGAATCATGTAGGACAAAAATTAAACATTTGAAGACAGTAAATAAGAAGATCACGTTTATGAATTCACTTTCATAAAATTCATGAATATTAGTAGTAGATGTAATAATTCAGTGATAGTTCTCATTGGCTCAAATGGTACTAGAAATGATAAACACTTTCAAAATGTTGTACAAGGAACACAATAAGATTAATTTTAAGAACTGTTTTCCAGAAGAACAATATGAAATAATGTTCGATTATCATCATAGGTAATATTCAGCACTTCTGAGTAGCAAGGCTTTTTTTTTTTCAGTTTCGTGTTACATCCTGTTCCTGAGTATCTTAAACACTGACTTTGCTTTTATAGATGGTCAGTTCTGAAGTGAGTTCATGTGTTATGTAGACTGTGAGCAGTTAAATGAGATTTTTTGAATTACTTCTTACATCACGTCACCCCCAGTTTCAGTCTGCTTAACTGTAATATTTGTCAGTCTATCTATTCTCATTATCCAAGTTATTTATTTATGTTTTGAATGTCATGTTGCTTATACTTTGCAGTGTAACATTAAATGCAGACAGAGATCCTGAGGGAGAACACTGTGTACAATTACGTGCATTTTGAAACAAATACACTAAATCTAGAGTGGTAGCAAAGAAAAGATTTTGTAATTGCAAATTAAGAAAAAATGAGCAAATGGTCATCCTGTGCACTATGCCATTTTAAAAATATCCTTGGGTTCATCAATATGACATTTCTTTTCATAACAAGTTGTGTAAAACATTTATGGACGAAAGCTTTATGTTTTACCAAATTGATGGCATATGGGTGAAGAAAAGGGATATTAACAGAAGTAGTTAGATAGGAAGAGCGTACATGTAATTTACAGTGAAACTCAGTGGTAGTTTCAACACCCAGGACCTAATTCTTTCCCAGGATTTCATCCTAATTTATTGCCTGCACCAAGGATGAGGTATTGCACGTTAGATCACATTTTTATGAAGTCTCTTGTAGCTGTTTGGTGAAAGTGAGGGTTTAAAAGTATTTTTTCGTCAGAGATCTTAATGTGAGAAAAGATGGTACCTACGTGACAGAGCCTTATAACTTGTTTTTCCTGATTATTTCTACGTGCTTTAATGTCACAGTACAGCTAGTAACATTAATAATGAAGTGCATTAAACCACACAGAAGACTCTCTAAAACTCTGCTGAAAGTCTTCTTTTAGAGGTCTGTTGGGCAAAGACGAGACCTTTCCATTAGTGTAACGTTCACCTCAAATAAAAAGCTGCTCTTGTATTTTTTTTTTTCCAAGTTCCATTTTAGACACTTCTGACTATTTCTTTCCTTATGCGGATGTCAGCTAATCAAATAAAAATGTTAGGACACTGTTACGGTTTTACAGGAGTTAGTTGTTAAATGTACTTAAAGATGCTCATATTTGTTCACAAAAAAAGGTTTTAGGTTTAGGACCAAACAATCCACTGCAATCTTGTACCTTTAATTTATTAGACATATGTTGTGAAAATTAAGATGTAGTAAGGTTGGCCTCTTTGCCCGCCTGCTCTGTGTTGTTTGCTAAAGCTGTTTCTTTGTGCAATAACAGTAATTTAGATGCACTGGTGCTGTAAAGGCTGGTGAACTACAGGTACAACATGTTTACCGGCACTACATATTGTTCAGGACCCACACTGGCAATCGTGTTTAGCTGACACTGTTCATGATATATTCTCATCAGTATTATGGGAGAACATGTTGACTGATAAATCTACTCTCATAATAAATGTTGTCATAACTTCGCCACGTGTTTTTGTCCCAATTGAATATTCGCTTTATTGTTTTAAACTTAAATGATTTATAGATAGGTTTTTGGTTTTGCCAATTTCAATTAATAGAAATTACACACTTGAAAAGTACTCTTTAAAGATGCTCTTGGCCCTCACATGTAAGTGGAGCGTAATATTTACTCTACATGTAACACTGAGGCTACATGTAGTACATGTATTCTCCTCTATTTGGTATAGGAAACTGTAATGTAAAAAAAAAAAAAACATTTTGACCCTCTTGAAG
This sequence comes from Pangasius djambal, assembly GCA_022985145.1. Lineage (NCBI taxonomy): Eukaryota > Metazoa > Chordata > Actinopteri > Siluriformes > Pangasiidae > Pangasius > Pangasius djambal. The sequence continues at coordinate 18,002,039 of CM040975.1, read as the reverse complement.
CTCTAGTCAAAATTTTCTTTGTAATGTTAATATTTGTTTTAGATTTCTATACTTGTTAAGAAAAAAGTAACAGTCTAGGCTGCTGAATTACTAAAGAGCATCTAATAGTGAATAAAGGGTCAGCAAAATATCATTTGGATTTCTCCATGACAGGATTAGTACTGTCTTAAACATCTTTGTTTTGTGCCTCTGTGGAACTTTTGAACTATTTATTTGTTTTTTTGTTTTGTTTAATTTGGCTATATGAATAAAATCTGACTGGGGTGAATTTTAATACACTGTGTGTTGTTGGTTTTGACACATGTGGCTTGTTCTACCATTTTAAATATGTACACTCACAAATAGTCACATATTCATTACATCTTGAAAACGTCTCCTGGTCACGCATGTAACCATGGTTCCCCGAAGGGAACGAGACGCTGCGTCGAAACGCTGTGGGAATGCCTTCAGCGTGACCGTGTTCTGAATCACATGTGTAATCAGTCCAATAGATGGGCGAGACGTCACGGGCGGGGTGACGTAACGACCCGGAAGCATAAAAGCCCGAGCGGCATGTGCCACACTAGCTTCTGAGAATGAGGCAAGCGTGGCAGGGATGCCGGAAGTGTGGCACTGAGACGCAGCGTCTCGTTCCCTTCGGGGAACCATGGTTACATGCGTAACCTGGAGACGTTCCCCTTCAGGAACTCGAGCTGCGTCGAAACACTATGGGAACGAGTATGCCCACGCCGCCAGACTTACAAATCCCTGCCCAGTGTGGAAAGGCACAGCTAAGGCAAAAGGACAGAAGAGCCAGGAGTGGCTCGCATATCCAGGCCATAGAACCTGGCAAAGGTCAGGGGCGTGGACCAGCCCGCCACGTTGCAGATGTCCTGCATGGACACACCTGCCAGAAAGGCCTTAGAGGCCGCCACACCTCGGGTCGAGTGAGCCTTGACCCCCAAGGGCGAGGGGAGGCCAGAGGACTCATAAGCCAGGAACATGGCCTCCACGATCCATCGGCTGAGGGTCTGCTTAGTAGCATGAAGACCCCTCTTAGGGGGACCAAAGCATACAAACAATTGGTCCGCCCTCCTCCACAGGGCAGTTCTGTGGACGTACGCATCCAGTGCTCGCACTGGACACGTGCAGTTAAGCTTCTGATGGTTGGACTCCCAAAAGGGAGGAGGACAGAAGGCCTGCAGCACGACCGGCCGTGGCACCGAGGAGGGAACTTTCGGAACGCTTTGGCCAAACCGGGTGCAAAGTCTAGGTAAGAGGAGGCCACCGAGAGGGCCTGAAGATCCCCCACTCTCCTAAGAGAGGAAATAGCCAAGAGAAAGGCAGTTTTCAACGTCAAAAGACGGTCCGAAATCTCCTCTATAGGCTTGAAGGGGGGTTTACAGAGAGCCTCTAAGACCACGGCCAGATCCCACGGGGGGACCCGAGATCGTACTGGAGGTCTGAGCCTTAGCGCACCGCGGAGGAAACGTGTAACCAGGGGGTGCCTGCCCACTGATTGACCACCGAGGGGAGCGTGATAGGCCGCAATAGCCGCCACGTAGACCTTCAGGGTGGAGTGGGTCAGCCCTGCGGAGAGACGGGCCTGCAGGAACTCCAGCACTGTACCAACTGGGCAGTGAACAGGGTCGAGCCGGTGGTCTCCGCACCAGGAAGTGAAAAGTTTCCACTTCAGGGCGTACAGTTTCCTCGTAGAGGGAGCTCTGAACTGGAGGATGGTCTCAGCAACCTCGGCTGAGAAACCGGAAGCTCTGAGTTGTGCCCCCTCAGAGGCCACACCCACAGCTTCCACAGCTCCGGGCGGGGGTGAAGGATGTCGCCCCCCGCCTGTGAGAGGAGGTCCCTCCTGACGGGAATCTCCCATGGAGAGCCGTCGAGAAGGGAGATCAGGTCCGAGAACCATACTCGGCCCGGCCAGAACGGGGATACTAGCAGCAGATGGACCCCGTCCCGGCGCACTCTCTCCAGGGAAAGGCGTACAGACGCAGCCTCGGCCACGTACCATATATGGTACCACTGTACCATAGCATCCAGTCCCAGGGGAGATGGATGAGTCAGAGAGAACCAAAGGGGACAGTGCGTCGTCTCCTGCGTCGCAAACAGATCCACCTGAGCTCGGCCGAACATACGCCATATCTGCTCCACCACCTCGGGGTGGAGCCTCCATTCCCCGGGCATCAGCCCCTGCCTCGACAGGGCGTCTGCTCCCATATTGAGACGGCCAGGGATATAAGCTGCTCTCAGTGAGAGGAGTTTCCCCTGGGACCACACAAGGACCTGGAGTGCCAGCCTGTAGAGGGGGCACGAACGCAGACTTCCCTGGTGGTTGATATAATAGGCCACTGCCGTGTTGTCGGTGTGCACCAACACGTGCCGACCTCTTAGGTCCGGGAGGAAGTGTTTCAGTGCTAAAAACACGGCCAGCATCTCCAGGCAGTTGATGTGCCAAGTGAGATGGCGGCCGCTCCACAGACCACGGGCTGAGCGGCCACTCATGACCTCTCCCCAACTGGTGAGAGACGCGTCCGTCGCTAGCATTACGCGGCGACAAGGAGCTCCCAGCACCGGGCCCTGAGACAAGAAGCCAGGTTTCCTCCACATGTCTAGGGCACGCAGGCACCGCCTCATGACCTTGATCGTGTGGAGCGGGTTTCCCCTCAGGGAGAACCCCCTGGTCTTGAGCCACCACTGTAGGGGCCTCATATATAGCAGGCCAAAGGGTATTACAATGGACGCAGCTGCCATCAGACCCAGCAGTCTCTGGAACTGCTTCACAGTGAGTGACCGGCCTTCTCTCGCGACTGCTGTGAGGACTGACTCGATCCGAGCAGGAGACAGGCGTGCCTGCATCGCGGTCGAATCCCACACCACGCCCAGGTAAGTGATCCTCTGGACTGGAGAAAGCACACTTTTCCCGGCGTTTAGTCTTAACCCCAGCTCTGTCATATGGGCGAGAACGACATCTTGATGCCGAACCGCCATCTGCTCTGATCGGGATCGTCGATATAATTTAGTATGCGGATGCATATGGAGTCGCATAGGAGCCAGAGCAGCATCCACACACTTCGTGAAAGTGTGGGGTGAGAGTGCTAGACCAAACGGAAGAACCCGGTATTGGTAAGCTTCTCCCCCGAAAGCGAACCTCAGGAACTTCCTGTGTTGAGGAAGGATGGAGATATGGAAATATGCATCTTTTAGGTCGATCGTGACAAACCAGTCCTCGGACCTGATCTGAGACACGACCTGTGTAACCGTGAGCATCCTGAACTTCTGTCGAGCGACTGAGAGGTTCAACTGCCGCAAGTCCAAAATGGGACGCAGCCCTCCATCCTTCTTGGGAACAATGAAGTACCAGCTGTAGAACCCGGACTCTCTGTCGTGAGGAGGGACCACCTCGATGGCCTCCTTCCTCAGGAGAGTGTACACTTCCTGTTCCATTACCAGAGCCTGCTCGGGGCCCACCAAGGTGGGAAGAACTCCGGAAAAGCGAGGCGGTGAAAGCCGAACTGAATTCTGTAGCCTCTCTCTATAGTATGCAGGACCCATTGAGACACATTCGGCAGAAGTTTCCACGCTGCCAAATAGCTCACTAAGGGGATCAACCTCTCGAGACTGACCTCTGGTACGACAGAAGCAGCTAGCTTGGTGCACTGGAGTGGCGAACCGACAGGGAACGACCGGACTAGCTGCTCGGAAGGCCTCCAAAGAGGCCGCGAGCCTCCCAGACCCACTACGTTGCCGGGCGGGAACTGGGGGAAACGCTCGCCGGAGACCACTGAGCCCTGAAGCAGGTTCAGTAGGTGGCAGGGTTGGCAGGCCGGCCTCCCGAGGGCACTGAGGCGAGATGGGCACCGTATGATGAGGTGTACGCCGTCCCGCCCCAGAGGGGCCCGCCCTCGGAAGCCCTGGACCCAAAGCGTCAGGGCTTCTTAGCCGCGGCCCTCCTCCACAAAAGAACAGTCCTCAGATCCGTCTTTGTGTCAGAGGGACCGGGCCCAGAGCGTCGCCGAGACTATGAGAGGAGGCAGTACACAGAGGGGGCTGCCCCCGCCCAGCAGCCCCACGGGACAGAGAGCGACGAGGGAGAAACCGCTGGAAGGCCGCCGCCTGGGTGCGAGCCTGCTGATACCTGTCGACGACGGAATTAACAGCGTCGCCGAACAGGCCAGAGGGTGCCAATGGGGCATCCATAAGAACGACCCTGTCCTTCTCTTTCATGTCGGACAGGGTCAACCAGAGGTGTCTCTCCGCCGCCACCAGGACTGCCATAGACCGACCGATAGCACGGGCGGTCTCTTTGGTGGTGCGGAGCGAAAGATCAGCGGCCCGCCTGAGCTCCACTAAGTGCTCAGACGGCATCTCCCCCTCATCCAGCTCTTTGAGCAGGTCGGCCTGGTACGCCTGTAACACCCCCATGTTGTGCAGACACGCACCAGCCTGACCCACTGCCGTGTACTCCTTGCCCACCAGCGCCGAGGTGGTTCGCAGCGGCTTGGTGGGCAGCGCCGGAGCCTTCAGGGACGATGCCACATCAGGGGACAGATAGCAGGCTAGCATCTGTTCAACCCTGGGCATCACCCTATAGCCAGAAAGATCTAGCCCCGCCACATTAGCATAATGGGAGGAGGCGGGACTGAATAAACGGGCCAAAAAAGGCCTCGTCCATGACCTCGACACCTCGGTGTGGAGGTCGGGAAAAAATGGCAGGCTCCGGCGTGGAGGTGGCGGTCTGCTGCGAAGCGATCATCTAATTTAGACCCCTGCGGTAAAACCCGCGTCTCAGTGGGCCAGTCGATACTGAGCTTAGCGACGGCCCGTGAAACCACCTCCAGCAGCTCCTCATATTGAGGAGACTGCGGCAAATCAGGGTCGGCGCCCTCCACGTCAACCTCCTCGGAGGAAGACAGACGGAGCACCGGGCCCGCTCCCCGGGGGGAAGAAACCGCAGAGGGTGAGGAAGGAGAAAGGGACTCGCCTGTCTCCATTCCCTCCGCCAGATCCATCTGCGAGCCCCACGAGTGCAACCGCCGCTCTGCCTCGGCAGAAGCGGGGCTGGCACCGCGAGGCACGAGGCTCCTCGAAGAGAGCCTTCCAGGAGCGAAACGCGCGCAGCAGCAAGTGCTCGCAATGCGAGCAGCCGGCTCCCTCTAGAGCCGACTCTGCGTGCTCCGTTCCCAAACAGACAACGCAAAGACTGTGTGTATCCCCGCCCATAATATAACGCGGGCAGGGAGGAACACACAGCCTAAAACGATGTCCGCTCTCGCCCTTTCTATGTTTCGTTTTGTCTTTGGCCTTAGTCATGCCTCGGACAACACAAAATAGACAAACAATGGACAAACAATATGACACAGAGCACTTGCTGAATGACAGAAAGCTAGCGCGGTGCATGCCGCTCGGGCTTTTATGCTTCCGGGTCGTTACGTCACCCCGCCCGTGACGTCTCGCCCATCCATTGGACTGATTACACATGTGATTCAGAGCGCGGTCACGCTGAAGGCATTCCCATAGCGTTTCGACGCAGCTTGAGTTCCTGAAGGGGAACATAGCTTTATATAATTTGACCAGTCACTGGTTCTACCGTTTTAAAAGTGTCAACTCCAGATACACTATAATATGAAAATCTGTCTGCATAAATTATACATGATTATCTCTTTATCTAATACACTTTAGGACATTTGAACAATATTAGCAATATTGTCAGTAGCAAAGTGCCTGAAAATGAATCTGCTCACAAAACTTTCATCACAATCTCAAGCTGTAACTGTGCCATGGCTAAGCGTTTGTTTATTAATGGAAAGCCTTCTGTCCAACAGATTGTAATAACACTCAACCCACCAGTTTGGCATCAACAACTATACCATGTAAAAGTCACTGAGAACATTTTTTCCCCATTCTGATGTTTAAGGTGAACATAAAGCTCTTCACTTGTATCTGTATGATTTTATGCATTGCCCTGCTGCCACATGATTGGCTGATTGGATAATTGCGTGAACAAGCCGGGGTCCAGGGGTTTCTATTAAAGTGGCCAATGTGTGTATATTTGAAAATGATTTTATGTGAATGCTGTTGCAGTACCGACTGCCTTCCAATAGCAGTGATTCGTGATTGAGGCTTTAAACACTCGGCATCTTGGTCATGCAGGTTTCCTTGTCCTTGATGGTTTATTTTGATTCTCTGAGTTTAAAACATTTTACATTTAACAAATTTGAGTATTAACATTATACAGAGACAAGAACGATTCACTGAAATGACGTCAAACCCAGTTATAATTCTTATTATTCTTCATAACAAAAAATATGTACTACACAAACATAACAGTCAAAAAAAGATACAGTATAAATAGTATAATAATTAAATACTTGCATATATCTTTTAAAAAAAATCCAATCCAACAGCTTGTTTACAAAGTAAAAACCTGAAGACAATTACCCGCTAACCAGCCAACATCAGTGCTCAAGTCTCCATTTGATTTGAGTCGCTTTCCATTTAAATGCTTAAAGTATCATGTAGCAGCTCTCATTTATTTGCTTAAAGGAACTGAAAACATAACCTAAACTCACATCTTACACAACTTCTCGAAATGAAGCAGCAATATTTATGATACAAAAAAACAATGCACATGTTTATTTTATTCACTATATGATCAAAGGTTTGTGGACACCTCACCATTACACCCATATATGAGCATTCACCTAAACTGTTGCCACAAAGTTGGACGCACATATTTGTCTAGAAAGACTTAGTATGCTGTAGCATTACAGTTTCCCTTCACAGGAACTAAAAGGTCTCACCCACACCTGTTCTAGCATGACAATGACCCTGTGCACAAAACGAGGTCCATAAAGACATGGTTTGCCAAGGGTGGAGTGTCGAGTGGCCTGGCTCTGATCTCTACCCCACTGAACACCTTTGGGATGAACTGGAATGCCGACTGCACACCAGGCTTCTTCATCCGACATCAGTGCCTGACCTCATTAATGCTCTTGTGGCTGAATGGGCAAAGCCACGCTCCAAAATAGAGTAGAAAGCCTTCCCAGAAGAGTGGAGGTTATTATAACAGCAAAGGTGGGAATAAATCTGCACAGTCGTCAGATCTTAACCCAGTCAAACACCTATGGGAGATTTTGGACTGACATGTTAGACAGAGCTCTCCTCCACCCGAATCTAAACACTAATTGGGGAAATATATTTTGGAAGAATGTGTTCATCCCTCCAGTACAGCTCCAGAGACTTGTTGAATCGATGCCAAGGTGCAATGAAGCTGTTCTAGTGACTCATGGTGGCCCAACATACTTCATGTCAGTTTTTCCCCTTTTCATTTGTCACCTGTCTGTATATGCATATTTTGTGAAAAATATATTTATAATAGTACACTTTTGAGACAAGTAGTTAAAGCACTCATTTAAGTTCATACAATTTACAATGCTTTTCAAAAAAGGATCTTTTTAGTTTTTAATTTATCTTCCTTATGTCATTATCTGTTTTACTCAACCAGACTGCTATTTCTCATCGGAGTGCCAGAGTGATTTCTCACAGGTCCTTCAACAGAAGGTATATCCATGTGATCTGGCCATACTGTTAAAGTCCACCTCTGTTGCTATGTTGCTGAATAGCCAGTCATCATTCAGTGGTGGAGTTGAAACTGGATGAGGGTGTGGATTTTGATAAGGGGCAGGAAAAGACTGAGCCACGCCCTCAAAGCTCAGAATACTCTGATTATGTCCATTATTTGGAAAGCAACACGAGTCTCCTGTGCAGTTGCTATTGGCTTGTAGTGGAATATCAAAACCATAGCAGTGTGCTGTTGAGGATGAGAGCAGGTTTGCAGGATTGGAATGGTCATCTGTCAGCTTGTAATAAGGCTCTTTTACCTTGCTTGGTGCATGATTGTAGTGACTGAGATGTTGCTCCCAGTTTTTAGGTTGGGTCTGGTCTAATGGGTCATGTTTAAGTTCTTGCAAAACATGACTTGAAATGTTACCCTGCTCAGAGACAGTCCACGTACCTTTAGTTGAGTACTGACCCTCCTTGTTTACTGTTGTACTTATTTCAGGCGGATTTATGTAGCAGTCCACTGTTGCCTTCGTTTGTTTCGCTTGATTGTGGTGGTCACTGGATCCACAGTGTGCTAGACTGTAAGTAATGTTACTTCTCAATTTGTCCTCTATATCCATGTTCTTTACAGAATTTTTGAGCAGTGTGGTAATCTGCTGCAGTCCTCCACAAATATCTCCATCACCACAGGTTGCTTGCTTATCCATGGCAAAGTTTGTATGTGAAGTGCTAAGGAATGAAAGGCTATCTTGAAAACAGCTCAGGTCCTCTTCATTGTGGATGTCCCAAACTGCAGCCATGTCCATTTGTTCAATTTGTTGTAAATACGTATCTGCGTCTAGCAGTTCAAGATTCTCCATTAAATCCATCTGTAGACTCTCTGCAATGTGTTGAATTTGGGAGGTGTGGTCATTGTCTGGTTGTATTTGTACCTCAAAATCACATGAATTCAAAGACAGAGGAGACACTGGTGAAGTCGGTGATAGTTCAAACAATGTCAGCCCTAAATATTGTTGTTGTTGTTGTTCTCCATCAGGTGAATTAGGGATCTGTACATGTGAATTCTCTGTTATTCTTTCAATACTTTCAAGTGAGGTAAATACACTGTCTTCTAGAATGATGTTGGTAATTGGTGTCAAGTCATCCAAATCAACAGATGCACACTGAATTTGTTCCCTTTCACCGGTAAAGTCGGTGATTTCTTGTAGTGAGTTCTCGCCGCTATGTTCTACCTGCTCCCCATCTTCCCTTATTTGGCTGACTTTTCCGTTGTTCAGGTTATTCAGAGATTTGCTCTTCAATAAGCTTTCATTAGGGTTAGTCACAAGACTGTCTAAAATTCTCGTATCATTGTCCTCCTCCAGGTGTTTTGTTTCAGCTTCACCAAAGACAGCAGTGGCTGCAGGGAAACAAGGATTACAAGATTTCATCATAAATACATACATACAGCAAGACTAATCTTGACCATCAGAACTGCTACCAGATCTACTGTAATTATAGAAATATGAGACCTTTTACCTTTTTTCAGGGTTTTTTCTGATTCAGATTTGTGAGTTGACTTTACTCCTGATTGTATTTGTGAGTCTGTGTCCACCGAAAAAAGAGCTGATGCCAGCTGATGATTGGCTGCCTCTATTTCTGCAAATTTCCTAGGAGAATTTAAACAAGCAAGTGTTGGTAAAGAAAACAAGAATTTGCTCATGATTTAAAAAAAAAAATTCTCTCTTTCTGTTTTTCTTTTATACCTCTGGATCATGTTGTGTAGAAACCTGCGGTGGTTGACCTGCCGTTTGGATGGCTTGTTTTTTCGTGGCTTTTGCAAAGTCCGCATCATGTAGCCAGCTGCTGATGTCATAAATGTAATAAGGTCGCAACCCCATGGCACTCCTCGTTCCAGCCCAGGTTCAAATGATATGGCGCTGGATGGATGCATTTCTTAAGAGCAGAGGCGAACAGGATTAAAATTATTTTTCCTGTTTTTACACATTTAATTCCTTTTAATGCATGAGAGTAGAAAGTATTAACTCAAACAGCTATATCTTAGTTTATTGAAATAAGGGCTAATAAAAAGCAGCTACAAATGTTTTATCAAGAGGCAAATGTCAGTTGATTTGTATTTAAAATGACACCTTAAAAGCATTCCTAATTTCCAACCTTAAGAATTTCAGTTTAAATTGATTAAGGATTCCATTTAATGGATAAAGGATTTATTTATAATTGCACTATCCATTGTCACTCAGATGAGGATGGGTTCCCTTTTGAGTCTGGTTCCCCTCAAGGCTTTTTTCTTCATATTGTCTTTTCCTTGCTGCCGTCGCCGCTGGCTTGCTCATTAGGTATAAATTCACATATTTACAATTTATTTTGGTTTAACTTAATTTGAATCTATTTATTTCTGTAAAGCTGCTTTGTGACAATGTCCATCGTTAAAAAGCGTTATACAAATACAATTGAATTGAATTGAGTTGCAAATGTTCAACTGTTCAAGCACCTGTTTTGGCTGCAATATTGTTTCTTGGCATTCTACATTTTCCTTTATATAAGCTTTAGATTATAGTGATTTAAAACATATCTTATTTGGATTTTTCAGAATATGTAGATATGTTGCAAACAACACAAACAGTCCTTTTTCAAAACCAAGCATCAAATAATCATCACCATCAGCAAGAACACAACAGTTACAGAACAAGAGCATGATGCCTACAGACAGTTAATCCACCCATCTATCCATCAGCTAAATTCTCTAAAACTTACTGAAGGATATACCAATAAAGGAAAGACACACAAAGCTGCTCTGTCTTATTTGCCATTTAAATAATGAAGACTCTAGTAATTAAGTTAAAATAAACCCAATCTCCCTACTCACCTGTCCCAAGCATTTGTTAGCTCTGCACTGTCTGGTAAGAGTGGAAAATAGATGGAATCAGAAGTGATGCTGTTACATACATGGGTGTATATATATATACATACACTTTTACACAATGAGTGAGGGAGTGAGTGAGGGAGGGAGGGAGAGATGGAGAAAGAATAAGTGTGCGGTGCAGTGGCATTGAGGATGCCGAAGAAAAGACATAAAAGAAGGCTTTTCATCATCCTTTCAAATTAAGAATGGCAAGACATCACTGACAAAGAGAGTGGGAAGTGACTATAGACAGGAAAGAAAGAAAAGCAGGGCAATTATCTAAGAGTCAACTGCTTTGGTCGTGTGGACTCTGTATGCATTGTGAAAAGGACCAAAGGCCGCTTGTTAAGTGTTAGCAAACAGAAGCCCACCAGTTAAGAACTGAACAAGGCTTTAATTGATCAATTTAATTTCCAGGCCTCATTAACACATTCTCCTGTCAGAGAGCTCTTCTTGTTGCTACAGACAAATTGCCCTCGCATTTCAACACGGATGCACAGCAGGATTGTTAATTTTACGTATCTATGAAAAAATTCAACATAACAGACCACTGAGGAATGATCTATGAATAGGTTATGGGTAATTTATTGTGCTTTCGCTTGCTTTCTTACCACTACCATGGCATTTGTTAGTGAGGTTAGGAACGACACTTTAACAAAACATGCAATACTATTATTTTTCACTTTTCTTTAATTATTTAAAATGGTATATAAAGTGGACCACAATTTTTCGCTTGTTTGGTTTTAACTGGTTTAATTTGACTGAACCACTAAGTTTATTTTCATTTAACGTATGTTCCAAAGAACACACAAAATATCTAAATCGCATAAATGTCTATATGCATTGAACTATAGAGTAAGTAAATAAAATATTCAAGCATATTTGATATTTATATTTTAAACGTGAAAAGTTACCTTAGCAAGTTGATTATGACCTCAAGGGACAGAGATAGGATAGGATACTAATGCGAAATCCAAATTTATCTAATAAAATGTCAGTCAGATGTAGCAGTCAACCAGGCAGAGTTATGAACAAATAAGCTGGAACAGAGATGAACAGAGAGAGCAGAGTCATAATCCAAGGGAACAAGCAATAGATTGGAGGAGAGAAAATAAACAGAAGTAGTACATAATGGCCTTATAATTGCAGAATGTGAGATAATGGAAAGGATATTTTAGAAAATGAGCATCTAGAAGTTTAAATTTGGGGAAATAAGAAGCAAGTTGTTAGTAAGCTGGGAACTCTGGTTAACTGATATAGAGAAGAGCATCAAAGCCCATGTGACACATAACAGTCATTTTCACACCTCTGAGTTGTACTATTAGTTTAATATAGGATTTGATTTTTTTTTTTATCAAACATGCTTAAGGATCTTACTATATTTGCTAGTTTTAAGAGTCAGTAGATTAATTTTTAGTAATAGTACCATTCCTGTAATACAACTGGTTAATATTATGATAAAACAAATTTATGCTAAATGATATATATACATATATATATATATATATATATATATATATATATATATATATATATATATATATATATATATATATATATATATATATATATATA
>CM040975.1:17938881-17974782 GCA_022985145.1 Pangasius djambal | reverse complement strand
AAAAAAAAAAAAAAAAAAAAAAAAAAAAAAAAAAAAAAAAAAAAAAAAACCCAACAGAGTCTTGGGCTGATGGTATTCCTAGTTTGTGACCTAGCAAGCCGGTATCAGGATGTATTTTTGATAGACTTCAAAGCACTATTGTAAGTCGCTCTGGATAAGGGCGTCTGCCAAATGCCGTAAATGTAAATGTAAATGTAAACTCTCAATATGCGGTCCAAAGAGGTTTCAATGCAAGTGAAGGAGGCCGTCACTAGGCTGAAAATAATACAAAAAAAAAAAAACCTATCAGAGAGATAGCAGAAACATTAGGAGTGGCCAAATCATCAATTTGCTACATTTTTAAAAACAAGGAATGCACTGGCCAGCTCAGCAACACCAAAAGGCCTGGAAGACCATGGCAGACATCTAAAGTGAATGATCACAGTATTCTTTCCTTGGTGAAGAAAAACCCCTTCACATCTAGCCAAGTCAAGAACACTCTAGAGGAGGTAGGTGTATCACTATCAAAGTCTATAATCAAGAGACGCCTTCATGAATGTAAATACAGACGTTTTAGCTCAAGATGCAAACTACTGGGAACATTCAAGAACAGAAAGGCCAGATTACACTTTGCTAAAAAACCTCTAAAAAAAGCCTGACCTGTTCTGATGCAAGATTAACTTGTACCTTGTAACTAAAGTGGCAAGATGAATTCTGAGGTGTATAGGGCTATACTTTCTGCTCAGATTCAGTCAAATGCTGCAAAACTGATAGGACGCCGCTTCACAGTACAGATGGATAATGATCCTAAACATACTGCGAAAGCAACCCACGAGCTTCTTAAGGCAAAGAAATTGAATGTTCTTAACTGGCCGAGTCAGTCACCTGACCTCAGTCCAATAGAGCTGCTTTTCACTTACTGAAGACAAAACTGAAGGCAGAAAGACCCACAAACAAGCAGCAACTGAAGGCAGCTGCAGTGAAGACCTGGCTGAGCATCTCCAGAGAGGAAACTCAGCATTTGATGATGTCCATGAGTTCCAGACTTCAGGCAGTCACTGACTGCAAAGGATTTGCATCCAAGTATTAAAAATAATCTGAAGATTTTTTGATTATGTTAGTTTGTCCAATTACTTTTGAGCCTGTGAAAATGGAGGGACTCTGTAAAAAAAATGGCTGTAATTCCTAAGCAGTTAATGCAATTTTTTTTTTTTTTGCTAAACTCCTTAAATTAAAGCTGAAAGTCTACATTTCAATCACATCTTGATTGGTTCATTGCAAATCCATTGTGGTGCTGTACAGAGGCAAAATTATGAAAATTGTGTCACTGTCCAAATACTTATGGGCCTGGGGGTATATTCATTATGTTTTACTTTTCTCCATCTGATTTTTATATGCACAGTAAATGATCAGTTTCATGAATTTCAGGGGAAATAAGGTGTACATGAACGTATTGTTGTGTTATTTGGTTTTGTTGTGTTGTTGTGTTTGTTGTTCTGTTAATTTATATAATGTTCTGTATGGTCTTTTAGATATGTGCTGCACAACAAATTTTCCTTTGAGGGACAAAAAGGATTTGATTAAAGAAAGTTGATTTTTTTTGGGGGGGATAAACCTCTCTTTTGTACATAGTGACTATCTGTATCTGTCTCTGTTTAGTGCATATATATATATATATAATATAATATACAGTACTGTGCGAAAGTCTTAGGCACCCTATTTTTTTAGTACAAACTTTGTTATAGATGTTTATTTTATGACTTCTTCATTATTGATTCAGTACAAAAACATGTTAGAATTCCAAACATTAGTTTTCCAGCACAAAATTAAATTGTTTGTATGTCAGTAAAGAAAGCAGCATGTTACATAAGAGACACTTTTCAGACAAAAAACATAATGAAGGCTGCTGGGTTTTGCTGCAAAAATAAGAAGCAAGTGCGACAGTCAAAGTCTCCAGAAGAGCTGTAGCTGCTTCTGCAAGATGCTCAGTAACACTTACAGCTACTTTCCTTATAAAACTGCACACATTGTACCTGAGACTACTATTTCTTTTTAAACGCGAAGGATCATCACTCCAAATATTGACTTTGTTTCATTTATTACTGTTTACTGCTCTTTATAGTATTTTTTTAATGTAGAAACATTTAATTTCATTATTTGTGAAGGCATCTTTGCTCTAGAGCATTTCTTTGCATGTGCCTAACACTTTTGCTTTTGCACAGTACTGTATGTAATATGTATATATAGTAAATGGCATAGTAATGGCATGAACCTATAATGTGGTTAATAGCTACTGAAAAATTGAAACGATAAACTCTGTATAAACACACATCTTAACAGCAAATTGTTCATGAACATAAATAAGCAGCATATTAGAAATCCCTCTATTCATTAAGAAGGCACAAAGAGAGGACTAGATTAGGAGGCGTGTAAAATAAGAGCATAGAAAGAAATATGAACGTAGACGTTTTCTTGTGAGATTATAATCTTGTGAAAGTAATTCCGTGCTCAGATTGTTCCAGCAAAACGCTGCTGGCTGAACTTCTAATGACACCATGCAAAAATTATTTGCATGCCTGCATTTAGTATGTCATACATTGCTTTTGCATGAATATTATAACTGAGTGTTGTAAAGTTTGCTGAAGTCAGCAGTCACACAGCAAGTGTCTGAGACCATTATTTCATGCAGGAAACCGTAAGCTCGCATACAGCCTTCGGGGCTCACTCAACTCCTCAGCTCTGGCTCCAGCTTATAAATGAGTGCAAGTGGAAAAACATGACTATTATTGTTTATGAGAGCAAGCTACAGGGTGTAAATACAATGGTGGCTTATCTTTTGCTGTTTACAGTGAGAACACATGGCAGGAAATGAAGCCTCATGCATGAAAGATAAAAGAGCATGAGGCTCATCAAGAGCGTGTTGTCTGTGGGTGTGTGTGGTTATCCACGTTTTCTATACTTCTTCTTACAAGCAACAGTTGGTCGCACAGCGCACTGATTATTGGCCCAAGTATTTCAATGGTGGAATTGACCACGCTTTCTGTCTGATTTTCTTACTTTAAATATCTTTATTACTTTCATAATGGTGATTTTGTTTACAACTGCCATTTAAACACTTGTTTTTTTTTTAACGATTTACACTGTTTACAGAGCTGTTTTTATGTGAAAACCTTCAAAGTTTGCTATGAAACGTCCTGAAATTTGACAGGCTTGATGGTTCTACGTGAACTACTGTAGACTTTTTCAGTTGTGGGGCAGGATTATATACAATATACACCACATATGTGAAGGTCAGAACGGTCCAAATAAATAAATGAAAGGAAGAATATGCAAAAAAAAAGAAAAAAAAAAAAAGAACAAGAAGTGGGTGTTGAAGGTGGCAGATTTAAGTAGGCGAGAAGGGGAAGGGAATAAATGAAGTTGCTTTCAATAAATCTTACTGCTTAATTTGTTAAGTGTTAATATTTTCCAACTCTAGCTACATATGTACAGTATTCCTACACGTTATGCTCTATTTCCACTTGAGGGGTCTTTATCTCTTTCTGTCTATGTAAATATGCTGGTCCCGTATCTCTGTATCTCACAGCATGTAGGAAAGACCCCATCAGAGCTATTGCTCACACTTGCCACCTCTCTCAAAACTACACGTGCTCCACACACAACATGGCAGCTTATCTGCTTATCGGTTTTGTTTTGTTTTGGTTTTTTTTGTTATTTTTTAAATAAGCATTAGGCTCATCATTAGGCCACAACATCCTCTTTTCAGTGCTTCTTCTTACTTCGTCTTTTCTCACGAAACACAAAATGTCACGAAAAATGAAAGCTTTTACTCTGAATTTCTGCAATTTAACACTACTTTTTTATTATATTCTTAATATAATGTTTGCATTAGGCATGCAAGGACTTATTTTTATTAATTCATTACTTATAAATAATGATTAAATTACAAACTATAATATTAACTATAAACAAATCAGTTAAACCTACTTCACCACATTTCTCATGGTAATGATGTACGTTCTGCAAAGCAAAAGCTGCTTTAGGGATAAATGATGTACGAAATAATAAAAGTTATTATTAACTATTAATTAAAGCTAATTAATTAAGAAATGTATTTATTGAACTTAAACAAAGGCAGTAACAATACTGTATAGGGGATCAGATTTTACATATTCATAGCTAATAAGTGTGCATGCACTGTAAGTAATGCTTACAGTAATTATTTGGCAACATTAGCATCGTATCAATGCTTAATTGAATGTTCTAATATATGATACCTTATATTAAAGTATATATGATATATAATACCTTATATCAAAGTGGTTATCTTTTTCTGATAACTACTGTTCCTGGAAATGTACAGCAAGCTCCACAAGCTCCTCCATTGAATGTAAAGTGTTACCAATGTTTTCACTGTTTTTTAGAAATACTCATATAAAATTAAAGTCTATCTGAATATCCATTCTACACACCATTTACCTTAATTTTCTTTTAATAACCTGTGCTATGGATTAACTACTATGAAATATACAACAAAACTTGTAGATATGTAAGATATGTAGATATACAGATATGTAGTTATGAGGGTGAGGAATGTACATATAAATCATTTTACATAATACTGTAAGGTCATATTTAAAATCATTAATAATAGTCAGTTAGAAATTTCTTCAGTGACAGCACAAGCTTTGTGGTTTAAAGTTTTCTTTTTACCATACAAAAATCCCGAACAAATCAAAAATAAAAATATGCAGTAAAGCCGAATAAAAGATTGGGCAAAGAAATGTAATGTCTCTACGTAAACTAAGCTTTATTTGAATATTTGAAAGCAATTCATTACAATATCGTACGTGTGTGAGCAGCACCCAGTGGAAAACTATTCTGCATATGCACTAGCAGTAAAATGATGTTCTTCTTTCAGGTCCACTCACAATGAAGGGAGAAAAGGCTAGAATAACAAACAAGTAAAAGAGAAAGAGTTGAGAGGGGGGATTGAGTCATCCAGAGCATCCTTACTCTCATCAAAACAACCACTGCCCCCATACGCCACATTTCTCCATCGCTGTCTGTTTCACACACGCCCTTCAACAATGTCTCTGGCCTTCCAGGAAGTAGTGCTGAGCCGAACATGCTGACTGCATATCTGCTAAATGCAGTCAATTAGGCCTCAGGTGGAACACAAAGTGGCCCAGGATTCCACCTGGACTGCAAATTGTACACTGCTACTGCATAGACTGCTAGAAACTGGTAAACTTAACCATATGCTTAAAGTCTATGACGCATTTATATTTTGCTGAAATCACTTAAAAAACAACAGCAGAACTTCACTGTAGTCAAGATGCAGACTTGATGTTCGTGTTTCACGTGCTGCATTACTTACTTACTTAGTAGCCCTAACACGTATTTACTTACTTACTAGCCCTAACACACATTACTTTACGTTACTGACCTAATTACTTACTTACTAGCCCTAACACACATTACTTTACGTTACTGACTTAATTACTTACTTACTAGCCCTAACACACATGCAACAAAATATATATTGAAAGTAAATCTTTTGTGACTTTTTTGTTTACCACCAACTTTATTTTTCCACTTCTTTGTAAGTCAGTCATGACATACTTTCAGAATTGAAAATTGAGAAAAGAAGACCTGGGAGAATCCGTGGGCAAGTAGAATTGCCTTTGTTTTCTTCTTCTCTCTCTCTCTCTCTCTCTCTCTCTCTCTCTCTCTCTTCTCTCTCTCTGTGCCACTTTCCACTGTGCGTCACTCAGACCACATTTGAACAAATTATGTCTTGAAGTCATGTGACATAGGAAGAGGAATTACCTTCGAGTGAAACACACCCACCCACACAATAATATACATACCCAGTCCCAAACCAGAGATTCAGTCAGAAAAAGAGAGAGGTTACAAGCAAGTAGTGGAACATTAGCGGCAACTATCAAAGAAGACAAGTTACAGCTTAAGGAGAGAAATGGCACAAGCCTTTATGAAAGTGCAAGTTCTGCTTCTTCTAGTAACAGCCATGGCTATCTCATGTGAGTCTCTATTTCACTATTTTAACCTTGGTGTCTTAAATAATGTACATTTTCTTTTTAAGAGCATCAATTGGATTTTATTAGTGTGACTGTGAATGATTGTAAACTGTCCTAGTGCTTCTGCGAAGACCTTCTCACTGACTGAGTTTATTAAAAGGGTGGATGTTTCAGCAGGAATTTACAGCTGTGGGCTTTCTGTTGTTAATCAGTGTGTGTGTATCCTCCAGGTAGCAACTGTGTGAGAGACCCTGAGGTGTTTGTGGCCAGTGGCTCAGTTGCAGTGTTGCCGTGTATAATGTCTTCCTCAACTAAACACTCCGCTGCTGTCACCTGGAAAAGAATTCTTCAAAGGTAAGGCTCGTCCATTCTTGCATCTATTCATATAATCTACTTTACATATAATCACAAAATTCTTTACTGAAGGCACCATGGCGTCAACGTGCTAGATCATGTACATGAACAAATCGTGTGAATGCAAAAACTCATTTCCTGTCTTGCTCCTTCAGTGAAGAGAGGACGGTGTGGCGCAGGGACAAGAGTGGGCTCGAGTTTCGGCCCGTGGGACAGGCGCCACATGCTCACTGTCCCCATCCGAACTTTGGAAATGCAGATTACAGTCTTCATATCGAAGGGACAAGGGAGGAGGATGCAGGAATGTATCGCTGCGAGGTGGAAGGACAGAACGTCATAAATGTCATGCTCTATGTCATCAAAGGTAATATATCTCCAACACACATAACCACACGTAATAAGAATGTTTTAGTTAACAATGATAATGCTCCTTTCTATTATTCAGTAACTGCGATATGAGGAAGTCTCAATTTCTTGGCAATATAAAATATATTTTTAATATATTTAATACAAACAGTTTGTTTACTCCATTTAACACTGATAAATGGTAGAGGTTTTGGAGAAAATGGGCCCAGAAGTAACATGATTCAGAGGGAGAATGGAGCATGTTCTCAGTAATTCTGAGTTCACAATAAAAAGGAGGTCTTACACAAGGAGGTCCCACATCTCACAATGTCTTGTTTCTCGGCAGTGTCCTATACTCCTGCTGAGGTATTTGAGGGTGATCAGCTGACACTGAGCTGCAGTGTCACTCCACAGTCAATGGGAATGACAAGGAAGTGGGAACTGAATGGCTCACCAATTACCAGCTATAGCAGCATACAGACATACACAATCAATAAAGTGTCTCAGAAGGATGCAGGAACTTGGAGTTGCCTGATTGGAAACAAGCCAACAAACGTAAAGGCATCCACATCATTGCAAGTCAAAGGTACAGATTTCTTTTTCACATAGAAATTATAATAATTATATTCCTCTTATATCTTCTTAGTATATCACTTTCTCATAACTACATACCAATCCCATTAGTTTCACTGTAGTTACTGAAAAGAATCGCAGTAATTAAAATTAATTATCTGAACATTCAGCATGAATAATAGTGTTTAAAGGGTTAATATTTTCTAAGTTAGGATCTGGTCTGATTTGGTCTGATTGTCTCTCAGGAATCCTGGTCCCTAGGGATAACTCCCAGGTAGTGTATGCAGAATTGGGCTCCTCTGTCACCCTGCCCTGCATCTTCTCCAATGAATTCATCGTAAACACCTCTGCCTGGAAGAGAGTATCCAAAACATCTAACCTGCCTGCCAAGCTTCCTTCATTTTTCAACATTTCTTCCAAACCCGGAGTTTCTCGGTGCTCCTCAGTGCAGGTGGACAGATCAGCATACATTGAGAGTGTGCAGGATGGAGATGAAGGAACATACCAGTGTTCGGGACAGGTGAAGGGAGAGAACGGCAAGCGTGTGAAGGTGGAGAGGAACATTCAGCTGGTCACTGCTCAAGGTGAGGGTCAAACTCCATTACTTCAAATACACGCTTCCATGTTGTTTTGCTAATGTCACCTAGAGCTAAAGACTGTGTAACTGTGTCTCTGCAGCTCTGAGCTCATACAGAAATGGCAAAATGACCCTGACCTGTCGCGTTAGCAACACCAGCCAAGTCACCAGTTATGAGTGGATCCATGTGGAATATGGCGTGAATGATACTCGGACATTCACCTCCGTCCAAAAATCAACATCAAAAGTGCTGAGCGTCCCAAAAGAGAAGCGCCTAGGAGAATGGGTGTGCCGTTTCTTTAACCAACAGCAGCTTCTGGGAAATGTAACTTACCACCTGCAAATGATGAGTGAGTACCGCTTCAGAATGTCATGTTTACTTCCACAGAATGAGGCAACTGATTTTCAAGACACTTAAAATGTATTCTAGTAAGGAGCATACAGCTATATTAAATAAACAGGTTTTATGTATCAGTAGACTGACTGAACCTGTGGCTTGTATGCATGTATCTGCAGGTGGTTTGGAGGGACAGCAAAAATCTACAAGTGGAAACAAAGTAGCCATGATTATAGGACTGTGCTTTCTGTTCTTGTTGTTGGTGCTTATTGTGCTTCAGCTGTACAAAAACCATCGCAGGGTAAGTTCCAAAAAATATACTACAGTTTGATTATACCCAACAAGACACTGTATTTTTGATATGATAAAATGTTTACAGTGGGAATAGATGCTAGTAAAATGACTCTAAAATGACACTTCTCTCATTCTGTGTGTGCAGAGAAAAATGATCTTGCAGTATCCAGCTATGGAGACGATCGTTCACCTCGCTGCTAACGAGCGTGAATTTAGAGAACGGGTCAAAGTGAGAGAGAAAACCCAGAACGGTGCATGTGGTGAAGATCTGAAATCAGTGTCTGTGTAAATCCATTGATAGTTTGGCTGTTTTTTTTGTGTGTGTGTGTGTGTGTGTGTGTGTGTGTGTGTGTGTGTGTGTGTGTGTGTGTGTGTGTGTGTGTGTGTGTGTGTGAGAGAGAGAGAGAGAGAGAGAGAGAGAGAGAGAGAGAGAGAGAGAGAGAGAGCAAAGGAAAGAGGGACAGGGACTTGCAGGCAATTGTAGCATAAATTTTCTTACAACATTCTTTGTCATAATACTAAGCATAACTGCACATTTATTTTATTAATGCTGATCTTATGTATGATACTGTATAAATATATACCAATAAAGTGCATGTATTATTATGAATAATAAAAAAGAAATTCCTCCAAAAAAGGCTCCAAAAATATATTAGGAATAATAAATTCTATTACGATCATTAAGATAATCAGTGACAGATAACTGTGACTGCAAAGTCTTATCCACTGATGTTTTTGTCTGCTCTGTTCACACTACATGACTCCACACTCATGACTCTATACATTTTTACATATTAACATAATTAGTTACATCATATAACACGCACCTTCTATAACCGAGTGCAAAGATTTCCAACACACATGATTACTGGATTTATCTACAAAAGGCTTAAAAGAGAGTGGGGTGAGGTGGTGTATCCTGCTACAAGAAAGCATTCCAAAACGTAAGACAAATCTAATAGAGAAACACTTTACAATGACTTTCTCAGTCTTCAAACCCAATATTTGAAGAAAGAGGTGCATAAAATCTGACAGTTATAACGTATTTCTAGAAGAATGGGTAAAGAATGGCCAAGCAATCTAACAGAGTTAGAACAAAACTGGGTGGAGGAAAATGAGTGGGTGGGGCAAAAGAAGTTGGAGACAGTTAAAGGCAAAAGGTGGGCAAGTTATAAGAAACTATCTTCACATGACAGTCAGAACAAGAAACCGGCTATTTCTTTTTCCACTGAAATATCTTACATTTTCATGAGCAAATACATCATATTCTTTAGAATCCATCTCGAGTGCACAGCCACTCGGGTAAGATTATGTGCAACTGCATCATTTTTGCTGCTGTATTCAGCACAATATTACAGCATATTACGTGCCTTTGTCGGGAAAGCATTAAGCTAACGTCTGAATGCACTGTTAATTGTATAACAAAAAATTGTAGTTACATGGGAGCCGCATTGAAAAATGTTATATACTGATATTACTGAAACAACTTGCAGCCAAGCGTCCATTTGTCAAATGTATGAATGATGGCAGAAGCGAGCTATACCATTAGAAGTGGTAATTAAAGAGAAATAATTGGACTATATTGGTTTAGTATACTGAATCTTGTGTGACTAAATTATTTTAGCATGCATTTGGTAAGGCTGGACGCAGGGCTACAGCACAGCCTATAAAAAGAACCTGTGTAGTCTAGTCTGAGCACTGAAAAGGGTACGATTCTGAGGAGAGGGCTCATTGCCTGGAAATTCAGTTTTGTACAACTAAAACCGCACCATGTCACTTACTTTTGCCGCCACTGCTCAAGTTAATAACATACACTCCTTGGCCTTTTTTGTCAGTTGTGATAACAAATGAACCTCTGTGAATCCTGACAAAATAAATGTATTCTTAGTATACATTAAATTCTTGCTCATTTTATCAAATGCAAACTTTGGTACTTAGAAATTTATTTACAATTTTCTGTTTTTCTGCATAAATGTGACTAAGTCTAAATCGAAGTCCTAAAGCTTGATAAAGAGAACCCGATTAAACAAATGACGCAAAAACATTATAGCATTTACATTTATTTGTTGTTCCTCATTCAGCTGCTCCCCTCAGGGGTTGCTACAGCAGATCAGTGGTAAGCGTATTTGATTTGACACAGTTTTTACACCAGCTGCCCTTCCTGATGCAACCCTCCCCAGTTGTATCAGGGCTTGGGACTGAGAGTACACTGTAGCACACAACCCCAGTGGGAATCGAACCCGGGCTGTAGCAGTGAGAGCAGTGTATCCTAACCACTAGTCCTCCAGGGACCCATAGTGTTTATGTTAATTTACTGAGCAAAATTATCCAATATTAACTATCTTTGTCGGAAGAAGTGTGTGAACCTTTGTTTTCAGTAACTGGTGCGACCCCCTTGAGCAGCAGTAACTTCAACCAAACATCACATTTTAGGTCATGTTTATGCAAAAGTAAAGAAAATTGTAAAGCGTTCGCAAACTTTCTATAGGCACTGTAACTGTACACATAAGAGAACAAAGTCTATTCAGAGGCTTCTGCAGTGGGCTTTATCCCATTCTGCCCTCGAGGTAGCTACACCTTACTACACACTGTAGTGCAGATCACAGATTCCAGCTTGCAGCAGTTTCTCTCATCGCATGTTGAAAAGAACAAAATGTTTGTAGCTTTACACCTCACTGTAATCTGCATCGCTATGCCTGGGTGTTTTCCAGAGATCTGCCGTAGTCAGGGTCTGTTCAATCCAGTCTCCTGTTTCATCGTCAAGCTCAGTGAACTCCAGCACATCCTCATCATCGAAGCACCAGCCTGGCCAGTCCACATTTACACCCAGTGGAGTGACTGGTCTAATGGGAAATGGTGGGAAGGACAGACACTTTTTATGCTTTTCCTAACTGATAGGAATTTACATCCTAAATTAAAAACCACAGATAATATCTGGCTATACAGTACTGTGCAAAAGTCAGAGACCACCTTATTGTTTTCAATGAAATGGTCATTCGGTATTTAATGTTAATTATTTGGTGGCAAACAATAATGATGGGAACTGTACAGTACATTAATTCCATTTTCAGTTAAAGTACATACTGATGCAGGACAGTATTAAAATTATTAGATTAAATATTACAAATAAAATATTTACAGATTTCATACTGTTTTTACTGTTGAAGACCTTTGTGTGATTTATGAACATTAACAATAATGAACCATAATTTTAAAAAAAATCACACTAGGGAATTCAACAGTAAAGGCTATGAAATCTGTAATATATTTTATTTCTGATATTGAAGTTTAATACTGATCTGCATAAACACACTATATTACAAAATGTATGTGGACTCCTGACCATCACACCTAAATGTGCTTGTTGAACATCCCATTCCAAAACCGCAGGTATTAGCATGGAGTTGGTTCACGCTTTGCTGTTATGGAGCCTGTCTGCGGGGATTTGTGCCTATTCATTCACAACATTAGTGAGGTTGGAACTGATTTCGGATCAGAAGGTCTAGCATGTGATCTGCGTTCAAATTCAGCCCAAAGGTGTTCAGCGTTGCAACTAATAATTAACAACAAGTACTAGACGGCCGTTTAATTGAAATTAAAAGGGTGGTCTCTGACTTTTGCATAGTACTATATATATATATATATGCTGTATATACGTATGCTGTGTAAATTAAGTGTTGATTCATCAGACTCACACAAAAGCTTATTCTGTGTAGGCAGAACAGCACAGTAAGATCAAGACCCAGACATAAAACACAGACTGAAACTATTGCCTTCTTTTTGCACATTAAAATCTCTTGTTTTACAGTCATTCTTTCTCATGGAACAAACAACATCCACCAAACAGAGAATTTCATATTTTAGTAATAATTCCACTGGGTGAATTTGAATTTGTTTAAATATTGATTGGAAAACTAAACATGTAAAATAAGCACAGCGATAAAAGCACAGGAAACAACCAAGAGAAAAAAAATCCATCTGAAATCCGGATCAGTATTACACTGTCCAGTGGATGTCTAACTTTTTTCAGTAATTTATCTAACAGACCACAAAACATTAAAAAATGTACCTGTTTTTACTGTCATTGTCACTGCTCTCCACGGTGGTCTCCGTCCCTGTATGAGAGTCATACCATCTTGATCTGACCGGCTCTCGCTCCTCTGCTGCTGCCTCTTTCTCTCCTTCACTGGGTGAAGGTGATGGAGCAGCGCAGACAGTGTTGGAACTTTGAAGAGAAGTCTTTTCTAAATGCTTCCCCTCTGTTTTTGCTATTCCACGCTCCCTCTCCCGCTCCTTGGCCCTATTCAGAAGACCCTGCAGAGGGGAGAACGGTAGCTCAGGCAAAGATTCGCTCCTCTGGGTTTTCATTTTGGGTATTTTCTGAGAGTTCTGATTGGGTGTCTCTTCTGGCAGTTCAGACTCTGACTCTGATAACCTCTCAGCAGGAACATGCCAGAACACCCCTCGGTTCTGCTTTACAGAGCCCATCTTAAGCACCAGGTGGTCTTGGGTTTTGGAGGATGTATTGGAGGGTCTGCAAATATTATTGCGTTCATCAGATTCTGAGACTGAGTTGGAATTCCTGTTGGGAAACGACGTTGATGATTCCTCCCCAGCCGACATTCTCCGGGAGCCCTGGGGTGGAGCAGCCGACTGAGAATTCGTGGGACGTTTCCTTCGTAACCTCGGTGACTTTAATATTCTTGTGAATGTCCATGATTCTGAGAGAGACTCATTTTCATCACCTGATTGGTGGGAACAAGAATCCTGCCGCAGATCTGCTTTCTGCGACGAATGGCTTAGCGCACTGTTTTCCCTTAATCCACCGAGTAACAAATGATGTGGACCATTGGACTTGTTGGTCTCTAATGAGTCTTGTTGTGGAAAGGCATTGGAATTTGTGTGTGATTGCAGTTTGTGATTCCATGTTACCCGTCTTTCAATTATAGGACCATATAAAATATTCTTTTCACAATTTCCATTTTTATCTCTCTCTCTCCCTTCAGTTTCTTGTGTCGTGTTGTATTCGGTATTAAATTCTTTGTCTCTGTTTTGCATTTCTTTGCTCAGAAAATGTGCACGTACATGTTGGTTATGCAAATTCTGGTCTTCTCTCTCTATAGCTGTAAACCTGAGAGAAGCAATATGACTTTTATACTCTGACTGTTCCTCTGTGTTCTTGATGTTCAGTATACTGGCAGGAGGAAATGGATCTGGCTCCTCTAGAATCTGATCACTGGGCTCCTCGGGTTTGATTGTCTCTTTTTTTCGTAAAGACTGCAAGGCTTCCTGTAAGTCAAGCATAGTCAAAGGTTTTTGTGGTTACAAAGACTTTATAACGGGACTGAAATTAAATATCAAAATTAAATACCTGGAAGCCAGAAGCATTTTATTAGGTGATCAGATTGAATCTAACTAGGTTTAATCTTGTCATTTGTACATGTCTGTATAGAACTGCATGAAAAGATGAGATTTATAAGGTATTTTAGAAGCATGCAGCAAGCTTCCCACGCGTTGAGGCTTTGTGGTCTGTGTACTCTAGTGTAGAGTCATACCTGGGCTTGGCGGATATTAGAGATCCATGCTGCACAGCTCTCTGGGCTGGGAGTAGAAACACTGTACACACTGACAGGACAGCCTAGATCACTCACCTCCACCAAGACAAAAGAGTCTGGGAGACAGAGACAGAGAGAGAAGTATATGTAGACCCCTCTACATTCATATGCAAAACTAATCAGGGCTATTTGTACAGACCAATAGTCGATAATCTGATAAAATAGACATCAGTAGACAAAGTTGTAGCTTATATATGTATACTACTACTACAGTGAACTTGACATTTAATAAAGTCGACATAAGGTGATAATATCACAGGGTGCAGTTTTACATATGTGATAAAACTACAAATGCTGACAAAAAAGAGCAATTACCTTCTCAAATTTTCACTACACAGCGAGTCTGATTGGTACAGATTACAGTGAATGGGAATGGTTAGTCAAACATTTTTTCCCATGCATACATGATTTCACTCGATAATTCAACCTGCAAACTCTTCTGCACCAATTTTCTCAGACAGACCTATCTGCCGTTTTGTGATATGCAGCAGAGACAATACATTTGAAACGCACTGTAATGAATGAAAAACAGTGCACATCTTTTGTTGATGCTGGTATAATAATCAGTTGAAAGCATTTATGGAACCTGGTGCAAGGCATAATATTAAAAAAATGTTTATTTTTTCGTATTTAATTATTATTTAAGATAGTATGTTTCATCAAAAAGCTTACATTACATACTCATGGGTTACTTTAATATAAAAAAAACACCTGTACACCAGCTTACAATATATATAACAATATAACAATATATAGATACGTGGCAGCAGCGTAATGCATGATTTCATGCACATACAGGTCAACAGCTTCAGGTCATGTTCACATTAAACATCAGAATGGGGAAAATATGATCTCAGTGAAATTGGTTTTTGGTGCATGCGGCCTCAAAGCAGTCTCTAGAGTTGGTGTGAATAGTATGAAAAATAAAAATCAGCGAGCAGCAGTTCTGTGGGTGGAAATGCCTTGTAGATGACAGAGGTAAGACTCCAGATGCCAGACTGATTCGAGTTGGCAGGAAGGCTATGGTAACTCAAAGAGCATCTCAGAACACACCACACGTCAAACCTTGAGGCAGATGGGCTACAAGAGCAGAAGATCACACTGGGTTCCACTGCCGTCAGCCGAGAACAGGAATCTGAGGCTCCAGAAGGCACAGGTTCACTAAAACTGGACAGTTGAAGATTAGAGTCAGACCAGGTGATGGTCTTTTTCCAATACTGTTTCCCCATTCTGATGTTTGATGTGAATATTAATTGAGACGCTTCCCCATGTATTGGCATGATTTTATGCATTGTACTGCTGCAACATGATTGGCTGACTGGTTAACTGCATGAATGTGCAGGGGTACAGGTGTTCCTATTAAAGTGGCTGGTGAGTGTATGATGATGTGAATTTGCAGTAAGAAATGTGCATAAAGCACTCATTTTACAGTAACATTTAGTAGCCAGTAGTACTATATAAAGACCAAATCAAATTCCTCTGAGATCATGGCTATAACCAAGATGTCAGATGCTACAAGAAATAGATGTTTCATTGTTTTAATGAAAACACTATTAAGGCCATTACTGTTGGTTGGTTTTGTTTGTTTGATTCAAATAAAACCCAAGAGGAGTTTCAAATCATTAGATCCTAAGATATGCAGAAACAAAAGCTATTATAAAGCTGCCCAGTTTTTCTCTTCTGATGTGTAACATCTCAATGCTGGAATTTACCTAAAGCATTAGAATAAATTTCCCGCTCATTAACGTGAGCCTACACACATGCAAATTACGAGAAAAATCCGCAGAATTTCTGATGGTACTTTATTAGTGTGATACATGTCAGATCAAATTCTGTAAATTTGTATGCATGTTTGTACTGTATGTATAATAAAAAAGGGTTAAGCAGATTTTTATTAAATCCTGTTCTCTAGCTCTGAGAAACATTAAAAGACCCTGCGAAAGTACATATAGAAACTGCTTAGCCCACAGTACAGGTCATTTATTTTACATTTATTCATTTGTCTTAATATTGCCAGATTTACCTGTTAGAAACCTTTTTTTATTTGTTTGGATGTGACACTGGATGTGGCATCTTCTGATTCGTATGACTTCATAGAACCTGATAATCAAGTTTAATATTGGTGTAAGAGCATGTTAAGCAAACCAATTATTATTATTATTATTATTATTATTATTATTATTATTATTATTGCATACTAATAATTGACATTTTATTTTAAATAAACACATATTAGGTGTTAATTAAGGTCTTGTTCTTTGTTTAATAAAGCTCAGATTAGATTCTCGTAAATGGTTTATTCACTACGAATTAGACTTCATTCAAAACTACTTGTATAGGTCAATAATTAGGGCTTTGTGAAAATTACTAATAAATGCATTATTAGTTGTGATATTTTATTAAATGCCCTTGCAAATTACTGAGCATGACTTAATTACTGTATGTAAATTTATTAGTGCATAATTGGCAGCATGTTACACCTGTAGGTTCTAAGTGGTGTTAAATGATTTCTGCAGAATTCTGAAGGCACTAATGCTACAATACGTGTCCTATATTTTAGGTTCATTAAATATTAATTCTTTAAATTATCTTTAAATGTCTCTACAGAGTTATTTTTTTTTATCAGAGATAACACAATTGTTATTTTGGTTTTGGTGACCTGTTTTCTGGATGCAAATATACTGGCCTACGTTGCTACCAGTAAACATGAAAAGATCTTAACTTTAGAATATGAGGCACAAATTGACTTACTGAAAACTTGTTTAGTGCTTTTTAGCCTTATTGATAACTAAAACTACTTTAGAACATGGGACACTTTAGTGACCTATGAATATTTATGAATAAAGTCTAACTCATAGTGAATAAACCATTTAGAGGCGTCTAATTTGTGCTTTATTGAATAAATAACACAACCTTAATTAATGCCTAATATGTGCTCTTTAAAATAAGGTGTTACCTAATAATTATTTATGTCTCGCTCTGATATTTAGGCTTTGATTATATAGATTGGGAGAGTTGGATTAAGGTTAAAAACTTTGGATTGGGGTTTAAAAAGAAGACAGCTCGTTCAGAAGCTTGAGTTACCCCAGAGCTATTGGCTTAATGTGTAGCTTGAAAATAAGATTGTGGTTTTACGGAGGTAGAAGGTGTTTCAGCAGAAAAGAATATGAGCGGTTACAAAACTCACAGCCATCCTTGAGCTCTGCACAGTGTATTCTCTCCAAGGACAGTGGGGGGCGCACAACCTTCTGCTTCTCTGATTTCTTCTGAGTTTTGGTCAGCAGGAGCACATCAGTAAACAGCAGCACCACCACCTCCAGCTAATGTCACAACACAAGAATATGCTACTCCTTCGTAGGCGTGTAAACCTCAGACTTCCATGCAATAAATACGATACGAATAATTTCTCTTCTTAAGGTAACAATTCAATATTTGATGAAACCAGTGAACCTGTTATAATACAATATGATATGCTTTCGATTGTTAAGGCAATAATTCATATTTGATGTTACCACTTAATCTGCTATGATAGGAAGGCTTACAGTTACATCACTTTACAAATATGAATAATTTTTTACACACCAGTTAATTGTAATAAATTATATAATCAATAATAATAGAATTATGATTGTTCTATAACTATAATTGTTTCAATTATTGACTTTTAACACCCCAAATCCTTTGTGTCATTAGCAATCGCAAAGCACAGATTTCATTAGGTTTCTCACCTTACTGTCCTTCCTTCCTCTGACCTTCAGGGTCTCTCCCATTATCAGCCTGCGTATGACCTTGGGTCCTGTGCCCCGTATAGGGCTAGTTAAATCGAAGTGACAGAACTTCTGCATGTGCTGAGACATAAACACTCACAGTCAGTGAAACCTTTCAAGCAAATAATAATGATGTCACTAATTACCCACTTACCTTGTTTATTTCTTCACTCATCCCCTGTAATTCATATCCCTCTATCTTTTGGGACAGGGCAAAGAGGGCCAACTCATCATCCTTAAAGAGCAAGTAGTCATTGATGCTGTCCAGAAACTGACTGACACTGTTTATCTAAAGGAGGGAGAGAGAACACGCATATGCACACTGCCACTCAAAATTCTTCTTTTTAACAATTTTTATACCATGTTGAATACTCAAATCTGATTGGTCAGAAGGTGTTATTTAATTTTCTACAATGGCACATCTCTGACAGTCAGTAGTGTCAGTAGTGTCAACGCACTCATTCTAATATGTTATTGTTTCTGAAACAACAGGTCATTCACAGGGACTTGAATGGTGGACACACTCCATTTTATCGAAATATAATTATGTTGTTTATACATTGATCATTGTTCTATAACAGCAGCGGTTACAGAACAGTTTTATTGCTTACTAGTTACACTTCAAGAACTGGGATCAAATTATATAATTATAATTAGTAGGTAATTCAACGTAGAAATATTTGTGACTTCTTATTTTTTATTTCATTGGAGAAAAAAATCTAGACCTAGATC
Source organism: Pangasius djambal (assembly GCA_022985145.1). Lineage (NCBI taxonomy): Eukaryota > Metazoa > Chordata > Actinopteri > Siluriformes > Pangasiidae > Pangasius > Pangasius djambal. The sequence goes on along the minus strand of CM040975.1, from coordinate 17,956,168 downwards.
TGGATCACTCTAATTAGACACTCTGTCTATTTATTGGTAGGCTTACACTAGCCCTCTGGTTCACCCTTGTACTTGCCTTTAATAAAGAATTAGTTTAGTATCTGAACTTAATCTGTCATTAATTATAAAGATACGGATGTTTGGTAGAACACTTTATTTGTTTTATTTTCATTATTAAGTAACTATTCTGTACATTATGTCCCAAACTCTCGAAAAACGTAAGAACCTGCACATGTCCAAAAACTTTAGACTTGCAGTAGTTCTGATAGTTGACTGCTGTATGTCTGCGTTCAGATGTCTCACCATGCGGTTGAGTGTTTGCTGTGTATACTGGTCCTGTGTAGCCTTAAGGATAGCCTTTAAAAGCAGGGGGTACTTTGTGATCCTCTGGTGGGGCTTTGCCTGCATGTCGCCCAGCCGCATCCGCCCACATTGGGGATGAGTCTCCACCCACTGCATGAAGGAACCCAGAATGGGAATATAAAATACGCATTTTATTTCACCATGTTTGACTCGAAAAAGTGAGTTGTTTTAATAAACTATATATTAAAGCGTATCTTTGTTAAAGATCTAACACATGTATTTACAGAATGTCACATGGTATGGTGAAATCTAATTGAATGGCATTGTAACATGTCTAGAAGAAATGATATTATTATATTTAAAAATAAAACCGTGTAACTGTGATAAGTTTTATATATGGTTTTATTCTGCGGTTCAAATCTGATATACATTATTCAGCCTTGTGTGGCTGTAAATAAAATATGGGATTCTAAAAGCATAATGTGACTGTAGTACCATAAGAAAAATGTTAAAGTGTGGGTTTATCTCCAGCTGTCTGCGTGTGAATTCCAGATTTCTCTCCTCCTCCCAACAATAATCCAAATATGCAGAGAAACGCTCAGCAAACTATGAGAAAAATGTAGGGTTAGAGTCAGAAGCACGGCAGAGAAATGGGGTCTTAGTTAGATATTACTGGTGCAGGGGGATGTTCAACAAATTACAAATGCTCAACAAATACCTGCAAACATCCTGGCTCAAGGTTTAAAGGGTCAAAAGGTTGGCCAGTCAATCTGACATTCTGCAACATGGGGTACATCACTTCCTGCCAGAAGCGCCTATGGGCATCAAGGATGGAGGGTATGTTAGAAAAGAGCTGGTAAGGGGTAACCTGAAAGACACGAAGAGAAATATATTTAAGTGAAGGCTATGTATGATCTTACACTGGGCTGCTTTTAAACACCCACACAAAACCACACACAGATTAATGCAGTTTTTCCAACTTGTCAGCAGAAACATTTATTACTTTTGTTTCCATAGCGCAGCTCTGGCAGACACTCAAACAAGAACCGAATGTTCCATTAAAAATGAACGAAAGAAAACGTATTAAGAATTACTGTCATTAAAATTTATACAAAGATTACATAATGGCCCAAATGTGGCTGTGATGTTCTTTAGTCTATTGACAGCAAGTGTACCGTGGCACAGAAAAAAGACACATAGATTAAAGTTAATGTACAAACCTCATGGAGAAATCCCTGTCGGTGAACATGCTCCAGTGCAGCCAGAACAAGCTGTGAAATGTGAGCATGGTTGATTAAACTAAGTTTACACATAAACTCCAAGAGAAATGCTGAATAATACAGCCAATTTAATTCAGTAAATCACCAGATTAAATGAGGGAGCAAGATGTGCAAGATCTGAGACTCTTACTGTAGAATATTTTAATACTGAAAATAGCATATGAGATGAAACAATGCTCATTACACTTCAAAATCATTCTTAGTCCAGTCAAATCTCATGCAAAACAATTTTTCATAACTATAGTTTCAGTAGTAACTTTCTAGCATCTTACATCAGTGATGATGGTGAGTTTGTTGATGTAAATGAACTCAGTGTCGAGGAGTTCCCACAGCGCCTCCTGCTGGTGCCTCTGGATCCTTGGCATTGACTACATAGAGAATAATTTCAGTTAAATAAAAATGTTTTATTTCCAAATATTTATTCTACATGTTTTATTCCATTTCTCAAAGGTAACCTCTTTGTCATTTCTCTTTCCCTCATTTTTCCATCCAAGCCTACACTGTCTGCCTTTCTCTCTCCACCTACTCCCTCCTCCTCTCCGTCACACACTCCACTGCCTTTTCTGCCTCTCTATCACTCTTTCTCTCTCTCAACTGCTTGTCATAAGCATCGTAGAATCTGTAGATTGTGTACCTCGTGAGAGTGCACTATATCAGTCCAGCTGTTCTCCAAGACATCAGCTTTGTCTCCTTCTCCCCACCAGTTGAGCTTATCAGGCAGGGAGAAGGTCTGTAGAGTTTGTTTCAGCACCTCCGCCTGTGACTGGCCTCCACCAACACTGCCTCGCTCCTGACAGAAACAAACAGAAAGCACACAAGAAGAGGGGGAATTGAAACATGCAGGCAATGTGAACTACATTTCGTCAAATACATTATTCATTCATTCATCTTCAGTAAGCACTTTATCCTGAACAGGGGTGTGGTGGATCCAGAGCTCATCTCAGGAACACTGGGCGCAAGGATCAAATATGTTGTTTTATATAAATGATCACATCTTATGTGACATCTTATCACCAGTATGTGAATACATGCTCATCAATATGCATTATCACATACGCCGATCAGCCATAACATTAAAACCACTGACAGGTGAAGTGAATAGCATTGATTATCTCATTACAATGGCTCCTGTCAATGGGTGGGATATATTAAGCAGCAAGTGAACAGTCAGTTCTCGAGGTTTGATGTGTTGGAAGCAGGAAAAATGGACAAGCGTAAGGATCCGAGCGACTTTCACAAGGGCCAAATTATGATGGCTAGAGGACTGGGTCATAGAATCTCTAAAATGGCAGGTCTTGTGGGGTGTTCCTGTTATGCAGTGGTTAATACCTAACAAAAGTGTTCCAAGGAAGGACAACCGGTGAACCGGAGACAGGGTCATGGGTGCCCAAGGCTCACTGATGCACATGGGGAGCAAAGGCTAGCCCGTCTGATCCAATCCCACAGAAGAGCTACTGTAGCACAAATTGCTGAAAAAGTTAATGCTTGCTATGATAGAAAGGTGTCAGAACACACAATGCATCGCTGTTTGCTGCGTATGGGGCTGCGTAGCCCCAGACCGGTCAGAGCGCCCATGCTGATCCCTGTCCATCGCCAAAAGCACCTACAGTGGACACTTGAGCATCAGAACTGGACCATGGAGCAATGGAAGAAGGTGACCTGGTCTGATGAATCACGTTTTCTTTTACATCATGTGGATGGCCTGGTGCATGTGCGTTGCTTACCTGGGGAAGAGATGGCAGTAGGATGCACTACAGGAAGAAGGCAAGATGGCGGAGGCAGTGTGATGCTCTGGGCAATGTTCTGCTGGGAAATCTTGGGTCCTGGCATTCATGTGGATGTTACTTTGACACCTATCAACTACCTAAACATCGCTGCAGACCAAGTACACCCCTTCATGGCAACGGTATTCCCTAATGGCAGTGGCCTCTTTCAGCAGGATAATGTACCCTGCCACACTGCAAAAATTGTTCAGGAATGGTTTGAAGAACATGAACAAGAGCTGAAGGGGTTGACTTGGCCTCCAAATTCAATCCACTGGAGCATCTGTGGGATGTGCTGGACAAACAAGTCTGATCCATGGAGGCTCCACCTCGCAACTTACAGGACTTAAAAGATCTGGTGCTAATGTCTTGTTGCCGGATACCACAGCACACCTTGTGGAGGCCATGCCTCAATGGGTCAGAGTTGTTTTGGTGCTTAAACATGTTAGTTATAAGTTGGAGAAGTGAAATTGCTAATTAACTTCATTCAGTTAAAAGAGCTTTGGCTATTTTTATATTTAAATGTACAAGTAAGATTATTTTATTTTGTATGGTGCTTATGTGTTTGGAGCAGAGGCTCACTGAAAAAAAAAAACTTGCAGTCTCAGCTTTTATTATATCAAGATAAAGTAATGTTGTAAACTATTATATGTTTAAAAAAATGTTTTGTACCTCCTGCATGGGAGTCTTTTCAGGTGATCCCTGGCTGAACAGCACCTGAATCGGAGCTCCTCTAGATTTTGTGTTTGGAGATCCCTTACCCAATGTAGCGACTTGACGCAACTTCGGCTTCCTTTTCTGAGAATATCACAATTTTACAGTTGTTATATGTAGAATTGTATACAGAAAAAAAATTAAAAATTGTATATAAAAATAAATATATGAATATAAAAAAATTTTAAACTAGTTATATAACTGGCTTACCACAGCCATTACCCAACCACCTGAGCCTATCCCAGGAACACTATCCAGAGCCTATCCTGAAAACACTATCCGGAGCTTATCCCAGGAACTCTGTCCGGATCCTAACACAGGAACATTATCCGGAGCCCATCCCAACAACACTATCCGGAGTTTATCTCAGGAACATTATCCAGAGCCTATCCTGGGGACACTATCCAGAGTTTATCCCAGGAACACTAATCTGAGCCTATCCTGGGGACACTGTCCAGAGCTTATCCCAGGAACACTATCCGGAGCCTCTCCTGGGGACACTCTCCAGAATTTATTCCAGGAACACTATCCAGAGCCTATCCCAAAAACATTATCCAGAGCTTATCCCAGGAACACTATCCGGATCCTATCCCAAAAACACTGTCCGGAGCTTATCCCAGGAATACAATCCAGAGCCTATCCTGGGGACACTGTCCAGAGCTTATCCCAGGAACACTATCCGGAGCCTCTCCTGGGGACACTATCCGGAATTTATCCCAGGAACATTATCCGGAGCCTATCGTGTGAATCCGAGGCCTGTTGTGGGAACACTGGGCATGACACCAGTCCATCGCAGGACATCAGGTGATATTTTACTCATGCATGAATGTAATTGAGTAATGAAAGCATGTTCTCTGCTGTAGTACCAAAAATGATATAGTAAGTAATTACATCCATGACGTCCAAGCTTATGATGCAGTTTTTAGTTTTATTCATGTAGGTACAGTGAAACTAAGAGATGCATTATGCAGTTTTTGTATTTAACTAGTAAGGAAAATTCTGGGCCCGACAAAAGTTCCTGAGAGGGGATGATCTTCAGTAGTACAGATTTTTGGAGGATATCCTGATATAAAAATAAGTCATGAGCTGCATCTTGCATATTTTTAGTTTAGGTGTGTTCACACTGGCAAACTCAGTAAGATTTTGGGCACTATTATCACTATTAATACTAAGATTGGAGAGTGACAGGCTGCCACGTGACATGTGGCGGAAGAGCGGGGCCACCAGATGGCGCTGCTGTTTCAATTTTGAAGAACAGCTGAGCAAGCGCTCTCCTGTGTAGTGTACTTAAGCAACAAATCAGTATAAATCGAACTTTTAAAATTGTCGGCTGTTCCTATGAAGTTAGTTAATGCTGAATTACAGGAGGTACCCCGCGGTAATTACGTTAGTACCGTACAAAATCGAGGTATTACATACTGAAACACATAGTATACAATAGAGTATGAAAAAGCCAGTTTGGTCTGCTCAGCTGCCAAAAGCTGCTCAAGCTGGTAGACCACAGTTACCAGGTAGTAAGTTACCAGGTACTAAGTTACTTTCCACCTTTCACCTTCCAGCACTTACCAGCTGCCAAAGATGGACTACCAGTGTTTGGCAGCTGGAGGTTGGTCTGACTAGACTGGATTTTTTGCAACAGGGATAGTTCTGAGACAAAGATCATCTTATATAAATCCATGCGACAGAGAAGTACCTGATGACCCACAGTGTGGTATTTAGGATTGTCTGCTGCCTTCTGGTGGCTGACCAGTGCATCTGCATGTCGTCCCCCAATCCCATCCACAGCATCACTTTCTTTATCTTTTTCTGCCTCCTTCTGTTTCTCCATCCCTCCATCCATCCCCTGGGTATTCAGATCATCTTCATCTGGGTGGCATGGCATCACTTCCTCTGTTGCTCATGATGCTTTTGAGAAGATCAGGTCAGATGAGAAGATGAGAGAGAGAGAAAGAGAGGGGGAGAGAGAGAGAGAGAGAGAGAGAGAGAGAGAGAGAGGACATAAATTTGCAGTATAGTCTTGCAAAGGACTCATCAAAAGCAAAGGTCAGATCTCAAAAGCATGAGCAGTGGTGAACCTATTAAACAGGAACTAGTTACACCACAAGCTTCACAGGATTTGAGCAAGACTGGAAATTGCAGCAATAGGCAACAAACCAAAAATCAGCTCTAGTGAAGCAGCTTGGAGGTGCCAATCTAATACCATTAAAAATACTAAAGCAACTAATCATACTACGCTCATACATACTAAACTATGCACTTAATGGCTTTCACACAAATCAGCACAATAAAAAAATGAACTTAAACTGATGTATCCAGACAGAAAAGTGGTTTCCATAATGACACATCCCACACATGCTATATTTTTACATTACGTCATCTAGTTGTTGTTTTTTTAAATCCAGTCTTCTAGTTTAAATGGTCAGTTAAGTCATTAGAATAACAGTTTAAAAATCACACAATTCAAAAAGAAACTACTGTAAATGTATGACAAATTAATCATAATGTGAAAATACCAACTGATTCCCATGAAGTTAAATGTTAATATATTGCCGTTAAAGAATAAATGCATGATTCACTAACCACACACACACATGCTTAAAGAGATGAGACACAACAACCCTCCCACGACACTACCTACCAAAACACCGGCTTTACTGAAGATCACTGAATAACTACATTTTCCAGGCAAAATATGGAAAGTCTCTGTCTCTATGTCATGCACATACAGTATCTTCTTTTAATCCCTGTCATACACATATATTCTTCAAATCTTTATACGCCATACACATATCAGTACATTGTTGGAAGTTAAAGCTGTAGTCACATAGATATAAAGGAAATGACAAGTTGCCCACCTGCATTAACATATTTCGTATCAACCCACACACGCTCACACATGAAGTGTTCAAAACTCTCAAGTTGAGATATGGACAGTGGATTACCTGGGTTTAGCTGCATCAATCGTCCTCAGCTAGCCATCTTCAGTCTTCCTCTCTGCTCCAGTATACCATCCAGACTCTTCTTATCCCTCCCTCTTTCTTTGTCCTTCTGTCACTCTACAGCAACTCTTTCAAAAGTAACTGGTCTAGCAAGAGAAGCTGGATTCTTTTGTATAGTCTTCCTCTTTACGGTTAAGGTGTGTTCTCCTAAGTTTTTTTTTTTCTATTCAGGTCTTGTCTGCTGTCTTAATCATTTTAACACGTACATAGATATGAAAGAGGAGATGATAATACACTAACATACTCAATCTTCAATTCTATTTTATTGTATGATGCTTTTAACAACAGGCATTGTCACAAAGCAGTTTTACAGAAAGCTAGTATGTAAATTTTGATCTCTAATGAGCAAGCAAGAGGTAACAGTAGCAAAGAAAAACTCCCTAAGACGACATGGGGAAAACTTGAGAGGAAGCAGACTCAAAAGGAAACCCATCCTCTTCTGGATGACACCAGATGATCGTAGTATTATTACTTTATAACTATACTATATGACTAGCATTATTATAAATCATTACAATGTACATTCACCGTCCATTTTATTAGGAACACCCATATTTCTGCACATTCAAGCAATTATCCGATTAGCCAATCATGTGGCAGCAGCACAATGCATAAAAACATTCAGATACAGGTCAAGAGCTTCATCTAATGTTCACATCAAACAGCATGGCTGCTGGTGGCAGACTGGCTGGATTGAGTATTTCAGAAATTGCTGCTCTCCTGGGATTTTCATGCAAAATAGTCCCTAGAGTCTCAGAACAGTTGAAGATTTGAATAAGACCAAGTGACATTTTTCCACTCTTCAAATGTCCAGTTTTGGTGAGCCTGTGCCCAATGTAGCCTTAGATACATGTTATTGGCTGGCAAGATGTGTCGTCAGCTGTTGCAGCCCATCTTCCTCTTTTCTTCTCACCACGGCTGCAATGAGTAATTATTTGAGTTATACCGTAGACTTTCTGTCAGCTCAAACCACTCTGGCCATTCCTCCTCTGACCTCTCTTATCAACAAGGCATTTTTGGCCGTGGAACTGCCGCTCACTGATAGAGACTGTTTTGCATGGAAATCCCAGAAGATCAGCAGCTTCTGAAATACTAAAACCAGCCTCTCCGGCACCAAGAACCATGCAATGGTTGACCACCCACAACAACAGAAGGTACAGTCACAAGTGCAGAAATCTCCAAACAGTAGAGCATCAGGATAATTAGGTGGATCCAGAGGGTGAGATGAGCCACAGCAGTAGAGGGTTATCGGGATCATGCTTCAGCATTCCTCTCCAACACACACTCACCCAAAAAAGTCTTTGAAATAAACAATATTATATGCAATCAGGAATTGAATAAAAAATATAGCCGGAAACCTGACAATCTAATTAGCAATCAAATTCTTTATACTGTATATGTTTCATTTAAAACACATACAACAGTACATGCTAACTAACAATGACAGAATGGTAGAAGGAAGCAGGAAAGTCTAAAAGTGTGAGGACAATTAGAAAAGGACTAATATGCCCAAAGTGGAATGCAGAATGTCAACATGCCAGTCATAAAACTTAGAAATGAAGAGTAAACACTGAAGACTCTGCACTTTCTGAGCATATAAGTGGTAATATCTCAAATCAACTTTGTGCTATGCCATGACTGGGAATCCGGAGTAGTTCCATGTGACAGTTTAGATTAATTACCTCACCTTTACACGTGAAACACTCACACACCCCCACAAACACCATAATGCTCACCTCAAGTTTGGGAAGCTGGTGACCTCTACACAGAGGACGGTGCACCGAATACAAGCAGTTTCCCACAATTAAAGGTTTGGAAAATAGGCTTGCTACTCTGGGAAGTGTCAGCAGTGATTTAGCTTGCTTCTTCATGCAGGTCCTGGAAGATGGCCAGGTTTACAGCTGATTATCATCTCTGCTGATCTGAAGACATGCCCTAGCCTGGCCTTGTCTGGACTGGTATAGTGGAGCTGAGAATGGTCATGGAGGTGTAGCACTGGTCCAACATTCCTGAGCTAGATTTTACGTCTCTGTTGAGCCTCCAAGACTGCCATGTATACAATCCTGGAAGGTTATTGTCCCCAAGAATTAAGAATTCAACAATAGGTACTGCTGGGCCCTGTACAGTTACAGGGAGTTGCAGATGAGGGTTTCTCCTGAAACATAAGTAAATGTGTGCATCCTTTCCTTTACTGTTGCCAGATAAGAGAAATGATTCAAATGGGTGACATCACAAAAATATTTGTGAAATAATTTAATAAAGGGGGTAAAGGGGGAAAACTAGGTTTAAAAATCTAGGTTTAATGTGTGCCTCACAAAAAATAATAACACAAGATGAAAAAATAAATAAATAAAAAAAATCTTTATTTAAGCATCATGTAGACAAGAATATATACATTAGGTCGGCCATAGTTTCACTGAAATTTCTTTCTCTTCAGTCTACAATAGAAGGGATTGATGTATTATGCATCTCTTAAAAGCCCAGCAATGGACTAGCCTCACACACAGTGTTCACGGGACAGGTTCCAGATCAACCGTGACCTTGACCAGGATAAAGCAGTTACTGAAGATGAATGAATGAAGTGTCTGAGGCCATGGCAATCATCACAGAATTGCTACAAGGCCATTACTTGGTGTTGAGTAAAAGCCTCTTATAATAAAATGTAATAAAATATAAAAAGTTTCTAACTTTGTGAATGGCCCCTGCCCCACTTTCTGTTACTTCTGAAATCACACGAAAGCAAATTAAAATTCGCAACCCAGCACACAGCTGCATTTAAACCAAAATGTGAACACATTTTTTTTTTTTGTGAAAATCAAAAAGCATGACATTTGATTTTTAGTCAACCTGCTTCATTATGTGTTGATTTTATAATTAAAATAAAAAACATACACAAGCATGACCTCATATAATGCACTGACATGATATACATATATTTCATAGGTTTCACAGGCTCTTAGATATAATGCTGAGGTTGAATTGAATGACCAAAGCAGTAGCTGAAAGAGAAATCAACTTTCTTTTTCAGTTCAGTTTCTTAATGCAGAAGTAAAGTTGGGCCTTGCAACCTAAAATAGCACATATAAACCATAAACAACCTGAAGCTTTTCCTACATGTGCCCACTTAAAACAAAACGTTCCAGCTGACACCTTAATACCTTTTGTTTGTCCCCTTATGACAACCCTAAAGGTTTAAAACAGTGTAGAACTGTTAAACAGAGGGTTTCCCTTTCACAAAAGGTACCAAGTAGAACCCCTTTAGAAAGCTAGAACCATTAACAATCCACAGAACACTTGAGTGATCTTTTTTAAACTAAGATGAAAAATAATGTTGCAGAATGTTAACTAAACTGAAATTCAGCAGTGCATATAAAATGTAATGCATAAAATAATACAAAACCCATACGCTAACAAAACAGTACAAACATATGTTCAAAAATGTCCATATATAGTTAGTGTGGTGCTGTACGCTGCAAAGCTGCTCAGATAAGAATACTAAAATGAATTAAAATAGGGAATGGTTTCTTTTGCTTTTAAACGTGTCCGGTTTGAAATGCACTTTTGATTACATTGCCATGAACAAAATATTTTGCTAAGCTGAGCAGCACATAACAGGCTTATAGTATCTACATTAAAACTTTAACATCTCACCTTAGCACCTGTGCAGTACAACCATAATGCTGTTTAAGAAAACTAAAAGTGTCTGTGCATCCCTGCTGAAATAGTTTGCACACACATAATAGACTGAAATTTCAAAGAATTTCTTAATTAATGTGTATCCATACTTGATTTAATTATAAGGAAAGAATGTGTTTTTGTGCATGTGCCACATGTGAGAGTTCAGGCATACTTGTCCTCTATGCTTTCTGCACAAGCATTCAAATTCATATCCTTCAGTCTGTCCACACATTCCTGAAGGAGTGGGCGTGGCAGGACGTTTTTCCCTCCTCTAGTGCCACTGTCAACCCAAACCATTAGCATCTGGTACTGGGCATCAGCAAATGCCCGGTTATCTCTCTCTGCCCTGCCAATGTCCTGCTCGGGGACATTCAGGCGACGCACCAGTTCCTTAAAGCGACTGACCGGGACGATGCTCAGCACAAAGTAAATAAACTCATGAGCTACAACGAGGAGAAATGGAATAAGAAAGAGAGGCAAGGTGTGAGTGTAATAAATGAAAAAACAACACACAAGCTACAGAAATGTTAACTATTGTTAATCATACTGCAGACAGGCAATAACACACACAAACACACACATACTTTTGACCTCTCTGGGAATGCAATCAGGTAGCACGGGGTCTGTCTGAACTGCTAACGGGCTGCTTTCATCCTCTTTGCTTTGTAAGCATGTATGTGTTTCTCTCTATGGGCAGCAAAAATAAAACAGTTCATATGCATCAATATCACAATAGGTAATCTTACAATCCCACATGGCACAAGCGTTTACAGCACACTACCTTTCCTACTTGCTTCTCTGGGTCACATGACACGGGTGATTCACTGTACAGAGTTTGCTTCCTCTTCTTCCAGAGCTTAAGTCCATTATGAAATAAAGTTATGTAAAACAAAGCAAGTACTGCACACAGACACAACCCCACGAGTATGAGTGCTGTCTGGAAAGAAGAACCTAGAAATGAAATCATATGCATGTTAGAGATAGAATAGTTTTAAAAAAAAAAAAAGTTAATAAAAGTTCATTATGACAAAAGTTAATTACTCTGTAATACTCAGACACTAGTCATCTTAGGGGAGATACAGCTTTATCATCAATTCAAATAGTGACTCAGCAGGTAAGGCATTAAGCACGTTTCGTGACACGTTTGATTTTTCTAGGGAAGTTCCCTGATTATTCATTTTCATCTGTCTGAAATCCGAATTGCCTTTAAGCCTCTGAGTCATGCCTGCTTTGAATTGAGGGATACACTAATGTATACTGCTGAGGTAACAAAACGATTTTATACTATATTTTTTGTACATATTACAAAGTAAGATTAGAATTTCACCCTTCCCCTCTCTAATACACACACATAAACACACATTTACACTTAGACAGCATTTGACCAGGTCAAGTGTTTGGTATCAGACCTGGTGTATGACTGCTAGGGTCCGTAGTCTTGACATGAGGTGGGCACAGGTCACTACACTTAGAACTGCAGCTGGAAAAAAGCACCAGATATTTTTCAGAATCACTACTCATGTCATACGTCATTTTATCTTTTTTACAGTTAGCTTCCCCACCTGAAGCTTCAGCACTATAATTTGATTGAAATGTAAATCATGGCATGGCATAATGGTGATAACGATAATGACAATGTCATTCAGATGCCAAAATTTAACAAAAAACTGGTCTGGCCAATCAGTTATAGCTAATTTAAATTCTTAGGACAAAAACAAAATTGTTTTAATCACACTTCCCACTTTGGAACACGTTTCACTGTTACCATATTGTTGTTATTCATACACCCATGAAGGAACTATCAACCCAATTTATTGAGGTCACATGTCTCACAGACGAATATAGAGTAAATGCAGACATTACACTCCTTACTAACTTTAACTGCAGAAGTTGCTCTTTTTTTTTTTTTAAATATAATGTCTCACACTGTCAAATCTGAGCTTTCCAGAAAACGTATAGTGCGCAACAGTGGGTTAACAAAACCATGAGTGCGTTTCACAAGTTTAAAATCTGCACTTACTGCAATACTGACAGGACAATAAAAGAAAGTTTTAAAATACTTTAGTAGAGTTTAGTCTACAACAATTAAATCTGTACAGGAATACATCAGTTAGTCTCCTGCTCATATCCAGCCATATTCTAATTTTACCGGTATTAACAATCTTGTGAGTGATTTGATTGGAAGTTAGGTAAAGCTAGATGTTTTGAAACTCAAACAAATACACTACCTCCATTCAGTGTTCCCTCCAAACACCCAAAACACATGCCTAGGCTGGAACATCTGAATTGCTTTTTGAACTGAAGTCAAAAGGAATTATGTTTTTTGTGACTGGTTGGACTTGATGGTTGGTCCACATCATTTGTTTTACTCATATTTACATGAGTGTGGTGCACCACAGAGACCAGAGTTTTTTTCTCTGACAGCTATTTGCCAAATAAATTAAAAAAAAATCACTGACTCAAGCTTTAATTATTAATATTAATATAGTAATAATAAATAGGCATTTGCATGCCTGGAAATAAACTCTGCGACTGTTCCAACCCAAAATGAACATGTGTGGCTTCAAAATTCAGATGATTCTGAAGACTGTGGTTCAATTGCATATGCTTGATAGTATTACTACATTACTCCATGATCAAATCAAATGTCTTACAGTACAATAATAATAATAATACTTACTTTGTGCATTGGGCACAGATTCCTTTAGCCACACGGTAATGGTTATATTTGCACTCACACACAGTGTTAGTCTGCCCATCACCTGATTAAAACATGGGATTATCATTTTGAAAGATTACAGTCAAGTTCAGCCATCAAATATTATACACTCAAATAAAGCTGTATGTCTGAGAGGGTATGTGTTATTTTGGTCTTATTTGGCTTCTGCTGTTAAGTCATTCAGTCACCTCTTTGCAGAGAAACAAAAGGGAAAGAACATGAACTGAGAAAGAGAGAGAAAAGAAAATCTTACATGGGCTTTTCTCCATTTCACCATCTCCACACTTTCGACAGAGTACGCACGACATTGTAATTTCATTTACTACATCTTTGTAGTATCCTTTCTGACAGCCACATACTCTATCTTGATTATGCGTGCAAGGTGCTATCTCAATTTCCTTAGCTGTCGGGATAGAGTAAGAAAAAAGGAATAAAAAATTAGAGGCAATTTTTTTAAAGCATAGCTGAACAAACATAAGCATAAAAATATGGATGAAAACGTAATTACAATCCGAGTCGCATTGTTCACGGCATGAAAAGCAGTTTCGGAAATGGTTCATGTTGTCCTGATACGTTCCAGGGCTGCATTTATCACAGTTTGACCTCATACCCTTTCCTAAGCACATCTCTCTTAGTTTATATCCTGTAAACAGAGAAACAGAGAGTGTGACAAATTCATTTAAAAAGGGTCATTGTGAGAAATTACACCAGGGTAAAAATTTTCTGAATGTATCACAGGTATCATCATTAATAAATAAAGTATTGTGACGTGTATCAGGCATTATGAAAGAATCACTGGGGTTTTTTTTGTCATTTCGCCCACCTCTACCTTGGAAGAGGTAATATCTTCTTAAGAATTATATATATAAGATAAGATTTGTAAGTTTTGTTTTCTAGTCATCTGGGGCTTGTTTTACCTGGTGGACACTTATCACAGCAGAATCCATCATGAGGGTACTCGTTCTCTGAACATGACACCGAGCTGTTAAAGTTGTTCTGCCCTTCTGTAGCATCACATTGCCTTAAAACAGTCTGGTGTAAACAAACCAAGAGGTGAGTTATGCGCACTGGTGTTGCATGAATGACAAGAAAACTCAAGCTATCTTAATAATCTTTAAATGATACAAACAGAATATGTTATTCTCATGTTCTTAATCATTCCTTAGTATCAGTGTTAAGGCACTTCTTACCAGCAGAAATAAAATGTATGGCACACATATCTTTTTCCATTTCCCTGTGTGGTGCCTGCTTTCCATTTTGGCATTTGGTGCTTAGTTTCACTCCATTACAACTCTGACCAGAAGAAAAAAGGAGAACTGTAATAAAAAAAATATATATATAATGAAATATCTCCTTATCAAAAGATTACAACTGACTCTTCGTGATTTCACTTAAAACGAATTTATTTGCATATGGAAATGGCTCATTAGTGACAAACTCTACTTGAAGTCGCGACAACTTCCTTCTTTTCTCCTGAGGGCCTGTGAGACATTTTCGAGGAAATGGGACGTTACGGTCGCTCAATATGCGTCTATTTTCATTTTTACAAAAAAGCTGATTTAAACAACTGTTACAAGCTCGCTAGCGGTTTTTCTGGCTACATGTAGGTCTCTGACGTTATAACCAAATCGCGAATAATATAAAATGTCGTCTGTTTTTTCCACTTTTTTAACTTTCTATATCACTCCGCCGCCCACAGCTAGCGATACTTATCTCAAAGTTTCCGTGACCGTGATTCAGTCGAACTTACGGAACACAAGACTTGACGTTTACCTGCTCTCAGCCGGATTCCACAACACAGACAGCTCTTTAGTGCTCATGAGGTTTGAGGAGTTACAACTGTTAATTTAAAAAGAAAGAAAGAAAGGAAAACCACGTAAGCTCGAGTTAG
Source organism: Pangasius djambal (assembly GCA_022985145.1). Lineage (NCBI taxonomy): Eukaryota > Metazoa > Chordata > Actinopteri > Siluriformes > Pangasiidae > Pangasius > Pangasius djambal. The sequence goes on along the minus strand of CM040975.1, from coordinate 17,940,821 downwards.
TCCATTTCTTCAGCGAAGAAAAAAGGAAGGCAGGCTTTACCGAGAAACTGCGTCACGTGCACGCGCTTCTCCTCTCAGTCAGCAGAGAGCCACTGGTTCCACTGTTAAGGATTCAGCCAGTGAGTGCAGTGACGCAGTGAAATATGAGCCTCTTAATTCTTCGGAATCAAGTCTCACCACTGGAGTAGTACATTGCTCGAGTGTTTTGGAGGATTGTGCTACTCCACACTTCATAAAACACTGCTCTCTAATGCTTAAAAAACCTTTGAGGAATAATAACTCAAGGGAGCAGATTGAGAAAAACTAAGATTGGCTAAAATAAACTAAAATTGTCGCTGCCGGAGAGCTTGAAATTTCAACATGTGACAGGGAAATGTTATTGCATCATAAAATATAAGAGTCTACCATGTTCGAGTATGCAAATGTAGGCCATGAAACACTGGCAAGTGTGGGGCGATGCCAGTTTGCATTAGATATATTTAATCTGTATATACTAATGAAGGTACAGGTTCAAGGCACTCCTGTGTCTTTCGGCTGAGTTCAAACTACACGCCTCTTTGTACAACATTCTTGCACAAATTATTGCACCATATGAGCAACTTGATAAGGGCCAGATTGTGATGACTAGACAACAGGGTTATAGCATCATAGCAAAATGGCAGGTCTTGCGGTGTGTTCCTGGTATGCAGTGGTTAGTACTTACCAAAAGTGGTCCATGGAAGGACAACCAGTGAACCGGGGACAGGGTCATAGGTGCCCAAGGCACATTGTTGTGCATGGGAAGAGAAGGCTAACCCGTCTGGTTCGATCCCACAGAAGAGCTACTGTAGCACAAATTGCTGAAAAAGTTCATGCTGGCTATGATAGAAAGGTGTCAGAACACACAGTTTGCTGCGCAGCTTAGTGAGTATGGGGCTGCGTAGCCCCAGACCGGTCAGAGTGTCCATGCTGAGCCCTGTCCATCGCCAAGCACGCCTACAATGGGCATGTGAGCATCAGAGCTGGACCATGGAGCAATGGAAGAAGGTGGCCTGGTCTGATGAATCACATTTTCTTTTACATCATCTGGATGGCTGGGTGCAAGTGTGTCGCTTACCTGGGGAAGAGATGGCACCAGGATGCACTAGGGGAAGAAGTCAAGCCGGTGGAGGCAGTGTGATGCTGTGGGCAATGTTCTGCTGGGAAACCTTGGGTCCTGGCATTCATGTGGATGTTACTTTAACATGTACCACCTACCTAACGGTATTTCCTAATGGCAGTGCCCTATTTCAGCAGGATAATGCACCCTGCCACACTGCAAAAATTGTTCAGGAATGGTTTGAAGAACATGTCAAAGAATTCAGGGTGTGACTTGGCCTCCAAATTCCCCAGATCTCAATACAATCGAGAACCTTTGGGATGTGCTGGACAAACAAGTCTGAACTTACCGGATTTAAAGAATCTGCTGCTAATGTCTTTGTGCCAGATACACCATTAGGGGTCTTGTGGAGTCCATGCCTCAACAGGTCAGAGCTGTTTTGGTGGCCCAAGGGGGACCTACACAATATTAGGCAGGTGATTTTAATGTTATGGCTGATCGGTATATACATATACATAGTAGATACTATATACTGTATATATACAGTTAGGTCTGGAAATATTTGGACAATGACAGAGTTTTTGTGATTTTGCCTTTATACACCACCACAATGGATTTGAAATAAAACAGTCAAGATGTGCTTGAAGTGTAGACTTTCAGCTGTATTTTAAGAGGTTCCACAAAAATATGGCATTTACCATTTAGGAATTACAGCCATTTTCAACAAAGTACCTCCATTTTCAGGGGCTCAAAGGTATTTGGACAAAGTGACATAATTGTAAATATAACCATAATTTTAATACTTGGATGAAAATCCTTTGCAGTCAATGACTGCCTGAAGTCTGGAGCCCATGTTCTCAAA
>CM040975.1:17906617-17932484 GCA_022985145.1 Pangasius djambal | reverse complement strand
TGGTCAAAAATTCCTATAAACACACTCCTCAACCTTGTGGACAGCCTTCCCAGAAGAGTTGAAGCTGTAATAGCTGCAAAAGGTGGACCGACATCATATTGAACCCTATGGGTTAGGAATGGGATGGCACTTAAGTTCATATGTGAGTCAAGGCAGGTGACCGAATACTTTTGGTAATATAGTGTATATATATATATATGTGTGTGTGTGTGTATATATACATATATATATATATATATATATATATATATATATATATATATATATATATATATATAATGTCATGTATCACATACAGCATGTATAAATTCTAGCTATCACAGATGATCATTTCTATGCTTATAAATTGATTTTATTAAGGGAATTAATATCCATAAAAGTTATTAAAGTTCACTTATAACACCTCTGGACAAGTCTGTAAATTATGGCCCACAGGCGTCATAGGTGAAACACTATAGAAACAGTCTAAGAGTTTTCTGTCAGTTCAGCCTAATGAGCATAGAGATTTTGCAGAACTCATCTAAATAGCTTTTTTTTTTAATTCAGCCTGAGCTCTGTACATTTGGGCATTCTTCATCTAATAAACATTTTTAGGTCTTTGGATTGATCTGTGGAGTAAGGTCAATTACTAATGCATCTACTTGTGTGATATATGTTGCTCTGACTGTAGACATGGTGTATAAGGTGAACTGCTCTAACAGCACTGATGCAATGTGTGACTGCGAGAGTGGATATAAATGCAGCGGTGAGCCATGCACAGACTGTGTGAAAAGCACAACAGTACCAACAACAACAACAACAACAACAACAACAGTAAACTCTAATGCCAACAACCAACCAACACCCTCCCAAGGTGGGCATCACTTACAATAAGCACATGCACGTGATGTGCATTCTTACTCACTACACTTATAAATACACACAGAGTAAAGACAATCACCATGCATATTACATATATTGGCTTTCAGTTTCCAACATAATGTCCATAGCAACATTCTTCTCATGTACCTGTATATACACAAACACAAATAGAAGTTTACAATGTTGACTTATTCTTTCTCTCTTTTCTCCCACTCACTGTTGTTCGATCTCTCACAGACATTGTGTGGATCACTCTGAGTCTGTGTTGTGTGTGCATTCTGCTTACCTGTTTCATTCTCATCAGCAGACACACAACTCCACGTGGATGGCTCATGTTGGCTTCAGCTGGTCAGTAACACTCCCCTTTAATTCAAATGATACAATATTTATAACTTTCAATAATAAGCAAAAATATGCTATTTTACTTAGTTGTCTGGTTGCATTATTTTAGCAGCTGCCTAATTGCTTTATAGGTTTATTGGGGGGGCCGAAGAAAACTTGTGCCGTATCCAGTCAGTGCACAGATGATGAGGAAGTGCCGATGCCGGTCCAGGAGGTGTGTGGATATAAAGACTGGCAAGAAGAAGCCTGATAGAGACAGAGGGAAGAGGCAAGAACGAGGCAGGAAAAGGCACATAAGAGTGTGGATTGACTATGTATTGTAACACAGGCTCATGAAAGGAGGAGCAAGAGACACACTCTTCCTGGACCCAAACTAATGGGATACTGAGAGAGAAGGGAAAGGATAGACACCCCATAAGTCCACTGTATAGCACAATTCAACTACTTAATACTCCAGTGAAACAAGGCCTCAAGTCTAATTTAATATCACATTTTACAAAAGGAGGTGGCATGGTGTTTGATCCTAAGTGCGGGTTACTTTCTGTGTGGAGTTCTCCTCATGTCCTTGTGTCTTTCCTCCAGATTCTCCATTTTCCTCCCACCTCCCAAAAACATGAATGCAGATGGATTGGTTTTGATAAATTACCCCTAGGTGTGAATGATTGTGCACCCTGCAATGGTACCAGTACCATCCAGGATGTATTCGTGCCTCACTCCCAGTGTTCCCACAATAGGTCCTGGATTTACAGTTATTGAAGATGAACAAATGATTTTTTAAAAATAGCTGCATTCATTTTAATGGTTTAAAAAAAACTAACAAAAGTGAAATGCTCTGGATTTTTTTCCATTTTTTTGGAAAGCTTACTGTCTATATTTTTAGGATTTTTAGAATAATTATTGTTCGTATAGATATTTGTTTTCACTCTGTGTGAAAGGTCTGATTGTTAGTAGTTGGCCAAAGCAAAGGAAGTTTAGTAATAATAATAATACTTGGAGTCCATAGCAGCCCACAGAAAACTTCGTACGCTTTTTATGAAATTTGACAAAGCAATTTTGTTGTACACCGCTGAAGCACTCTAGTGCCACCAACAGGGCAACATACGACAAACGTTTGCAATAATAACTCCGCAACTCAACGTCATAGAAATGTCAATTCCTCTGTCCTCTGATTCTTTTAGTTATGCCAAGTTCAAGCTTCTTCTACAAATTTGTCCACTCAATATGCAAAGACGTTTTCTAGTGAAGTCCTCAAACAGGAAGTGAAGGCATATCTCAGTATATCCTGGCATTCAGACCAAAAGTTGCACATGAATGAAGGACCAGGACCTAAAGACCTGAAAACTCCAAAAGGTTTTGTCTAAATTCACCTCTAGGGAGTGCTATAATTCACAAATTAGTAAAACTGCTCATAACCTTTGAACTGCTCAACACGACATCAAATCATGATTCTACTTTCTGTTGCAACAAACAGTAAGTAGGCCAATTTGAGTTTTAACAAAACCATTTTTTCACTTACTGTCCTAGAAATTTTGTAAAATCATCACAAAATTTTGGTCACAGCATAGTAAGACCCGCCCGAACAAAACTTGTTCCTCCCATTTTTTATGTTTGGACTGTTATGGACATAAAGTGCAAACGAATTTGACAGAAAAGTCACCAAACTGGAAGTGAAGCCATTACTCAGGAAAGCTTTTAAGTATTGACAACAAACTACATAATGTTAACAAATAAACAAACTTCGAGTTAATTTGCAACTTGGGAGGGCTACTGTAAAGAGGAAGCGAGGCAACAGGCTTGAAATATTGACATCAAATTTAGTATATTTCCTTGTACTAAGAAACTACTGTCCTAGACCACTTTTTAAAATAAATACAATAGAAGCAAAAAGAACAGAAAATGCCAAGTTTCAGGCTGGAGCACTGCTGCTGTATGGCAAGGAGTACTTGTTAGCTAGCTGTGTAGAGATGCTGGTGTGTACTGTACTATATCTGATTCTGAGCACAATAGATTACATTAAGTTATCCATACTGTATACTGAGAATTTTGTTTGTGGGTTTTTTGTTTGTTTGGTTGCTTGTTTTGTTGTGGGAAAAACTTGATTAAAAAATTTAAATGCATTTCAAAATTTGTATTTCGTATAAATGATGTAAACCTTTATTCATCACTACTGTGTTAAATGAAAAATAATGTCTATATTTCTTCTTGGGAACATATACAATATATACAGTATGTAGAGGAGCTTATGTGTAATAATGAAGAATGTTTAAGTTTAATAAAATATGGTGGGAATAAAAGTTTTACCAAGTCGTTTTTGTGGTGAAACTGTGAAGCCTGTGTTTGAGGTTTTAGCAGTTTGTATATGTGGTACATGAGCTCAGGTGCTTGTAAAGCATAGGTGACACAGATACTGGTTTTGCCTTAGGTAAGCAAGTAAAGTAAAACCCCTCAGTTCGCATGTCAAAAAAGGAAGTAAAGGCAATTTGAATTTATGGCACGACTATCTTTCTTTAATTATACAGATTTACAGAGGAACACAGAAAAAAATCAGATTTACAATAACTTAGACTAAAAAGTCATGTGCAAATTCTTCCTAATTTTGAATGCAGTCACTAAATCTATATATTCCTAATAAGCTGAAACACTTAAAACTGTCTGGCATTAAGTATATATGCATTGCATCCAGATGCAGTTTTTATCCAGGCCTTATGGAGCTTTCCATTACTCTTCATTGAACATTGTCCCATCACACATGCTAACACACGTAAGCATGCTTTCACAGTCAAACACACACAAAGCTGCCTTTTCACAGGATTATGGCCAAGATGTCCAGGTTAGAGTTAGATGGTATAGTCTTTTTTGCCTCAAAGAAGCTCTCAGCCAGGAAGAAGACAGGCTTCAGACAAACAAAACCCAGGGCCAAAGCTGTGAGGCACCATAAACAAAACTCACACAGCAAACAAAGAGGACTAAGGTTTATATCCATCACAATCCTTCTTCTTTTGACATGTGACACTCCTTCCCTTGCTCCTGAGAGGGGAAAGAGATGTAACTGGTGTCCCTGTTCCTTTCCTCCTTGGACAGAGGGATCGTAGGAGAGGAAGGACTGTGGATTTCACTATTGTTTAAAGGCTGCTGTCGGAGATCCTCTTCATCCTTGTCTCCTCCATTCAGTCCAAATTGGTTCAGCAAGCTGACGAACACTGTACCTGCACCATATATGTGGAGAGGACCTGAAAGAGGCAGATTGTAGATATAGTCTAAAGAGGCTCAACTGTATAATTATCATATTGGTTTTCCTCAAGAATTATATCAACATATTGATTTTAGAATGTGTAAACATTCCAAATTCTCTACAAACATCCAAAATTATGTCCAAGCATCCATTATTCTCTCCATGCAAACTACATGACTGATTACTATACACTGGAAGATATGGACCATTCCTGAAAACATGGCTGAAGGTGTTACTTTTGTGTTTAACACTAAAATGAATAATATAACCATAAATAATTAAAGAATTATCTTAACCAATATGGGATGTACTGTGTTGCTGAAAAGAGTAAATGATTTTGCACAGAATGTGATCTTTTAAACTTTTGTGTACTATCTTGGCATAACAGCCCCTCCAAAAGTATTGGAATGGCAAGGCCAGTTCTATTGTTTTTGCAATTCACTGAAGACATTTGGGTTTGAGATCAAAAGATGAATATGAGACAATTTCAGCTTTCGTTTCCTGATATTTACATCTAGATGTATTAAAAACATGGCACCTTTTGTTTGAACCCACCCATTTTTCAAGTGATCAAAAATATTGGAACATGTGACTGCCAGGTGTTTTTTTGTTGCCCAGGTGTGCCATGTGAGAGTGATTGTTTATACAATTAATAACCCTGAATGTCTACTCTTGGTTTGAGCCCTGGGTTTCGCCTGTTTTTCACCTGCATTTGTTGTTAAAAAGGAAAAGCCAACATGAAGACCAGAGAGCTGCCTATGGGAGAAAAGCAAGCCATTTTGAAGCTGAGAAAAGAGGGAAAATTAATTAGAACTAAAGCAAGAAACCACTGGTGTACCAGTAACTGGTGTAACAACCAGACATCAAACAAGGGAAACAACAGCAGCTGATGGCAGAAACATTGAGAGAGCTGTGAAAAAAAAAACCAAAAACAGTCAGTGACATCACCAGCAACCTCCACAGGGCAGGGGTGAAGGTATCACAATCCACCGACTGAAGAAAACATTTAGAGAAGAAATGTCAGCAGTAAGAATAAGAAGGCCAGATTGGAAATTGCAAAGAAATACAGAGAATAACCACAAAAGTTCTGGAACCAAGATTAACCTCTACCAAAGTGATGGAAAGGCCAAAGTATGGAGAAAGAAAGGATGTGCTTATGATCCAAAATACACAAGCTCATCAGTCAAGCTTATCAAGCATGGTGGAGGTAGTGTCATGGCTTGGTACTTGCATGGCTGGTTCTGGAATGGGTTCACTAATCCTTATTGATGATGTAACTCATGACAGCAGCAGAGTGAATTCAGAGGTCTACAGAAACATTCTATCTGCCAACTTACAGAGAAACGCATCTAATCTAATTAGGAGGAACTTCATCATGCAGCAAGACAAAGACCCAAAACACACTGCCGACACAACAAAGGTCAAAATCAAATGATCTTAAGTTTCTTTAAGTTTAACCAATCTAGATGTAAATATCAGGAAATTAAATCTGAAATTCTGATCTATCCTCTCATATTCATCTTTTGATCTCAAACACAAATGTCTTCAGTGTACAGCAAAAAAAAAAACAAAAGAATTGGCCTTGCTGTTCCAATACTTTCAGAGGGGACTGTATGTTTGTATACAGTCTATAGGTTTGGAGGGTGAGCTAGAGCTTTGACATGGTGCTGCAAATAACCTACCTAGATTTCCAGAAGCCGGAAGAGGTTGCTCTCTGCTGGCTGGCTGAGGAGTGGGACAGTCTGTGTTAGTAGTGCTAGGTATTTGTGTGTGTGTCTCCTGGGCATGGAGCTGTTTGATTGGCTTGTTTATTTCAGAGGATATGGCTTTACTGTCCTCCTATAACCATTAATGGAATAATCACACAATGACTATCGTGAACACTGACATATTGATGTATAAATTATCAATATATAATAGAGGAAATTATATACGTAAAATAAAATTTCCTCTAATGAATATTGATAATAAAAGTTATAATAGGTGTTCAGGCATAGACTCATACCTTTTGCTTTCGTACCGAGCATTGCTTTAAGCCTGGTGGATGAAAGAATAATGAAAACGCTGATGCTAATAATAATAATAATAATAATAATAATAATAATGTGAACAATCGGTCAACAGGGCTATTGTTAAAAGCCTACCAGAATAAAATGCATGTGTATTTATGTATGTAGGTATGTGTACGCGAACTTACGTTTTTTTAAGCAGTCTATTTTTCTTCGTTTGTAGAAATAAAACGTGATGATGCTGAATAAAATACACAGAACTATAAACAGAATGTATAGCTGCAACATTGGACCTGTTATAAAGACAGAAGAGAGAGAGTTGTGTGATCATAAAACACCAGATGCTATAAAACCAGGACAACATCATTTCAACAAGGAGTAGAGGGATTTAAGCAGTACTGTGAAATTGGCTCTGACCCTGTGGCCCCTTTGTTTGTAGAACAGTGGAAACGGGCGTGCAGGAGGTCCATGCTGGAGGGTGCGAGGTGGTCTGCGCTGGGGCATAAGAGGCAGTCTGTGCGACAGTGTGAGAAAAGGTCTGTGCAGGTGAGTGAGAGGTGGTCTGCACAGGTGGCTGCTGTTTACACCTCATGCACTGTCCTGTGTACTTATCTGTCTTAATGCAAACAAACCCTTTCATACATTGACAAACCACATCAGCCACCTTGCTGCATGGACTCACCACCTGCAAGTGTAACTCTAGCACATTTCCCCACACACACACACACACACACACACACAGAGAGAGAGAGAGAGAGAGAGAGAGATGAATGCAGGTAGAAATGTAAGTCTTTCCACATATTAACCTTTACATATTAGGCATAGAGCATTGCTATGTCTTACTGAATGTTCCTTTCTTATGCAGCATGACATTTTTTCTCAACAGATATAAAGTTGACATCGATACCTGCTCTGCAGTCCATAAAGCAGTGAAGGCAGCTATACTCTTTGTTGGTCTTGTTGGTGAAAGTATTATCAGGACAAGGTAAACATTTGGTACACAATTTCTGGTACGTTCCTGCAGGGTGACAAAAAGGCGAGGAGGAAGAAGAAGAGATAAGAAGATGTAAAGAGGTTAGTGGAAATGGTGTGAAACCTCACACACATGCACACACACACCACACAGGTGATCAGAGCTGCTTGGCTGAAATGACTTATAACTGTACAGGCCTGGTCTAAATGATGAGTGGTCAGTGTATGTTTGTGTGCATTTAATACACGTCTAATACAGAGCATAACTACAGTCACATAATATATACAGAACGTATGTTGGCAAAGGGTGGTTGGTGTACGGGGGAGTGAGTGTGAGTGTGTGGCAGACAGGTTTGTGCTGACAGACGAGAGACGAGAACAGCAAAACAGGACGTTAAGCGCACACAGAGACAAACCGAGCGGTGTTCTAGAGAAGGAAGTGGTTTTGATGATGTGTCAGGCCATATTATTTCCCATCAGAGAAGGAGATGGTGGGGCAGGTACCTATCTTTTCAACTCTTGTAAACCACAAATTACTGTGATAATACAACCTGAAGTGTATAAATCATGGATCTCCTAGACTAAAACTAGACTAAAATAATTGTATATAGATTCTAAAAATTAAAATGAGTGTTCATAAGCACTGACACACAAAGTGAGTCGAGCAGTCAGTGTGAGACAAACTATGAGACAGAAGCACTATGCACATTCAGGTGCTGCTCTCTCACCTGCAGGACATTCTGTGCAAGAGTCTGCTGCCCTGCGATGTCGGGTTTCAGCTTCCTGCTCAGTGCAAGCAACAGAGAAAAGCATGAGTGCTGTATTAAATTCATGCATAAGGACCTGCATAGGTTGTGAAGAGACACCAAGTGACACTACTGAAGAGTTCAAATGTTTGCACATCTTTGTTTTTAGAATGTGACATTTAAAAGAGCGACAACAGATTGTCATGTCAGCTAAATTATCACAGTGCCAGCATAATAATCAATGGAAATCACTACAAAAGGGGGCCTGTTATCACAACTTTCCATAGCTTTCAAAAGCAAGCAGAAAATGTTACATATTCCACATGTTTTCTACAGATATTAATCTCAAATACTAATGAATAAACAAATTACACTTTTGAAATGAGCCTATTTTAGTAGTGGTTTGTAGATTCATAGTAGATAATAGCATAATAATGAGGATTTTACCAGAGGAAGGCTGGAGGTCAGATCACTCATTAGAATGAATATGACAACATGCAGCACCTTCACTGACATCTACAATCATAAAGTGAGTATAAGCTCAAGCTGAAACATCAGAGTATTATAAAAATAGCATGAACATAATTCAATATGTACAGACATAATTAAACAGTAACGGTCCATTATGTATGTTTTTGAAAAATCCTTATGCAAACATGTAGTAAATATTAAACAACAATCTCCTACTGAAATTATTGACACTTTTTGTTTCTAAAACCAATAGGTTCGGCCAGCACAAGAGAAAATTCTAAGTTTAAATAGTTTTAAAGACTGGATACACTTTACTAAGACACACATTTTATTTAATCAACTCATTAAATAAGTATTTTTGAGTCCCAGGAAAGGAGCAGAATTGTTATGAAATAGATTTGCATGAAGCTGGACAGAGTACTGATGAACTACTAGACATTTCTCCTAGCTAAACTGTTTCCTTGATTTAAAAGGTTCCTAGAGTTATCAAAGTATAACTTGTGTAGATGGAAATGAAGGCAATCCTGCCATAAGACCAATGCTAAAGTAAATAAGAAATAATAAAATAGTGAATAGCTCCTGTACCTTGCACTCAGTGCTGTTCCGACCGCCTCCAAATATTGTTTTCACTCTCTGGTTTCTCTTGTCTTATTTGTGAGTCTTGCCCTTCCCTTAGCTCATTGTTTCCTCTTCTGCTGTCTTCCTGTCACTCTCCTCCCTTTTCTCTAGTTTTCTTCAAGCTAAAGCTCTACTCCAGAGAAAATACACAGATACACACTCCAAAAATATTCAAATTTCATCATCACTTGTACTAAATTGATCTTTTCCTTATTTATGTGTTGTAGAAAATATGCATCATATGGCATATTATATTATACAGAGTGAGGAATATCGTATACATGTACACACACGACATATACAAGTAAAGCTCGTGCACACACAAATTTCTCTCAAAAACATCTCCTTGCCAAAACATTTGATTCACCTGTACATGTTTCACTTGTAGATGGTTCACTTGTGTGTTACACACTCTCTCCGGTCCTGTGCTGTATTTCCATTTGAACATCAAATAGTTCGCGATAGAAAAGGTCAGATTTAGCTCATCTGTACTCAAACACACACATGCACACGCTCACACACGCACACACTATTTTTTCCAGTTGTACCTTATTGTGTCTATGTGTGTGAAAGAGAGAGATGTCACAAAAGAGGAAAAGGCAGAATGAATCAAACAATGACATGAAAACTCCACTCTGCTTAGCATTAACTTTTATTTTTCAAGTCTTTATAAAGCTCCAGTCTTTCAGTACTCGTTAAAGCAGGCAACTCATGTTTGGCCTTGAGATACATACATGTTAATGAGTCCATTCACCCTGTCAAAAGACTGATTTAAATTGCGCAAAACGTTGCCGTGTGGTTCGGCTATACGCCGCCTACCTTTTGTCCTCCCTTTAAATATCATAGTCAAGAGTTTATTAATTACTTCCTAATCTGCTATACAGCTAAATATGGATCCTACTTAACATTCTGGATATTATAGCCAAATATTTCAACAAATACATTTTGTTACAACTACATTGAAGTGAGACGAAATATTCTTCTGACAGGGATAGTGGACTCGCATGAATTGTCGTCAGTTTTATACTAAATATCCTTACTGATTTCCTCTAGGTTACAACATTATAGCAATCATACCAACATTTTGAATAAGCATTCTTATTTTTCCTTTGCTTTTGTTTGTTTTCTCTATTACATGTTTAAACTTTGGTGAACACACCCTGAGGAAATTACTTCTTGTTTCTGAAAAGTATCTCATACTTCTAAAGCTGGTTTAGATTTGGTACTATTATTAAACATAACGTCCACATGTACAATCGACAACTGAAAATTTTGCACAGTAATTTGGCATTCAAGATCATACAATCAGCAAACGGCTTTCCTATTTCAGTAAACAACAAGTAAGTTCCTGTGAAGAATGTATTCACACAACAGAGCAAATCAGAACACACACACGCACACTTACAGAAAAACACAATCTGAGGCAAAAAATAAATTAAAAAAAAAAAGAAACGAGAGGAGTTTTCAAACAAAATGAGAGTCATATTTCTCTTTTTGTTTGAGTGTTAAGGTATTCAACAACTTAAAAGCACAAGATTGCAAGCCAGATTTCTGCAAAGCCATATAAAGGAGATGTCTGAAACCTTTACTCAAATTAGGACATCTTTATACACTAAAAACAAGTTTTAACAGGACAAGAACACTGACTAGGTGAATCTGCTTTTAAAACAAAGGGATGACTTAAAACAAGAGTGAAAACAGAACCAGATAAGAGGACAGAAGCTGAAAATGGACAAAAACATGTTTTGGAGACAAAGCAAATCTGAATATGCTTTAAACCTACTGCGCTATCAGTAACATTACATTAAGAGCCATTCGCACTTTTCTTATTGCACAATACTCATATAGCTTACATACAGATATTACAGATTTTTACTCTTTGCCCTAGTAAAGCAAATATTTACAAGATGGGGATCAGCACCGTGTATGGAAGCATAGGGTCCTGACTTTCTATACTGCTGAAAGCCTTTTGCCTGACGCTCACGTCACATTTGGCACATTTATTATTCCAACTACATTAAGGACTGCAGCAGTGCATGTTTTATCTCTATGATGCCTCAGGTTGCCTCAGTTTTTTTTTTAATTCATCTACAATCATCTTTTTTTTTTTTTTTAATCCCTCTACAGTCGTCTCCTTACAATCGAACGATTTACTGTTCCAGGGTACCTGTGAGTAGCACTGATATATTTATAACCATCCTGGCCACCTTATGTCAGTTGGAACATGTGAAGCCAAACCATCATGCTGTATCCCGTTCTGCATTTTAGTTCAACAAACTCTAATGCAGTTTCAATTCCATATTAGTGCAGTAGACTCCAATACAAATCATGCATACACCCACACACATCATGTAGACGTTCATTTCCTTTAGCAGTATGTAATATGTCAATTTAGACATTATGAGTCATATATACATCAGAATAGTTTATCTGGAATCTTGGGCCCATCTTTCAAACTGCGTAATGCCTGCTATTTTGGGTAAATTTTAGGAGGACAGTGATATTTATTTTAGCATAGTACTGATTTCAGTTTGGTCAGCCAAACAGTTTGGATTCAGCATTTACTCCAATTCACTTAAGAAGATTTAGTCATGTTTTTCTTCGAATGATGTAGACAGATGAGGTATAAGTCACTTTGCTGGTGTTGAAAATGCTCGATTTGATTGACCAGCCTTATTGTGTATTGTGGAAGGAAGAAATGATTTCAGCAAAAGCTTTTTGTCCGAGGTGATGCCCTCAGAGCAGAGATAAACTATTATGCAGATTTAAAAGATGACTGCAAGAATATAAATGATTTTCTTTCAAGATTATACAACAGTCCAAAGCAGGTCAGACTATATCTGTGACAGAAAAATGTTCTTATTAATGCTTGACCGCAGGTTAGTTTTTCAGTTCAAAAAATGGCGCATGAGTGGACAGTGATGACTGACGGTGAACTTAATGATGACATCTGCAAAGTTATTTCACAACCACAGTGCACGAAACAGAGCTATGATCATATAGATGTCAGCAGGACTATTTGTGTACATTTACTATTATGGCAAACAGTATGAAGTATTTTACAGCAGAGGTACATATGAGGCCTGTTGTGTAGAGAGCAAAAAATTCCCAGGTTAGATCCTGAACTCACAGATACTTCTGCAAGGTAACTGTGTCCTATAACGACAAGAATTACATTACTTGAAATATCCATGAAATCCATGATCCATGAAACAGGTTCCTGAAATTGTCAAGTCTATCAGTCTCAATTACTATCATCAGGGGTTAGTCAATGTCTGCAAAACTGTACTGCAAAAACAAATTCATGTGACTCTTATGAGGTAATGTTGATTTCATTTGGCCCCTGATTTTTTTTTTTTTTTTTTTTTATAATTAGTGATCTAAGAGTCTAAGTAGTCTATTCACTGGGAAAAGCATGAGTTGAGCAGTGTTGCACCAGAACCTGTGGGATAAATATGGCTTAGGTTTAACAGTGAGATGAGAGTTATGAGTAAGCTTCACAACTCTTGTTCTTTTTCCTTTATCAAGTTGTTCTTTATTATCTTCCTCCCTCTACAGTCTTCTCTGTTCCTGTCCCATCGTTTGCTTCTACACCTCCACCAGGGCCAGGACATGGGGAATGACTGAAGGCAGTAACAAAATGGAGAGGGAGAAGAAAAGAGTTAATAGTCAGCATATAGATAAAATATCTGGATAAGGACTGCTAATTTTAACTCAAGAGTTTCATCTTGTAGATATATATATATATATAGCAAAATAATTTGAGATTTTAAACTAAGAGAGAAACTTACACTACAATGTGTTTGATTTTTTTATTAAATTGTTATTAATATAGAAATTACTTCAATGAAAAATGCATATGTTTATACAGCTTTATAAGGCCACGCATCTATTATAGATCAAGCATATCACAAACCCTAATTTTCCACAAATGCTAATTTCTTACTCCATTCAGATTGGAAAAAACATTTATTAATTGTTATCTGTTTGAAACTTATAATCTTGCTTTCCTTTCTTTAGTTGTAGGCTTTGTAGTAATAATTGACACTGGAAATTACCTGAGTCCTGTGATATATTTTCCTATGAACATTTATCACTGCACTACAGAGTGACTGATTAGTCTATACATTTATGAATATACCTCTCAATAATTTTGGTAGTATAAACAGGGTGAATATTGTCTAAGCCTTCTTGCCATTAGTAAATTAAAATCAAATAAATTTCTGAAATCCTATTGACTATCTACATGTGACGGTGAAATGTTTAGATCATATTCAAAAGAAGCATGGCTTACCCTTTTTTCAAGACTGAGTTAAAACTGATTTTAATCACGTTTGGTAATTTGGAAGAGCAAGTTTGGTCATTTGGGACACATAATTTCATTGGTTTAACTCCTTACTTTCATCCTCATTGACACTTTTTAAGTGTTACATATTCATTCCATTAATAAATGAAATTTCAATAACAGAAATTGCAAAAATCCAAATTCATTAGTAAAATATTAAAGTGTTGGCTCAAATAACATTCTGTTGTTCATTTCTTACAGCAATAACACCAAAAACAGGCTTTAGAAAATCTTCAATATTTTACAAATTCATACCCAATCTTTTCTAAAATTCAGTAAGAACAGGTCAAGTAAAGTCACAGTAAAGAAACGTTAAAGGGTAAGTAAGACTTTCTGATGTATTTCTTGCTGTAGCAGCAGAACACAGGAATTAAAATCATAAACATCAGAAAAGGTATTTTTACTGAGTGACTAGTCTCACTCTCAGTTGTTCCACTCGGCGCTCACAGAACATCTGATATCATTAGTGCATTTAGTTGGGCACAAGTTTCACAATCTTCTGACAGGCAACTGCTGGTTTCTGATAAAAAATACTTTAATGACACATTGAGCTTTTTAGAACTGAATTGAAACATACTGAAGAGTTTTGTCTGGAACAGTGGTGAGTAAACGTGGTTGGGTGGTCATAGCACTATCATCCAATACCACTTTTTCAGTCCTTTCCTGAAAAAGTAGGTGGTCCCTGGCCACATTTAGTGACAAAAAAGGATCAAATTCTCTTGCAAATGTTACAAGTCTGGCTTGAAAGACTACTGACTGATTCTGCACTGTTACAACATGCATAAGTAGGCAGTAGGTGGCAGTAAACACCTAAAATGTGGACCAGGAAGCCATCTTAGAAGATGATTTCTAGGATTGAGTAATAGTTCCTAGTGCGGTCTGGCAAAACAAGACTTGTCTAGTTTTTTTTATATAGATATATTTTCAGACTGGTTTATAATCTGACATCAACAAGCCACAGGTTCCTAACTGAAAAACACCATATTCAAAAGTTATTTTATCTCTATTCTCTGTAATGAGTAATGGGAAAAGATGTGTGGCTACATGCATTTGTGTATATGTATGTGTGAATACCTCTCTCCAGTCTGGGTAATGAGTCTCCTGCATGTTTCCATCTGAACATCCAGTCCTCTCTTCATACTGCACATTTCCATGTACTCATGCAAGTGCCTGTTCATGTCTGACTTTGCAGTGGCCAGCTCCAACTAAACAGAAGAATGTGAAAGCTCATGCAAGAATTTTCATGTTAAAAAGACTAGATTGACCCCAACAGACAAAATGTTGATTTTTCCTCTTTCTGTTCCTCACCTCGATCTGGCCAATGGTCTCCTGATACTCCTTCTCCCTACACTTAAATAGGCACTCGGTATCTTTAATCACTTTCTCAAGACACTCCTCCTGCTGATAGAGAGACAGAGAAAGAGAGAGAGAGAGAGAGAGAGAGAGAGAGAGAGAGAGAGAAGAAAAGACACGTTAGACACATTATCTCTATGAAGGAACCTGGCCAATAAGCCATCAGCAGCAGATAAAGATAAAATACAAGCTGGGGGAATACTGCAAATACTGCAAAACCCAGGCAATCACAATCCTCTCAGCTTTCACAGCTTTCACTATAACACCTTGACTGGCAAAAATTCACTCATCCACTACCTTACCCAGTGTGTGTGTGTTTGTGTGTGCGTGTGTGCTGGTCGAGGTGTTCGTTATTTGCCAGTAGAAGCTATATAGAACTGTGTATTTTTGTCATTTTCGCAGCTCAGACACTCAGATTGGGAGAGTCCATTAAGCCCCGGGACTTGAGACTATAGAGCCAATATTAGGCAAATATACTTGGAGGGTTTTATTTCTAGGTGATTTTAGGTACAAGGTTCCTCAGGGGAAATTTAATAATTTTTACCACTGTTCCTCTTCTTGACAAACGAGGAAGCAGCATATCACCCGTCTTACCTCACTATGGCTTGGGTCTGTGGTCAGAGTGCATCTTGGGAAATCCTCCCAAAGCAGCAGGGTCTCCTCAGTCTCTTCCCATGCCAAAGAGTCACAGTCATCATCAAACTCGCATTCACGCCTGAAACACACAAACATGCATGCAACATGAATAATAGGTCATGGTGACAGGTCACCTTTGGTTTTGGGGTCCACAAGATCAACACATATACTGTTTTCATTATATGGGAAGGATGGTTTAATCTCTCTGTCTCTGTACATATTGAGAGTTGCTAGCCATTCATTGGTGCTTGTTAGGTCACATAAAAAGAAGTGAGCACTCAGCACTTCTCCAAGCACATTCAGCCATCTTTTAATGATGCATGAACAGCAATCCAATAAGATGTTCTCACATCAAGAAGGGCACATACTTTAGCTCATGTTCCCAGGTTTGCATAGGGCAATATAGAGTACTGTGCTAAAAGCAAAGATTCCTTCAAAAATAATGAATGAGGTTCTGAGTATCAATATCATTAATATATTGGGCAGTTAACAGTGGAACACTCTCACTCACTCACTTTCAGTAACAACTTATTCTGATCCTGGTTGCGGTAGAGCCGGAGCATGTCCTGGGAGCACTAGGCATGTTATGGGAATACACCCAAGATGGGAAGCCAGTCAATTCACTGGTAATTCAATTTACCTAGGGGCAATTTATCTTATCAAATCCACCTACTGTCATGTTTTATGGACGTGGGAGGAAAATGGAGAACCCAGAAGAAACCCATGCACACATGGAGAGAACATGACCAGAAACCTTTTACACAAAGCAACCTGAGCTCAGGATCAAACCTGGGACCCTGAAGCTGTGAGGCAGCAACACTACCTATCCAGCGGTAAACCAACCAACAAAGATTAAACTTATAATCTGCATCTAAAACAGTGTTTATGCATTTTAAATTGCGTACATTTTCTTAGATATAATACCATGCACAAGGAAAGTGGTTGGTAGGTTGTTCCAGGTTTCTTGGACAACTTGCTACAATTCTTTATGCTACAAGTCTCTGCATGTAAAATCCCAGACAGCCTTGATTCTGTTTTGTTTTTAATCAAAAACAAGGCCTACAGTTCATTATTTAACAAAATACAGGAAAAAAATGAACGTTTGTGAACACTTTTCCCCCACTGACTGACAGACAAATGCAGTAGTCATAAAACAGGCATGTACGACTAAACGTATATAAAAAAGAAAAATAAAAAAAAAATAAAAGGGGGGGGGGGGGGGCTAAAACTTTTGCACATACTTCTGGATCCAGTAAATGTGTAAGGCCAAATTAGAAATATAGTTGTATTTTTAATACTATAACAAAATGCTGCATTTTGAGCACTTCATTAGCTTTTGGTTTTTACTAAATTTTGGTCTACTCAGTTCTGTACGCTCAGCTGAGATTTTTTGCAATGAGCTGCTTTCATAGAGGTACATTACTTCTGCTACTCTACATCTGTTTAATCTACTAGCTACTCAGCAGTGCTTCAGCGCATTTACAGGGATGATGCAGTGACTCACCATATAGATATTCAAACCAACCTCTTTCCCCTGGGAATGTGGACAGTTACATAAGACACGGCTCTTGAACCACCAGAACAATGTGGACATAGTATAGAAACTTACAACTGATACAACATCCTTTGCATCTCTTCATTGATCTGAGTAGCTGAGGTGGTGCCTACATTCTCCTCTTTTACTCCACCTCCATCACTTTCTGAGGTGCTGGTCGGTTCGTCGGTCTCACTGCCATAAGCAGGCTGGATTGTCTGTTTCCGTGGACGACAGCTAATGGAAGACTGCGGACTGGCAACCTGAAAGAGAGAGAACCCCGAAAACGTTTTAAGCATTAGGAGAAACCAGAGGACGAGCTCAGGTTGAAAAATGGTAATGGCATTGACCTGCTCTACAGTCTGCCCATAATTCAGCACACATCGCCTTCAAAACAGAAACATCAGCAGAAAAGCAATCCAGCACTGCGGCAGGAGCGGAGAAAAGCAGTGACAGGTCAAGAAAGACCATCCTGAATCTCTTAAAATGAATCCACATAAATGAGCAAGCAATGCAAAATATCTGACAAGACAGACAGGAGGGCTGTGTTAGTTAGCATGAATGTGTTCAGACCTGGAAGCTCTTGATGGGGTCCTCACAGTTCCTCTGTTGTGCCAGGTCACAGAGACGAGCTGTGATATCGATGCGTCTGCAGATATCCATATCCACCTTCATAGCCTTCTCCTGGATCTTACTGTCCAACTCGCTCAGGTTCTGTGTTTGCGTGTGTGTGTGTTAGAGGATACAAACTTGTTATTTCATTACAGCCTGTATATGGCTATAGTCGAAAGCTTGTTACAGCTATAACACTATCTCCGTCCAATAAATATTCATAAATTCCAGGAAGCATTTGAATTATTTAATTTACTTTAAACTATTTAAAAGGTGCAGCTTGTGATTTTTAAATGTGCACTGACCTAAAATAACTACAGAATAATATCTTGTTATTTTCAAGCTTCTAGTTACATTTCTGCCCTGGAAATTAGCCCCGTCTCCTAGATGATAAAAAGCTGCTCAGCTATGCCCTTTTCCCTAAAAACTCACAAGACATATGTAATTCCAACAAACAAATTGGCTGGTACAAGGGAAAAGCTTGTCTATGTTCACCTCGCAGCAAACAGATGGCTCTAAAAATTACAAACTGCACTGTGAAAGAAAAAACTAAATATTGTAGGTGAGCAAGTGTGTGCATGTTTGGGAATTGCACTTACATTGCTCATTAGACCCTTGAAGAGGACAAGCTCTGCCTTCAACTGCTCCACCCTCAGGGCCAGCTCATCCTGACACACCTCGCTCTCCTGCAGGTCCTACACACACACATACACACGCATACACACAACAGGAAAACAAATCGTTACTGTATACATTAAGTATTCAGAATTAGGTAGACAGAAGTTTTTTCAGACTGTCAAAACAATAAATGTGATCAGATATTTCAGGCAGTGATAGTGAATCTATAAATAGGAATAGTCGCAGAATGGAGCCATGGCAAGCCAACATACCCGCATACCTAGTATATTCGTCAGCAGCTGAAACAGGCTAAAACAGATCAACCTCAGAGACTACCACAACAGAGGAATACAGACACTGAGTTAACACACCTGGCACAAAATACGAGAGCAATGCTGAGTAAAAGTGAGACGATATGAAGGGAAGCAAACCCAAATTATAGTAATAAGTAGGATTTGATAAACCCATTGTCTAATTAGATAAAATGGCAAATACGGTTCATTTGTTGAAATGTTTTGTTGTTTTTCCAAATGAAAATTTCTGAAGGAAGATTTTCAACGGAAAATCAGTGTGATTTAGGACTAGGGATAATCTGTGTATGGAACACCAACACTAAGCATATAGATAGCTCTAACAACACAGAATAAGAATCATACATTTGATCTCTGAGGACTGCTGACTGGCTGATTTCTTCACTGGAACTCTTATTCCCGGCTTACACATGTTCCTCTCACACTGAGTGTGTATAAAGGAATTAGGCTGTTGCATAATCAACATGGTAACACAAACGGTTGTCAGGTTAGGATATAAACACCACACCACACCACACCACAATATCCTTTCTTGATCCATGGTCTAATCCTGTCCCATGTATGACTACACATTCAAATTCATCAGAACAAACCACTGGGCAATCACAGAAGCACAGGCTAGCACTGCTCTGGTTGATGGTGCTTTTGCACTTTAAAAAAGCAGAAAATTTGGGTGGGGTGAGGTCACATCATTTCTGCCATCCAAATTAATTCAAACATTAAATTACATAATTTGTCCAACCATCACTCTGCCTCCTACCATTAACTTCCCGTAATTACCTGTCTAAAGTTAAAGACCAGTGCCATTATCTATTTTCAGCAGAAGAAATTAAAAGGTTCTAAATCCCATATTTTGCATATAATTTTGAACATGCATGTGCATGTCATTCACATTGTAGGCAATAAGGCATATTGCCAGTTGTAAATAAATACCAGTTGTTCGTAGCCACACGTGTGTTGCAATGCTTTTTAATATACAGACACAATCACAGTTAACTATATATGGTATGTAGGCATTGCAGCATCCAATGCATAATCCTACTCATTGATTATTGTGAACTGTACCTGTTGCTAACATCGTATTATTGAACAGACTTGGAGATGTGAAGGTATCGCATTTGTGCTCCTCGTCTCCAACTTAAGTTCACGCTGATGGCCCAAATTTATCAGTATCAAAAGCCAAACACCTGGTTTCCGAAAATACATTCTAACTGAATGGCATAATTCATAACATTTAACAAAGTGTGATTAAGTCATGTTGTATTCATTAACACACCAACTCATTGTGTTGGATTTCAGTGTAACCACAAACTTGTCTGAAAAGCTCTGCTGAGCAAACACAATATATGTGTTTTCAACGCTAGGTGCTTTGCATACACACTGTCAGTGGTGTGTGTAAATATCTGCACAAATCTAAGCAAAAATTTGCCTTGATAAATCCCATGCTTTGTGTTGAAAAATCCATATACAATTCATACACGAATATCCACCCATATTTGTGTATAGACATTGTTAATAATAATAATAATACTAATACTAATAATAATAATAATAATAATAATAATAATAATAATAATAATAATAAATGAGGGCCCAGGGCCTCCTGGTAGAGTTTTTTAGACTAGGCTTAATACACAAACTTGTCAAATAGAATCCAGAAAACAAGGGATACAAGAGTAAAATTGATAAAGGGAAAGTAGAACATTAATACTTGATAATACAGATATCAGATGTTCTCACCTCCTGTAAATCTGTGACCTTCTGTTGAAGTTCCACTCTCATGGTGTATTCCTCCTCCCATCTTAAAAAAAAAGATAAGAGACCATTGAACCTCAACAAGTCCAATATACACAACAAACACAATATCAGTGTGCCAATAGGTGTCCGGACCAGAGCTTTGCCACTGATGGTGCAACCGTTCTGTGCTAACAGAATTAGATTAACCATGTCAACCATATAGATGGCAGTGTGTGTATATACTGTAAATGATGACTTAAGAGCTTACACACTTCTAATGATTCATTACACCGTCTGGAAAGCATTCACAGTACTAGTGTGCAGTAGAGTAGAACAGAACCAGCCTTCAGCGCTCTCTCTCTCTCTCTCTCTCTCTCTCTATCTCTCATTCTCTTACGTAAGGGCTCTTTGAAATGCAGAACACTGCAGTTCTCCCTCAGCTTATTAAAGCGTCCTCCATGGACTGCAGGAATAGACTAACAGCAAACATTACAAGCAATTCTGAGGTGCCAACATACGATTACAAGAGAGGCTGATGAAAGGGGAAGTGTGTGTGTGAAAGATAGGATGCAAAGTAGAGAGAGAAAAAGAGAAAGGATGAGGAGCATGTGCACTCTGTCAGTGCCAGTCTGTGAACTGCAATGCAGATGCAGTGTGGAGCACTGAGGCACAGGCAAAAGGACAGGAATGAGAGAGAGTGAGTGAAAGGCAGACTGAGTTGAGTAGTGTGAATGAATAATCCTGCAATGACTTAGCAAGACGAAGGCACATTGAGGCTTCATGCCAAAACAGAACTGCAGGGACATACATGGAGCATAAAAGTCCGAAGTTAAATTTAGATATGTCTTCATGTGCCATAAACCATGAGTCAGGGGACAGATGGTGAGCTGAATGACTTTCCACCCTTAAATAACATTGTTATTGTATGAGTGCGGAAATGAAATAGAGCCAGTGGGGCATGCTAGGACATAAGACTTACGTTTTTCCTGCAGCTGCTTTCAAGCACAAGTTGATTTATTTTCACATATCAGGCTCCTCTCATTTGACTGATAACTCACTTGTCTTCATTTCTTCCCCTTTATGTCATGCTTGGACAAATCACCTAGTAGGGCTTATGAAATGCAAACAATATGCCGTATTGCAGTCACATTGCTAGATGTTGTGATTGTGATGTGCTTTTCACTACTAACAGTTGACCTGCGATCATTTGACAAGAATAGCTTATGTCCGTTGGATGATGATTTACGATGTGACTCATCAAAATATCCCTAAAACACTTATCTGGATCATGTGATTTGTTGATTTCTTGTGTGCTATGAGCATCCTCACCTTGGTAAAGATGTTCAAACCCGTTACACAGAAGTCACATGAACTCCACACATAAAATTTACACTTGTTTTTAAGACACTTCATCATATGATGTCACGTGTGTTTTTGCTTTCATTCACGTGTGCAATGTCAGGACAACAAATGCACCTTCACGTTTTCCACGTGATCACATCCTACTCACAATCATATGAGAAAAACGCATGATCATGTGTGAAATGTATGTGATTTTTCCATTAGGGAAGCACACAGTAGAAACACTGTGATTGTTTACAACGCTTGTTTTAGATCCCGCAGCTTTCTGCAATTACTACTGAAAATATTCTGATAACCCCTCCAAGTCTCTGCTAGTTAGTCAGTTATTCATTTCAAAGTATATTAAGCAGTAAATTAAATAAAACTAATATAAACATATGCGGTTACAAGAGTCAGGAATGTAATATCCTGTGCGTACGGTATTTTCAGTGCCTGAACTGTGAAGTGTGAATCAATCTTCATAAGCACACTGCCCCTCAAAATCCCCTTTTCTTACATCCCGGTGCCAGGAGGAATTTTTGTTAAACAGGAAATTGACTCTTTCACAACCCTTTGACAGCAACTATTGTGAACAGCTGCATGTTTCCATGAAAAAAAAATAACCCAAGGCTTGATTTAGGAACTCTGGTGTGCCATCATTCCTTTGAATTGTCCTGGAGTGCAAGAGAAGTGATTTATGCAAGGGCGTTTTCACAATTAAAGACTCGCGAGACACAACATGCTCCGTTCGCACGTAAAATTTCAACATCATGGAGGGATGAATTTGTTCACTCTGGTTCACCTGGCCTTTTCACTAATCCTGTGCTCAGCTTGTTTATTTCGCAAACAGAAAAATAGTAAATGTGGAAAGTTTAGGCAGATCTGTTCATCCTCAGCACCAGGAGCATGGACAGCGCCCGTCTCAGAATCAGTCTCAAATGACTCTGTACTGGACGAGTAATTAGGTCTATTTCATTCACCAAGTAGTGCACTCATCTTGGAAACTGAGAGCTATTTGACCTGCAGCCTGGGACAGCTCGTCTGTGTTTTCTGCTGAGCTCAGTGTTGCCCTGGCCTCTGCAGTGTTTAGTGACTCAGGAGGGGCAGATCACAAGCATCGCTCATAAACACCCTGTTTCTTCAGCGGACAACACAAACCTAGGGGATGTTTCTCTGCGGATGGAAATTGCACATAAACACATGCATATAATCAAGCAAATTCGACTACGTGCAAATCAGATTGCCACTGACATTCACCTGCGTTTATACTCGTCCCTCTCCCGTTTTACTTTGGCCAGCACGTTGTAGAGGGCTCTGATTTCCGGGGTGATGGTGTCGATCTGCACTCCGACGCCGTCCGGGTGTACCCATGATACTCCGGGGCTGGTGATCGCCCGCGGCTCCGAGTTCGCGGGCCACTTCCGGCTGGGACTATACGACCAGATAGTGCCGGGCAGAAAGCGGTTAGGCGGATTAGGGCCGTTTCTGGCTGCAGCTCCGTTCAGATTAGGTGCGTTGTTGGAGTTGTTGGTGTTGGCCGCGGCCGCTTTGCTGGGCGCGCACGAGCTGACGACCGGGTTGGAGCTTGAATCATAACCTAAAGCCCGAGTCTTGTCATCAGGCTCGAGTTTAAGCACGGTCGTAAGGGGGGGTGTGAATAAAGTAGTCGGTCTCTTGGCGGAATTGTTGGTGTTTTGAGATTGCAGGGGAATGGGCCCCACAAAGCCGGTCTGCACCCCGGTGTCTTTGCTCTCGCCGCAAGCGAGCTCGTTGCTTTCCAGCACCTGCTGCAGCTGCTTCTCCAGGATTTTGTTTCGCCTCTCCAGCTCATGCACTTTAGCCAAAAAGCAGCGGAAGCGCAGATTGAGGGTCTTCAGGACGCTGATGTTGGAGCCCAGGTCGTTGCGTAAGGCCATGGCTGCGGGGGGAGGCGGCACGGCCCGGTGCAGAGAAGCACCGAGGGGCAGATAGACTAAACCGCTTTGGGAAACGCCATCCGCGATCAGTCCGGGCTGTTCACCGAGGTGGAGAATGGAGGAGTGGGGAGCTGTCAGAAGAGCCTCCGGGAACACAGCGGAGGGCGAGTCCGGATGGCTGAGCATTTCTGAGCTCTGCGGATGCGGATGAGCAGCAGGCAAGCTGTGGCCCAGCAGCGGGTTCATACTACACGGAAAGCTGAAGCGCTGCAGATCTGGCATGAACGGCGGCTGTTCAGGACTTGAAGCAAAAGCGGCAGCGTTACAACGAATAACTACGTCTAATAAACTGCTAATATGACCGACTACACGTGCAAACTGCTAAAACATGATATAACCAATAAACGCTTGTTGAATGGAAGACGACTGATGAACGGGCGCTGTGGTGAACAATTATAATAATAATAATAATTTGAAAAAAGATTGTCGCCGCGACGCACTCCTGAACAAAATTACCACACAGACAATGATTAGAATAATTACGTAGTTATGGAGAAAAGAAGACTGGAAATGTAATGAATTAAAGTAAACAAGATATGTCCGTACGTCCTGCTTGCGGCTTTCGTACCTAGCATTGAAAATCTACTTGTGAGTGTAGATGCAGGGGATTTAGAGACCGGGTTACCGTAATACACATAGATGAGGCGTGGATATTTTTGTTACATAGTCGTTTTCAATCAGTTAGTTTCATTATAAGATGGTTCGTAAATATTAAGAACTGTTAGTACCTAACGTCAGTAGTATGAAATTCTTGTTGAAATTCAAAAAGAAATCCAGTTTAAACATGGAAAGCCCCGTAACAAGCGTACTTACGGTAAACCACAGACTGACGTAGCCATGGTTCGCAAGTTTATTTATTTATTTATTTATTTGGGGGAGGGGGGTAAATATTGGCGCTCGAGAGTGCTCCATGACGTATGAACAGGTGTTTGTTATAGGAAATTCATTTCCTAAACTAAAGTTCAATAATTTAAAACAAACTATATTTCATTGCATAATTAATTGGAGTCATAGAGTTTTTCCATTCCTGGACTTTTTTTCTTTGCTTTTGAGTTGGTTTAGATTAAATTCATTTAATTCAAGTGGCCAGTCAATTAGGCAAGTAAATATAAGAACTTAATAAATTGGTAATTGTGGGTTGTGATTTCCACCATTGTAACATTTAAAAAAAAAAAAAAAAAAAAAAAACCTGCAGCCCTGGCTATGCTTTACAGACCAGACACTGAGACCTGTGAAACAGCAATGCTGCTGCATCTGATGCATTCATAGCCTACCAGAAACACACACACACAAAACCATGTCTGTCATTGCTTTGCAGAGAATGGCCCATCATCTGGAAGATTATCTGATCAGCAATGGTCTGTGGTGGTCAGGCAAATCAAAATCATTTAATAAGTCAATTTATCTAGACAGGAAAAAAAACCACATAAAACAATACAAAAATTGAGATGTAATATACTGTTGATATAACCATTAAAATGCAATACAATATAATCAAAATATAATGTATGTGATACAATATACATAGTGGCTTAGCATTTAAAAGCCACAGTACAGTGTGGAAGGGTATATCCTGTTATGGATGCTAAAGCCTTTTGAGACAAGTTTGGAAAGGTTTGAACATTCCATTCTTAGACCAGACATTTAGATCTGACACTTTTGTTGTACCCCTACACAATGTACTTTAGCCCCTATTGCTCAGTGAAAACCATTAGTCTATGTGAATATCTAGTATAAATTCCAGTAATGCCTCAACATGAAATACAAGAAAAGGAACAAGCTTTTGCGTCACACAAAAGCCTCTCCTTTAATCATTACACAGAATAATCTGTGCAATGATTCCACACATGATCTGTGTAACACTTCCACAGAATAATCTGGCAATGAAAAATTAAACTTCAACTTGAAACAATGTTTATACTAAAATACTTTTGTGCCAAGTTAGTCTGGTACTAATTTATTGGTTGTTACAGTATTGTCCTGTCAGAAGTTAGCAGGCATGTGTGTTGACAGCACAGGGGGCAATTGTGATCACTAGTAGCACAGTTGCAATGGTGTTTAAGAGAAACTTTTCAGCAACCTCAAACTTGAGATAATGGTCAGGTTTCACAGTTAGCACCTGAGAGGGAAGAGGGGGGGGGGGGGGGGGGGGG
>CM040975.1:17881238-17906517 GCA_022985145.1 Pangasius djambal | reverse complement strand
CTACATTTAATGAGTAATATATTGACAAAGTTATTGAATTACATTTGATACACCACAAGAGTCAACAGTTCTCTCACAGAGGACTTTTATTCCATCACAAGTTTTTGCAGACTGACACCTTCAATATTTTAATTCATTTTGAGCCTCACACAAACAGAACAGGGCTTTTCCCCATATAAAAAATTGGTCTACAAAGTATGGCACTTCAAGCAGTTTGTAATCAGTTGGGAGAATAACCAAGCTGTCAAAGAGAGGTGGCATTTACTCCTTGGATGCCATGTAGGCCATCAGGTCACAGACACGGTTGCTGTAGCCAAACTCGTTGTCATACCTAGGAGGGAGAAACAATCACTATATACATTCATGTCAAAAAAGGAAAAGAAAATCTTAACCACACAGCAGCAGTACATACCATGTCACCAGCTTAACAAAGTGATCATTAAGGGCAATTCCAGCACCTGCATCAAAGATGGAGGAGTGAGAATCTCCATTGAAGTCTGTGGACACCACCTGTGAGAAAGCAAGAAAGGTAAAGGATGATTGATGCAATCAAGGCAACATGGACTGCATATTGCTGATGTGCACAATGTTTCCATACAAACTAGAATCACCATATGGACTTGGAATTATCCCAAAAACTGTCAATTTCCTTTTCACGATTCCCTCAGTGGCAAAATTTGACAAATGCTCATACCAATACATCTTGATATGCTGACCCATTAAATAAAGTATTACAGCAAGGAGAAGCCAGGCCAAGCATGCACATGCCTAATAAATGGCCAATAAAAGAATACAGCACTTAGTCTTCATTAACTGGGAATAGTTTAGCTTGGACAACACTGATTCGGCAAGTTCCTCATATTATTGGTAACTAACACAATGCATGCTTAAAGCCACAGAATCCTAATATTAAACAGGAAACCAGCTTTTAGTGAGAATTTATACCAGTGTTATACCTTTAGTATTCCTATACACCAGACTGCCAGAATACACAGTTTACATGTTACAATGTAGTGAAGAACAGTTTAAGCATGGTTTCAGGCAAATTTAGTACAAGATTATATTTAAATCAGGGTGAATTGTGTGGCACCTACCTGGTGGTCTGTGTATCCCAGAATGCCCTTCATGGGGCCCTCAGCTGCAGCCTTTACCACCTTCTTGATTTCATCATATTTTGCCTGCAGAGCAAAAAGGAAGTGAGGAATTACTGTTATAGCTATTTCCTCTCAAATGTCTAAAAGGAACAGAAAATTAATGTCTCAAGTTTAGATAATGAATATGTTGCAGGAATGTCAAATTCTGGAAAAGGATTACCTTTTACCCAACTATAGATTTCAAATTGGACAAATAAATATACATCAGGCACAGGCACTCAGTGATTTACTCACAGGCTTCTCCAAACGGACAGTCAAGTCAACCACTGACACGTTGGGAGTGGGGACACGGAAAGCCATACCAGTCAGCTTCCTGAAACAAAAAGGGAAGCGTTAGAACCTTTGTAACAAACAACTGGAGAACAGATTTCTTGACTAATGGCTAAACTATGAGAAGAGCCAACCTCACTGAAGTGATGTGCTTTACATTATTAAACTAAATACAATGTTTGTAACTTTACAAAATGGGGGCAAAATTTAACCCACTTCCACACTGATCAGCCATAACATTAAAACCACCTGCCTAATAGTGTAGGTCCCCCTAGCACTGCCAAAACGGCTCTGACCCACTGATCCGTTGAGGTGTGTGGTGGTATCTGGCACCAAGACGTTAGCAGCAGGCCCTTTAAGTCCTGCAAGTTGTGAGGTGGGGCCTCCATGGATCGGCCTTTATCCAGTACATACCACAGATGACTGGATTGAGTTCTGAGGAATTGAGGCCAAGTCAACACATTGAACCGTCATGTTCCTCAAACCATTCCGGAACAATTTTCGCAGTGTGGCAGGGTGCATTATCCTGCTGAAAGAGGCCACTGCCATTAGGGAATACCATTGCCATGAAGGGGTGTACTTGGCCTGCAACATCCACATGAAGGCCAGGACCCAAGGTTTTCCCAACAGAACATTGCCCAGATCCTCACACTGCCTCCACCAGCTTGCAGTGGGTTCTGGTGCCATCTCTTCCCCAGGTAAGGGACACGTAACTGGCAGTCCACATGACATAAAAAGACGACCAGACCACATTCTTCCATTGCCCCATGGTCCAGTGCTGATGCTCACATGCCCATTGTAGGCATTTTCAGCAGTGAACAGGGGTCAGCATGGGCACTCCTTACTGGTCTGCAGCTACACAGCCCCAGTCGCAGCAAACTGCAATGCACTCCTTAGACACCTTTTTATTGTAGCCAATATTAACTTTTAATAATCTGTGCTACCAGACAGGCTAGCCTTCACCCCACCCACACATCAAGGAGTCCTTCCTTAGACTACGTTTGGTAGGTACTAACCACTGCATTCCACGAACACCCTAAAAGACCTGCCATTTTGGAGATGCCCTCACCCAGTCATCTAGCCATCACAATTTGATGCTTGCCAAAGTCACCAAGATCCTTATGCTTGCCTATTTTTCCTGCTTCCAGCACATCAACTTTGAGAACTGGCTGCACATTTGCTGCCTAATGTCCCACCCCTTGACAGGTGCCAATGTAACAAGATATTCAGTGTATTTCACTTCACCCATCAGTGTTTTTAAATGTTATGGCTGATCATTTCATCTTAAGACAGAAGTCAAGAACTAAATTTAAGGCCAAACAACCAAACACTGGTATCCTGAATTTGGAATGACAAATGGTTGTATGGTGGAACTGACCCGTTGAGTTCAGGAATGACTTTACCCACAGCCTTGGCAGCACCAGTAGAGGCTGGGATGATGTTCTGGCTAGCACCACGGCCATCTCTCCACAGTTTTCCAGAAGGACCATCAACAGTCTTCTGGGTGGCTGTGATGGCATGGACAGTGCTCTATGAGGGGAATTAAAAATCCAGATCAAAACACAGGAAAAGGGGTTTTTTTTATAAAAAAAAAAAAAGGGGGGTGGCAACAAAGAGTTGCTGAGGAGTCACCACATGGCTGTTCTGATAAAGTAAAATTCTTGGAGTATGGAAAAATGCCTATTCACTTACCATAAGACCCTCAATGATGACAAAGTTATCATGGACGACCTTGGCCAGAGGAGCCAGGCAGTTGGTAGTGCAAGAGGCATTACTGTGGAGAGGGAGAAAGGAAATGACATACCAGTTAATCCAACTGCAGCATTGTTAATGTATTATTCTCATGTACAGATGCACTGCATTTACCAAGCTGTGGGTATCAACCACAGCTCTGATAAAAGCATGCCCCCTACTGGCAACTGACTGAACCTGCATTATTACCTGACTACGGTAAGGGACTTGTCGTATTTCTCATGGTTGACACCCATGACAAACATTGGGGCATCAGCACTGGGTGCAGAGATGATGACTCTCTTGGCACCACCTTTCAAGTGAGCCTAAGAAGAGATCCAAGTACATGGATCAATCACAGGAATTGTATTCTCAACTACAGCAGGATTCAGGTATTTAAGAACATACAGGTTCAAGTTGGAGTTCAAGTACATATTTACTTACAGAGGCCTTCTCAATGGTGGTGAAGACACCAGTGGATTCCACAACATACTCAGCACCAGCATCACCCCACTTAATGTTGGCTGGGTCCCTCCTGGAAGGATGAGGAGTTAGTTGGAGACAATGTCCACCATTGACCCCCACCCACACAAACCCACCTACATACCACAAGACAATGGGCAGAATTCTCTATACATGTATTAAAAAAATAAATAAATAAACTCACTCGCTGAAAACTGTGATGACATGTCCATCAATGACCAGTTTGCCACCCTCAGCCTTGACCTCTCCCTTGTACTTTCCATGGGTGGAGTCATACTTGAACATGTACACCTGTCCAGGTAAACACAAGACAAGACAAACATGATTGAGCAGGACAAGGGAGAAATCAAAGGGTAAACAAATCTAAAAGATTCCTTTAAGTGATTTGCTTACATAATCCAATTTGAAGTTATAATTAAACCATTTACAACCTACAACCTTGGTAAAAAGGACTGAATACAAACTCACCATGTATTCCAGATCAATGAAGGGGTCATTGATAGCCACAATCTCCACCTTCTTGGAGTGGAAGGCAGCACGGGTCACCAGACGCCCAATACGGCCAAATCTGAAATGAGGTCGTAAGCATGCTTAGGGTTTGCCACTCACACTCAAGGCACAATGACTATGGAGGAGAACATGGCTTTGCTGACTTGCTAAGGAACCAAAAGTCAGTCAAATTAAAATTAAGCAGAGCATGCACAGTAGATGGGAGAGACGTTGTGTTTGCCTGAAGCCGACCCCTTAATTCATCATGAATATTCCCAGTCTTCATGCGGCGAGCACTCACTACACTGTAGTACTAAACAGATTTACACTAGGACCAACTGAAGAAACAGTGTAGTCTTTCCAAAAAAACACCCCCCCCCCCCCCCCCCAAATTAAAACCTGATAACAGTATCCACAATGCTTTGAGACAAGTATTACTACAATAACTGGAAACACTGAAAATCTACCAACTGGCATTTGCTCAAAGCCATTAAAACATTCACATAGTTGCAGCATTGTGACAAAGGAGCTTTCAAGCCTGTGCCTTCAAGTTTCTTTTTAAAATCATACTAAATATAGTCAAGTGATTGTCACCTGCACTGTGGTCTGTGCTTAAAGAGCACAATGCAGGATAGTCATTTGGCAATCTCATCACCCCATATTAAAAAAAAAAAAAAAAAAAAAAAAAAAAAAAAAAAAAAAAAAAAAAAAAAAAAAAAAAAAAAAAAAAAAAAAAAAAAAAAAAAAAAAAAAAAAAAAAAAAAAAAAAAAAAAAAAAAAAAAAAAAAAAAAAAGGAAACAGCAACATGAACTTGTAGGACTGCCAAAAACTGATTAGAAATTCACAAATATGGGCAGAGGTAAAGTTCAAAATTGCACTGCATTCAGCTGCTACAGGGGTTCTGAGGACTAAAAAAAATTAAATCAGGAAATACCCTGTAAGATTTGCTAATATCCAAGGATGCAATGGCCCATGTGCAAGACTCTGCAGATATTCTACAACCCACTAGATGGCAGAAGCATTCCACTATTAAGAGAAGTGACACTACCATCTTTTTCCAAGCCAGCTCACACCCCTCTTACCTTCAGAGCCCATACTTAGCTGTTCCTGACAGGCTAGATGCCACACATCACTTTAATAAAGGATAAGATTAGTCTTATGACAATAGCACAGCCACATGGTTTTAATCTGCAGTAGAGTGCTTTACTACTTCCAGTGCCAAGTGGGCCTCTGCTGGGCCCCATGGGAGTTCGAATCAAGAAGGGTGACCATCACTCAACCCAGGCTGAGGAACAATCAGCGAGTCCGAGAAGACAGGCTACATGTAGCCTGTGAATAACTTGAATTTCACTTGCATGAAATCAGCAACAATGGACACTGGACTAAAGATTAAAGTCCTGTCCTAGAGTAGCAGTGGGAGGGAAACACTTGCTACACAACTAGTTACAGTTTAACATTGGAATACATCAGACAATTGGGGGAGGGGGGGGAAAAAAAAAAAAAAAAAAAAAAAAGGAGCAAGAAGCACATGTTGATCTAGAAACTAGAAAGAACATGGAGCACAAAAGCAAGTCTGTAGGCAGAAAACCTTAATCTACAACCACCTGAAGAATGCAGAAGCAATAGCTGTCTGCAGGAGTCATTGTGCTCATGTTTTTTTCCCCCCTCAATACATTCTTATGGCACCGAACAGCTATCAAAGGACATCCCAAGATAATTTGGGTGCCTTGTTGGTCAGGCTTTACTGTATGAGAATGTGGCAGTGACCTCCAAGCTATGCAGAGGGCTCACATTTCTTATCATACTTCATGTGAGCGGTGTTTCAGCAAAGAACAGCTGCGGACAGTCCTGTCATATGGCTGTCGTGCACACCCACACGTTCAGCATGGAACGTCTTATAGAGGAGGGTATGGGGAGGTTTCAAAGGCAATCAAGAGGGGTTGTGTGCTGTGTGATAATCTTTGACATTACCTGACGTCAAACTGGCGACATGGTGCACAGACTGCAAACAGATTGCTTTTTTTAAGCAATCAGCCACTGGCTAATGCAATCAGCTCCTCCACATCACCTGAAAGCTATCAAAACAGGTCCAATAGGGCAATTTATGGAACTACAATTCCATAAACTAACTTCTGAAAGGCAACTTTTTTGCCATGCTACAGGGTCAATACAAGTAAGCCACATGTGTGACAAGGCACTTCAGTTCCTCTTCAGATTCTGCAGCGTTGCCCGGCTGGAATAAGAGTTCCTTCTCAAGATTAACACAAGCCAGCCACAACTATTTTACTACCAGCACTTAACAAAATGCAGTTATATAAAAAGTCACAAAAAAGCAGCATAAATCATATCCATCATTCCAAAGACATATGCAAAATGAAATGGCCCTAATTGTTAACACACACACACAATTAGCTGTTCATCTTTGGGACAGAATTTTCTCCCTCTTGTAGCCTACAAGGAAACTGCAAGTTCAATGTCTTACCCGTTGATGCCGACTTTAACCATTTTGTCTGCTTTGGTCTTGTCCTCTGAAAGGAAAGGGCAAATCAGACATTAGAGACCAGAAGTGTGACATGGCCAGTTTTATGTCGCATTAACAGGATCTCGAGTTGAGTGTGTGATGAACTGCTCGGACACTCTGGTAGGCAGCATTCGGCTGAATTCATTCGCGCTGCAGGAACAGCGATGGAGGTCGGAATTAAAGTATAGCGCGCTGAGGAGGCGTGGAGCCCCAAGCCATGTTCACCAAGCGAAAAAAAACAGTATATAGTAGGAAAAAAACCTTAGTTTCACCTAAAAGCAAGTGTGAATAAAAGTAGCATGACTTTAAGGGCAAAAAATCCGTTTATCTTGGACAACAAATGTAACCATTAGATAAATGTGTTCAAACATAAGCGAAAAGCCAAGATTACAGCCTACAAGAGTTTCCCAACTATTAGTCAGTTCAAGCTTAGGGAAAAAAAAAACCGCAACTAACTATGTCTATAAACACCTTAAAAGTCGTGCAGTTTAGCTTAATAAGTAGTTTAGACTTGTTGCTGAGCAGGTGGGAGATTTAGTTACCGTCTGTGAGAGGCCTCTGTCTGTCTCTGCACTGGTGTGAGTGGGGAGAAAGTTCACAAACGGCCAAGCTTTATTTCTGGCGTGGCGGAATTAGCCACGCCCCCGGCCTTTAACACCCTAATCGCCCCGCCCCTTAATAATGTCAAGGTCACGCTGTGGATCAGAAATACCCGGTGCTGGAGGGCGAGAGTCCAGGATTATGTCCGAACTCACACCTTATTCATCACAGTGCATTAGTTAAGGAGTTTTATTAATCAAAAACACTGCTAAATTCCCTTGGGAATTGGGAAGTAATAGCGTAGATCAGAGCCCATCAATGTGAAGTACAGGGTGCGAGCACCCAGAACGCACTGAGGAATAGGGAGTAGTGTATCACTTCCGACTGTGCAGTAGTGTAAGGTAATTTACCTGTTTTATTACAAATACTAAATGAGTTGATTGAGGTGTGTTTGGGCAGGAAAATCATCAGACCTGGAAGTTCCAAATCTTTATGAGTGCACTTCTGCTGCAAATGTAAAATCACATCTAGGATACAGCTAGTCTGAATAGCTATAATTATTATGAATAATATAAGATCAATTTAAATTTCAATAAATTCTAATGATGTAGGTCTACTTAATTTCAATTCAGCATACTGAAATGAATTGTTTGATTTCAGAACATCCAGCAGAGGATAAAGAATTGCAAATCACATGCCTTATAAATAATTTTCATAAATTACATACACAAAACTGCATTCTTATTTAATGTTTCTTAGCACTATATTAAAGAATCTAAAAAGGAAACAGCTCTGATTGGTCACATCAGATCAGTCTTTCAGAGAGAGCATTTTGAAGTGAGCTTGCTCGTCTAACTTTGACCTTCTCACAAGCCTCAGACAGACACTGAAAGAGAGCCGGAGCAAGGGATCAAATCGCTCTCTTCCTGAGTGGGTGACATTTACCAGAAAGACCATGACCCTTCACTTTTAATCAGCCATCCCTCCTTCATTGCATGTCTCCATCCCTGCCCTCGACCCTGTGAGTGTATGTGGAGGCTCACACTGTTGTCTCTGACAGGTCTGCCCTGGTGAACCTCCTACCAGCGAACATACAGTGGAATGTCTGTACAGTGTCTGCCGCATGCAGTTCACGTATAAGATTTATAAATAGGAGAATTATTTATAGAACAATAATACAATCATTTACAAGCAAAGTAAATTTGATCCTAATTTCTCTGTGCATGTGCTACCATAAAATGTCATATTAAATCTTTTGTAGAATTGAACATTGTGTTAATGGTATGTCTCCTTCATGGAACAAGTGAAAAGATCACCACATTGGCTGAAAAACTGATTAATTAAATTAATGAAGGATTAATTTCAATTAAAGTTTAAGTTAAATTAAAGTATTAACGTCCTGCAGAGCTTGTTCGTCTGTCTGCAATGAACTGTATTTGTTCCACAGGTGATATAATGTGTCATCTGATGTTGCTTTGCTTACATGTTTGTGCTGACAAGGCCTCCTGTAAACCCTCTGCCTTTTGGCTTCACTCAGTGGTCTTAAGGTCACAGATCAGGAAAAGGCCAAACTCAACATGTATGGTGTGTTAAATAGGAGATTAGCTAGTAAGGTCTAGGTTGCACCTAACCTAATGCCACTGGCCGCTGAACTGCCTCATCATTATTTAACTCATCGGGTTAATCACAAGTTGACAATGAGAGGATTGAATCTGATAACATTCATCAGATCGGAGCATTCGGGCCATCACGACCAGACTGTGCAACAGTTTCTTCCCCCATGCCATCAGACTGCTTAATACTCAGAAACTGGACTGAAAGAACACACACACACACACACACACACACACACACACACACAAATGTACATCCTCCATCCTCTTTGCAATTTTTTTTGCACATCCCCACATTACATTATGCTGCTACAAATATTTATTACACTGTACATAAGCTGCTATTTCTTATTACACCTACAGCAACTTAAATTGTACTCTTTTTGCACTATTGCCACTGGATTCACTTTCTCATAGAACTGTGTACTGGTCGGCGCTGCACTGGGACTTACTGTGCCCGTTGTCTATCTCACTAGTCATTGTACTGTCTTGTGCTGCCTGCACATGTTTGCACTTGTGCACTTTATGCATAAATTATGTAGTCCCTTGAAGTCCTGTGTTGTTCTGTGTTTGTCTTATGTAGCACCTTGGTCCTGGAGGAACGTTGTTTAGTTTCACTATGTACTAACTGGCTGTATATGGTTGAAATGACAATAAGCTCCATTTAACTTGACTTGAGACACCCAGAGCCAAGCACTAGACAAAAGAATCAGATCAGTTTACATGTCACATTTCGATCAACACTGAAAAATACTATATAGTAAATTTTCATTCTGATCAACCTTTTTAATGAGCTGACTGAAAAATACTGTGTGGAAATCACAAAAACGAGCATTTAAATTGACAATCAACAAATGCTAGTGTACTCTGTAGATTAGCTACTTTACTGAGACAGCTCTGCATTTAATGCATTAGCAGTGTTCATTATTTCCAGACTTGCAGGGATGAATCAAAGTGAAATATGCCTTCCTACATCTACACTGTGAGAACTTTTTCAAGCATTGGTAAAGCAATTAGTAAGTCATGTTCAACCAAGGGTTTCAGCTTGAGACAACCAAAAACCTACGCACATTGGAGACCTCAATATATTTTACACAACCAGTTTGCATCCTAAAATTTGCATGTGGTTACATATGTTTTCAAATTAGCATTTTGGCTCCAGGACTCAGAATAATTTTAAAAGCTTATATGTAAATTAACTAACACCCACTCAATTCATACAAATCTATCCTTCTGAAAAATATTAGGCCTACTGCAGCTTGAACAGTGATCTATTTCCAAAACATATTGAGTAGATCTGAAGTCTTTACAGCAAGCATTAAAGAAATACACCTTATGAGTACACATATTTCATTTGTGGTACATATAATTTGCATTGGTTTGTGATATGAGCTTAGCCTGTGTATGCTAATGTGCATTCTGTATGTTCTAGTTTCCCCCTTACCTCTTCTATGCAGAATGTGCTGGAGAGGGACCGGGGCAAGCTAAAAATAACCTAATACCCAAAGGCCGACCCCACACCCTTTATAAATGCATTTATCTGCTCCAGTGGAGTGTTTGGAACCAGGCATCGTGCTCACTGACAAGTGGAGCAAACGGGTTCAATGAAATCAGACGTGCTTTAAGTCACTCAGGGCATATGTCAGATGAGATTACAAAGGTTTACCCAATTTTGTCATTCAACAGCCAGTTGACTTTCAAGTTATATTCCACTGATACTGCAACCAACTCTTTATTTATGCCTGGTCAGATTTAAATATCTCTCCAGTCTAGCCTGTGTATGTGAGTGTGTTATAGATTAACTGTTAGTTCTGAAGCCATGTGTTTGCTATCTATATTATGTGGACGGGAGCTCAGAGTTCAGCGTCTTGCCATGGTTAAAGTGCACCCTGAGCAGACCAGACAGGTTTGGAGTGGTTTGGAAGTTTAGAAATTGTGCCACCTAATGGTAACAGAAACTGCATTTAGGTCTTAATACTGTGGAATATTTTGCTTTCAAAAGTGACCATTAGTAAGTGTTTAGATTACACAAGGAGGGAACAACTACAGACCATTCAGACCTTTCTTATGATAAAAATATATTAATCGAAAGGTTGATGGAATATTTAGGTAATAGCTCAAAGATGCTCTCTAGTTTGGTTGAGGTTTTTAAGAAGATGCAGAGTCAATTTCACAAAAGCTACCTCAATGCCTTAATGACTTCTACCTTTTAATGATGTGCTTCATTTAAGAAATTTAATTAAATCTGAAAGATAACCACAGCACAGCAGTGTACAAAGCAAGAGAATAGGAAATGGTCCTTCCTAAGCATTACATTTCTGTTAATGAGGCTAAATCAACCAGAACAGTGAAGTATTTTTTATTTTGACTTGTAATACATATTTCATTATTTTATCAGAAATAAGCAGTGGTATACTGTTTATTGAAGTTCCACTACTCTTGTACCCAATCATTCCAGGGATTTTATCTTAATGGACTTATATAAGGTAATAAAGTCACAACAGCAATTTTATGGGGGAAGAAATCTTACACCTCCTCACTGACAGGCGAAGGTGAACTTAGTGTTAGTCACATTTGTTCCGCTTAAAGTGAGTAATCCATTTAAAACTGTAACCTTGGTATAGCACAGTTAACTCTCAATATCACTGTAAACACTTTCATCTTATTTAACCGGTGCACTTTTTTTTTAAAACTAATTTGTGATTATGGTTATTTACTGATAATTATTTGAAAGGTGTCTCAATAAAGATCTATATCAGACTGAATCAGACTTCTGCAGTTTAGGAAGATGTACAGTAGTGCAATAGCATTATTAAACAGACAGGTTGACCATTTCAGTAGTCTGTCCTCATAATAGGTTCTGGTTTTAATAGCAGTGTTGTAATGAATGTGGTAATTAGGTATTGTACACAGTTAATTATTCAGCTTCATCTTGTCACTCAATCAAGTTAGCAAACAATGAATTGGACAAATACAGTGAGATGTCAGCTTAAATTATAGCAAGTCTTTACTAGAGAGTGGAGAAACATGGTAGAGATAAGGAACAAATCTGTACCAATGTTGATTGTATATTTCATTAAAGAAGTCAAGAAATATTTGCATATTTATATTTCAGCTAACAATTTATTGAGCACCGTGGTTATTAGTCAGGTCTCACTCCCCTAGAATCTCCTCACATGAGACTGCCAATCATATCAAAAAAAGCAGGCTTGCCTGGGGTATGGAGAGGGGATCTGACGTGACTGGATATTTAATGCAGTTTTACACGCAATGACTAAAAGACAGTTGTTGGCAGTTGTTGCCATACAACAGGACTGAGCCTGAGTGACACTTAGTGCTGATATGTAAAGGATTTAACAGAGATGAATATATCCATAATCCTTGAGCCTACACAAGCATGCACAGTGAAAGAATTACTGGCAAGAAATGAAAAAAGACACTTTTTTCACCCGGTATCTAATGAGAAACACAGTGCTTGTGGGTATATCAGCACTAAAAATATGTGTACCGTGAAATACATCACTGATGCACATTAGTATGGAATGAACAGCTCATTACTGAATGATGCAGTCTGAATTCCAGTCTTGTTGGACTAAAGGCTAAATTGTGCTAGTTACCCAGAAATGTTTCCACAGTCTCTCACAGTTTCGATGGAGTGGAAGCATTCACTGGCATCCCCTAGAAAGTATATTATTATCATAAAAATAAGGCAGGAAAAGGTGATTAGATGCGCACAGATAGTCACACTGAGATGTGCAGAGATCGTCACACTGAGTACCAAAACAGAGCTGGTAAAATTTCCCTTTGACTACAGTGTGGGCATAGAAATAGCAAAGACAGGACATGTTTACAACTGTGAAAAGTTTCACTGCTCTTTCTAATGGTGCTTAAACAATTTATGATGCAAAGAACAATGCAGATCCTTAACACATTTAACCATTTTATTCATGCCAAATATACACAAACATAAAGTTGAACTGTGTTAGTTTTGCTCATGCATATCCTTCAAAACAGTCTGAAATACAGTTCATAGGTAGTCCAATATATAATATATATTAGTATGAAATATAGTCCCATGATTCACTATGATCAAATACAATCTGTGTGTATTATCTAACAACACATAAACAAAAGTACACAAAACATATTTTTACTCATTACCATCACAGTGTAGACAGAACTAGAATCACTAAAATGTAACAGCACTTTATAATAAACAATTTACAATACAGTATGGGAACGTATCACCTCTGTGAAAAGTGAAAATGGAGTGAAAGAAACTGTATGAGAACATCACCATACAGATGGGACAAACTGACTGTAGACTGTCACTATGAGGAACATCTACTTGATGCTTAGAAGCCATCTCAGATTGCTCTGTCCCTCTCTCTGTCATTAGCAGCCGAGGCCGCTCATAGATCCGATTCGGTCTAGCTTCAGGCCAAAGCACCCTCGGTTCCAACCCCTCCGAGACCGGTCTGACAAAGCTCGCTTTTGATTGGCCAGAGCTCCCTTGAGGAGACGGACCCAGGAGTTTTCATTCTGCACAGGTATGTCAATCCATTTGGGATTTTCTGCAACTTTTAAGCCAGAATTAAAGACCTGTACCGGCTCTTCTGATTGGTCACTGGTGAGATTATCCAGGTCATCTAGGGTCAAAAGGTCATTGTAACGCTCAAGGAACTGCTCAATGACCTTTAATAGGGAACAGGAATGAAACAGCTTTTTATGTCATGATTCCAACTGGTGAACTACTAAGCAGTGGCCTTAGTCTTAGTTCTAAAATGGCCGTCCTTAAGTTACATCTATAATTAGACAGCATGTACATTCTAATTATGCTTTAATGTTTCTCTACATCTCAAGGCCAGCAGAGATGAGTGAGTCTGCCTACCTGCATGGCCCGGTCAGGGGTGTGCAGGCTTCGGCTGTGGCCGGGTTTCAGTGGTGCCAGTAGGAGCAGCACTGCCAGAACAGCAGAGCAAAGCATCATGCAGCAGAGACACACGAGCCCAAACACACAGACTATTACAAACCTAAAGGAATACAATACATTTAAATTAATTTAAAACATTTAGTTACAGCACCCCATCATCATAGACAGACTCACAGAAACATCTAAAACTTTAGCAGTTTAATCTCATGATCAGTTTTTTAAATTATTTGTGAGAGAATTGTTTACGTATGATTGCTCTTGTTTTTAATTGTTTCGCAGTGCTGTTACAAGTGTAATTTCTTATGTCCTGTGACTGAATGTTGTTGCTGGTAAGTATTATGCTGCCTTCTTTGCTAGGGCTCACATGAAAAAAAAGATTTTTGTTAAAAACAGAGAAAAATACTGTGAACATTAGAAACACAGGAAAGATTTATATACACTACCATAGTAGTGTAATTTAGTAGTAGTATGTAATTTCTAATTGCCGCCTTGGCATGGAATTTGTAAACAGATGCACCTGTAGCTACAGTTATAGCAACAAAAAAATACACAGCAATGTATATCACATAAATGTAAATGTATTTTAAAAAATATAGAGAGCAATGTATATTATATAAATATAAATATACAGGTTACAAAATATATAGCAATGCATTAGTTTATTATATACTAAAGGTAAGTATTTATAGTGAGAGGAAGATGAAGAAATTCTGGAAAACTCTTTATTGGAGGAAAAAAAATGATTAGTTAAAATGTCCAAACTGTCAAATAATCTTAGAGTAAATATCTTGATATATATATTTTTGTTCCACATATTTATCAGAATTTTTAATAAATACAATTCCAAAAGAATTACAGAAGAGTTACTTACCAGAGACTGACTGACTATGAAAACCTGTGGCTGAATGTTCAGTGAGAGCTCTGCTCCATCCTCACTCTCTGTCTGATTCTCTTGCTCTCGTCTCCCTCAATATTTGGCACCTGCTATGAGCATCCTTTTCTCTCCTCCTCCTTTGCGCTTGCTCTCTCACTCAGACCTTGATTTATAGGGTGAGCTCTGTGGTGTGTGTGTGTGTGTATGTTGGAGACGTGTGTCAATAGTGTCTCCTATATGAGGATGGAATGTGTATTAACTCTGACCACTCCCCCAGACACACACTTTTGCCTCCCCTCAAACACAGACACACAAATCCACACACCTTGTCATTGCCTTTTCATTCTGCAGGTGATGGAATAGCTACTGAGAAGTTATGTGATATCAGGTCGGTCTGGTGGATGCTGCCAGCATGTGTGTCTACATCTTTTTGAAAGAGCACCTCGACCCTTTTGTATGGATCCATGCTTGAACAAACACACATTAACACACAACAAGAGTTGGTCCTCTTTTCCTTCCAAAATGATGTCACCCTTTCCTTTTTCCTTTTCCCCTCTGTTTGCCGGGCTATGCTCTGGCTGCCAAACATGTCCCATCCTGGAGCAGGGTTATGACTGCTGAACAAATGCCAGTACGTCTTTAATGCTTTTCCCTCCTCTGGATATTTGCAAATCAAAGCCTTTGTCATTTTTTTTCCTTTTTGAAACTTTTTGTGTTTCAATGCAACATAGCTGAAAACATAAGCTGACATACTCAGCATTTGTGCCAGGTTTATGTCAACAGAGAAAATCCAAAAATTCCTGTAGCTTACAGTAAAAAATAGTTTCACCTTTCTAGTGAGAGCACGGTATGTCCAACCACAGGGCACATGATGATGTGCCCAAGTGGCCCCTTTCTGATCTGCTGTCAGTGGTGAATATTCATTATTTTTCCTTCTCTGTGCCTAAACCTTTTCTCTATTCTTTACTGTATTTTTTTTTTTATCCTTTTCTGTTGTTCCTAGGGTTTTTCTCTCTAAGAGTAACAGTCTGCCAGGGCCATCTGCTTGCAGCTCCCCCTCAGCCTCTGAGAACACAGGGAGAGCCAACACTCATGCAGCGCAGGCAAACACTTTAGCATGCACACACACACACACACACACACACACACACACACACACACATAATGTATAAGATATGGCAACTCACTCATAAATAAACTGTAATATATAAATTAAAACATTCATGCCAGTATAACACATCAATACACAATCCTATGGGTGTATATAGACCACAAAGACACACATACACATCTCTGGCTTTGTAAAGCAGCTTGAGTGCAGTGAATGGCTCCGCTGTTTGATCAGGTTGGTGTTTTTACGGTTGTGTACCCTGTCTCCCTCTCTCTCTCCTAGTGAAGAATAGCTCTGCTCTGCAGACAGCTGCTGCCACTGCTGGCCAACTGCGCAAACCCATTTTCATACCTACACTCTGCTGTCAGATATTACTGCTCTCAACACTATTAACCATGCTTTATTGTTTCCAAGAGAGAAGTTCATCAGCATTCCACAGGTCCTGCCTTTGGTGAGGACACACAGAGGTAGTCAATTTAATCATTTCAAAGTACTGGGAGGGGGGAAAAAACTGTTTATAACATTTGCTTATTTTCCCATAACAGCAATTGCATGCACACACACTTAACTCTCACAGCTATACTCTATTCTACAATGACGTTTTGCCAGTGGTTGACAGAAGCAGGTACCCATACTTTACATTAGACCCTCAACAAGACTGCGGAAGAGTAATTGGCCTGTGTAGCTCTCTTGGGTTGTCACTCGAGTGAGAGAAAGAGTGAAAGAGAAAGACAAAAGAGAAAATGTGAGTAGGAGGACAGGTGGGCGAACAGAGGGATGAGATGAAATATAAAATATGAAGGGATGACAAGAGGCTGCCGGAATGCACTCGAGCCTCACCTCAGAGCGAGAGAGAGAGAGCGGCGAAGGTGAAGTGTGTATAGATATGTGTGTGTGTTCCAGTTCTGTGGGCAGGGACAGTAAAAAAAAAAAGTGGAAAGGTGTCATGCATGGATGTGTGTGGGCTGGATCATTTCTGTGTTATTGTGCAGGTGGAGGAGAGGACAAGAGACCTACTGAAGGGCAGGAGAGCACAAAGTTGAAAATAAAATTTTTGAGTAAAAAAGCTTTGAGTTACAGGGAAAGAAAGAACAAGTGACGGACAGAAAGCAAGGGAGGGATCGAGGGGCCCGCAAAGGTGGTGATCTTGTCTGGCCAAACTGTGGCACAACACTCACAGTAATGACTTCATCTTAATGTACACACACAGACACACACACACACACACACACACAC
Organism: Pangasius djambal; assembly: GCA_022985145.1. Classification (NCBI taxonomy): domain Eukaryota; kingdom Metazoa; phylum Chordata; class Actinopteri; order Siluriformes; family Pangasiidae; genus Pangasius; species Pangasius djambal. The sequence goes on along the minus strand of CM040975.1, from coordinate 17,889,561 downwards.
ACACACACAGTAAAGTGGTCCTAGAACAAATACCTGGTGGGTATAACCAGGGTCCATTTTCACAAAGAATCCTATCAGTAAGAATTCTTCTAAGTGGCACTACAAGCTCCTAACTAAGAGTTTCACCTTAAAACCTAGTTTCTCTAAACTGCAGAGAGGAACTTTGACTAAGGAATTTATAAATAAATAAAAAAATTTGTATTTTACATTTAATTAGACAATCATTTTACACACTTTCTATGAAGCAGACTATGCCATAGTATATCCATGACAATGTAGATTTTAAACCTCTAAAAGAAATATTTGACATGTCAGCATAGATTTTTGCTTCTGTGTATTTTTTACTGTAATATAATGTCATGCTGTGGGTTTTCATTTATGAGGTTAGCCTGAAGACCAATCAACCATCATTATTTTCAATATTCAGTTATGAAAAAATGCTGTCATTAGTAGCAATGTTTGAATTGTTAATAGCTCTCTGGAGAGAGTATTGATTTGAGGTAAAACACTTCGCCGCACAGCTGCCATTTTGTTAGCAGACAGTTGCGCAAACTTTGACCTCCAGCACTTAACGAGAGTCCAATTAAGTGGAGTAATTAATTTACACCGATCACTGATAGCCATATAGATATGGTTAAGTACAGGAAGCCACTACACCTGTTAATAGGTTCAGTTCAAATCAGGCGCATGTGCACTATGTTCATTAGGCAGCACCTGGCTGAGTTGTGTGGCTGAGCTTGGGAAATTTTTAATTTCTCTCTAAATCATATCTATATGATATAAACCAACAAAATAATAAAATTAAAGGATACACAACTGTGAAAAAAAATAAAACATTTTTTGCGCACACATCTTTGACTACAGGAGAACCACCTCCTCAATATGCAGTGATAGTTAAAGTCTTTCATAATAGAGCAATGAGGCCATGTTAAATTAATAAAAATGAGCATGAGTCAAAATGGGCTGTTAGTATAATAATGTGTGTGAGTGCATTTGTGATCTGTACGATATGTAGGCTTCAGCCCCCCTACGCGCACACACCCCTACACACCTTTTCAATCATATTTGTATGCTGAAGATTGTTGTAATTAACTACTTGCAATAGTGCTCAATCGGACTGAGAGGAGGAAAATCTAAACTCCATTAGCCACAGGTCTGAACGCCTTTAGCACGATGCACCATTATCTCCTGTGCGTGATTCCACAGCACTGTAATTAAAATCAAAGCTTTGCCCACACTCTGTGCTCATGTTGGAACAATGAGCAGTGATTAGCATGTTTTCTCCAGGAGAGAAATTTCGCTTCACAGTAGAGACACTGGACGCATCCATTGAAAGTGATTGACTGCATTTGTTGCCATGGTGATTGCGATGAATGGCGGGACAAGCGAGGCTCGTGGCGGGAGTTCATCATGTGCTAAATGAACCCATCACAAGCCTCTATTAGTGTCAATGAATGAGCTGCGGTCAGATGTGAGCAGGGTTAATGCGAAGTCAGCTGCAAAATGCAGGTTACTTTTCATACCGCATTGAAAGTTTAGACAGAGCCACATAAGGCCCACAATGACCCCATCAGACCCCACATGTTCCAGTCAGGGAAAAGAATAGATTTTTTTTTTCCTTCCTGTACTGGGCTTGGCGGATCATTCTAATCAGATGTCACCTAACAGCAACAACATCAGTGGGATGTGTGTGTGTGTGTGTGTGCTTGCAGGTGGTGTCTTTTCTGTATGTTCTGTATACCTGCTCCCTTAGAGTTCTTATCCTTTCAACTTATTTTGAAGTTAATATTTTTATAGGAGACCTCTATAAGCATTAGGAAGAGCAATGTGTGCCATTTAAAAGGCTGTGTGTTTTTTTAGTGTGCTCCAGTATCTGCAGCCGGTACAGTGAAATATGCGTCTGACAAAAACATTCTGACCAATTGTACGTTTCATTTTCAAACATTATAAAACCATTAGCTGATTTGTGGGTGATTTTGTGGGACACACTTTAAACCTGGCAGGAATGTCAACAAACTTTAAAGATTTCCTAACGTCTTTAAAATGTGCACAGAGAGCACTTTAGACAAGCGAGTATTTCTTTGGTTAGATCTACTGAGGTTACCTGCCATATACAAGTATACAGTAGAATGAAATAGTCTTCTCCGAGGCCTTGGTGCAACATTACAGAGGTCACAGATAGCAGTGTACACACCTGAAAGCACGTAGTGCAAAGATTTAGGGAGAAAAAGTGTACAATAAATACAATAGAAAAACAATACAGTAAATACGCTAAAGTGGACAGAACAATAAATATAAACAATGGTTCAACACAATAAATACAACACGCAACAAAATGGTGTAGTGGATGGTGTGCAGTGAGTAGGGCATAATCTCCACTAGCAGCATAGAAGTTCCTGAGTTATAGAAATAAAGCAACAGTGCTGTATTTGATAAGCGATATTCATTCCTATGCAGTAGTGAGAGGAAACAAGACGAGGTGTTTAATGGTTAAAATGGCTAGTGTGTGATGGGGTTGTTTCCATTAATTCTGAAGTAGATGAGTGGCAGGCAGATTATTATTGAGGATCCTTACAGCTTGTGGGAGGAATCTGATGAACTTGACCCGGACACTTCAGTGTCTTCTGTCGGATAGCAGAGGTATGAAGAGTGTATGGGAGGGATGAGAGGGATCAGCCACTATTCTGGAGGCAGCGTTTGTGTTAAGTGTCCTGTATTGTAGGCAGAGAGACTCCCATGATGCTCTCCCCTGTCTTCACTATCCACTGCAGGCTGGCGCTTCTGAAAGAAGTGGTGAGGATGTGGTGGGGAATCCTAGCCTTCCTCAACACTGTCCTCTGCTTTGTGCATAATGTGTACATTCATTTTAAACATACTCATATTTTGACTTGGATAATGTGAATGAATGAAGTCATACTGTTGTTTTCTTGATGTCGCTATGCAGACTAGCTTTGGGCTTTCATATATCTAATTGGGTTTTGCCCAGTTACTTTGTGCTTTACAGTGGTTCGCAGTTCACGAACAATTCAACTCTCTGAGCTGGCTGGATGTATGCCAGTATTTTAATGAAAGATGCACAACAGGCACAATAATATCAATGCCAGAATGCATATTTGTCAATACAGCAGCAATCAGCAGACATTACAGCAATGCTGATTTTACATTTATTTTAAAAAGATGTAAACAAACAGAATGCAAAGTATAATGTTTTTGGTGAAACAGAGAGTACAATAAGATTTTATTGAACGGTTTAGATGATTGATAGGCAAAGATGAAAAAGACAAAGCAAAAATAGTGGGAGCTGTTCATCAGATTAAAGTGTTCTTTATTGATAAGCTGAGCTGACTGACTCACTGAAAATAGCCAGAATTCCTATTAGCCTTTAGTTGTGGCATATCTTGCATCTCCACTGGCACACTTAAATTAATATTTCTGGCTACACGACTGATTGAGGGAAAAAGGATCCTACTGAAAATTCCTATTTTTTATGGAATTGTAGTACATGTCCAAAGGTGTTGCTCCAAGAGCGGCAAGGCAAGCATGTGTCACTGAGCATCAAGGGGGCACTGACCCCCCTCAGTGGCTGTGGGGTAGTGATGTGCCACAGAGGCCAGTAGACTGTAGAGCCCCCCTGTGAGAGTAGAACAAGTTAACCAGCTGGAGCTAAGGGTGGTCTACCTAACCCTCAACTTCTTCTTACCAGTTACCAGAGTTCCCACCATGTGTTGAGACTGAGAGCTACTCATTTGCCAGGATGACACATTGGTGCACTATGGTGCCACAGAGAGTGACATTTGGAAGTGGTATCCCAAATCTAGTATGTTCAGTGGGGCACAGGTGGACCTTTCTGTTAATGCCAAAACACACTGTGGTTCTCCCTCATGGAGTTGGACAGTCTGCCAATTCAGGATGCACTGACCCACAATAGGTACCTGGGTGACACCATGCACCTTCTTTAGGTTCTTCAATGCTAATGTTGCCCCTCCTAGTGGTGTGAATGTAGTGATAATTTCAGAACACCTTTCCAGTCAATCCTAAGGTGGGTCAGTTCCTCGTGACGTAGGTTCTCCAGGTAAGAATGGGCACAAATCCCCACAGACACACACCAAAAGGCCTTTCCAGAAGAGTGGAGGCTGTTATAGCCACAAAGCGGGGACAACTCCATATTAATGCCCATGGGTTTGAAATGGGATGGCAAACAAGCTCATATATGGCGTGATGGTCAGAGTTCACATACTTTTGGACAAATAGTGTATTCTTTTTTTGTTGTTGTAAATCCTTGGAGAAAACTTTACCTCTCTAACTATCCTCCTCACTTTGTGCGAGTCCTCTTCCAGGCAGATTCATTACAGTTCTGGTTGTGGAACATTACAGTGGAATGGGCATTTTCAGGCATGTAGATATTTTTATAGCCATTGTATGATTTACTTGATGCACTTGACACATGATCAAATGCCAGTAGTTCTGGAGCTGACTGTACATGCTTGCTTAAACACAGTACAATGTCTTACGCTCTGGAGCTGCCATCTGTCATTAACCACTAAACACAAGTTTTGGTTTATCAGTCTAGACTTGCTATATTTCTCTTTACTCTACTTTTATCAGGGCTCCTGTCTTTGCCTCAGGTCTCTGCACAAGTTTTCTTAGCGTCACTGGTTAACCACAGCTGCCATTCTATGCCAGTGAATATTAGTGGTTTTATTATTTTTAAAGCTATTCCAATATTGCTGCATGGGGCCTGTGATACAGTGCCGAGTCATTTGCTTTAAGTACCTAAAATGCTTGTGGTTTGTTCACAGTTATATAACCTTCACTATGATTTATACCTGATAAATCCAGTCACCAAAGCAAGAGCAGAGGCTGAAACTGATGTACTCACAGCTTGACTACATTTTCTAATAACAATGCCTGTAGACAGTGTTCTAGATGGTTTTAGATGCATTTTAATGTTTAAAAGCATGACAGAATCCATACAACTGTAGCTATTTTTAGCCAAATATCCAGCCACATTTGTATCAAAGTTTATTTTTCCAATGTAATATCAATGGCTACACAGAAATTGTAAAGACCCTAATATAAAATTTGAATCCGAAATTAAAAATGCATGTTTTCACACAATATTTTTTTCAAGAAGATAAGGCAGAACATCTTATTCTTACAGGTAAACCAAGACAATTTATTCACATGTTGTTGTTTACAATATATTTTTTGCTTGGTTTTGACAGGAACAGCAAATAAAAGTTCAGGGTATAGCACATCCTAGAAGACATTAAAGTCCACAAGTATACACAATGTCTTGAAGTTTTCTCGCTTGGTTATAAAAGCTCCATCCTACTGTCCAGCCTGCTGTTGCTTCAGCACATTTTTTAACTTCTTAAATTTGTTTTCCCCCATTTTACTCTTCCTTCTTTTAAAGAGGTTCTTCTGATTCTTTTTGTTTGACTTCTTCTTAAGCAAGCTTCCCTCTGCTTTCTCAGTCACAGACTCATTTGTTACGTCTTTGTCCACTTTTAGGACTTTGAGCTTTTCTTTGGTCTTGCCTTCCTTTGAATTCTGTTCATCCATTTTCGCCAATTTCTTTTTGGGGCCTTCATCCTTTAATTTCTTACCTTTTACCACTGGCTTTTTCTTGGCAGTGGGGCTTTCAGTTGTGCTGTTGCTAGTAGCTTTTGATTGTTGCTTAGTCTCTCTGGCTTTTCCCTGTGTACCTTTGCTCTGTTGCTTAGACTCTGGTTTCGAGTTTTTGTCCTCTGATGTAGCAGGTGTTTCTGTTTTGCTGGCCTTTTCGTTCTCTTCTGCAGAGCAAAAGACAATTAAAATAATGAGAAAAGACGAATAAACGTTTTAGTCTAAAATTTAGCATGCGTCATCCTTCTTACTGTTACCTGCGGGTGCAGTGGGAATGGTGTTAGAGAACTTCTTCAGCTTTGCCACAAAGAAGCCATCCATATTGTGGGAATGTGGGTAGAACCTTCGAGACAGCTTAAGTGAAGGGTGGAAACGTCGCTCTTTAAATCTGTGAAGAAGACATTAACAATTTTAAACATGAAATATGTTAAATTGCTTATTCACTGTGATTTTAGAAAACCAGTGCGTGTTCGTGCTGGAACATCAAATATATATACAGTACCTGGTGAAGCCTTCTTTGCCAAAGTCCAATCCTGTGGGAACCAGTTTTACATTTCTCTTCTTTAGGGCATAATCCACAACCCACTCGTTCTCTTCCACCTACAATACACAACCTTTTGTCACAAATTTTTACATAATTACACATTGTGCTATTGTTTAGCATGCTGCCAAATCACTGCTTCGCAATTTTAATTTAATTGTAATTTTCAATTGAATTTAAAGTTGTTGTTTTTTTTTTGCTGTTTATTTTATTTCATTTCAGCAAGTATTATAGTGTAATCCTAATAATGGGTTAACAAATCAAAAAACGCATAGCTGGCATTTCAACCACCTGTTTAGTTCACTAATTAACTCACCACAACATATAACCAATTACTTAAAATGTATGAAATGGCAAGCTCATCTACTGTTAGACAGTTCGCTAATTTTAGCATCAATCATCAACACCACAGTTAATTATGCTGAATAAAATCACAAAGTACAATATACTGTGCAGCCCTAGTTATTATAATTCAATTATGCAGCAAATGATTCAATTTTAGGTTGTTTTGGAAGAAACTATAGAAAGATGAAACCTACATGCCATAAATCTCCTAACTGCATAACAAAGTGAAAAATCTGAGCACCGAATTGGAGAATTCTTTTCTTTCATTAGTTTGCCTCGTGTATTAAAAAGCTCACCGTAATGGAGCAGGTGCAGTAGACAAGATAACCACCCGTCTGAGAGTCAGCATTGACTGAGTCAATGGCAGCCAGTATCAGCTCCTTCTGTAGATGAGCTGAGCGCAGAATGTCGGAATTGTCCTAATAGGCAGAGGGATAACCAATTATTCAAGGCAAATGTGTTTCTTTCATACTCAAAATGGAAAATGCTGTACATTGTGAGTTCATTGCATGCTCTTCGAACTGCATTAAAACCTAATATGTAATAGCTGATATGATCATTTAGATTTCCCCAAAATTAAAAAAAAAAAAAAAAATGAATGATGGAAAATGTTGGAAAAGTAAAAGCACCAGCTGTTCCAATGGGGCAGAAATAATGAGGGTTCCAAACCATGAGACATTATTTCTTGTGATGCAGCAATCCAAAGCCATTTTATATAACAAGCATCTGTCAATATCTGGTACTAACTTTTCAATAATAACATAGCGAGCAAGCTGGGTCGCTACATACTTCTCTTCCTACATTATGTGAAACATCACAAACTTGACTGCAGCAAGCTTTAAAACAATTTGTGTTTCTCATGCAAAATCCGTGTCAGGTTAGGCAACATGACACATTCATGGCATAAAACAGTGTGTTTCAGTGTCTCATTCTGATCAATAACAAATTACTCATCATAAACAGAACTGATACAGTTTTCATGAATAGTACACAACTATGAACCTAATAATAATAATAATAATAATAATAATAATAATAATAATAATAATAATCATCATCATCATCATCATCTAACTAATACCTTGCTAGTTTTCACTGCTGGATCTTTGGAGATGACCCCTGTACCGGAGCAAGGAGCGTCCAACAGCACTCTGTCAAAACCTCCCATCACCTACCATTCACAAGAAAACTACACAGTTTAGGAAGACACAACAAGCAACATACAAAACAAAAGGTAATGTGCAACAAATATATTATCAGGAAAACAAACTCAGAAATTTGGAGAAAGAATAAGAAAAAAAAAAAGGAAGTCGTAACAGAAAGAAAGGAGAGAGTTTGCACAAATGAGCGAATATTAAAAGGTAATGGCTGCACAGGGAGTGGAAGCAGACCTTGGGAAACTGTCTGCCATCATAGTTACAGATGATGGTGTTGGTGACTCCCAGGCGATGGATGTTTCCCACAACACTTTTCAACCTCTCAGCACTGGCATCGTTAGCAACTATCACTCCTGTGTTTCTCATCAGCTGGGCTGGAAGACACGTAATATCACATAATTCAGGAAAAGGATTCGATCCCAAACTCGGGTAAGCATTTCTCCAGCTTCACGTGCTTTAGCATTAGAGATAAATCCAATAACGACTGCTCAAAAATACAGAGTCAGAAGTATTTATGGGTATGATTTGATATTGATTTTTTTTCACCATATAACTATAAATGTCTATGAGCAAGTTAAAATTATATACCTTGTGTGTATGTATATATATATATATATATATATATATATATATATATATATATATATATATA
>CM040975.1:17868391-17881138 GCA_022985145.1 Pangasius djambal | reverse complement strand
GCCGCACTCATGTCCAGCACAGACTCCCCCTCCTGGGGAGAGAGCGCCATTACCGGGAGCAGTGACGAAGCTCCCTGCAGCATGTAGTGCCCAGCTAGATACTCAGGAGTCGCACCTGAGGAGGAGGAGGAGGAGGGAAAACAAATTACTACATTAAACCCCTTTACAGCGTTGAATATGTTAGCAGCTAAACCTGAGTGGTATCCCTGTGACCACGTAATTTCTCTCAGTCGCTACAGGACTAACCCATGGGAACGGAGGAATCAAAGATGACCAGGCCCACTTTAGACCACTTCCCCAAAGGATCCAGATTTACACCCCTATTGATCAGAGCCTGTGTGAACAGAAATTGTTACGCGTTTATTTTCCGCATACATTGTGAGTTGGCAATATAGGTCACTTTATAGATCCTTTACCTGAGCCAAGTCTCTCCTCCTGGTTTTAAGGGTATTGGTCCTAATGGTGACAGGCCTCTGAACTTCATTGGCCTCCAGAAAATCTACGAGCTGAATTGCAAATACAGACACACACCGCACATCACACCACGCAAGAGACAATCAATACACTTCCTGCTTCTTTTAACAGTCTAAAAGTGAAGCACACACAAAAAAAAAATCACTTATGAAATCACGTCGTATTTAGTGATGTGCTGTCAGTACATATAGAGGCATTGGGTTTGTCCATCTACCCCTTCAGACTCTGACAGCAGGTTCCTCTATCCTGTTAGCATAGCCACACATGAGAGAGGATGCAGATGGGTGGGACTATAACAGGAACGTCAAGCTTTAAGCCTAACCTATCAAGAACGTCATCCAAAAGCAATCTCTGTATAAATCAGAGTGTTTTTGTGATGTACGCATGGCTGTCACGCTATGCCTGCCATGTTTTATTTTATTGCTTGTTGTAGAGTTTGTGGCTGTGCAAGCTGTTCATTAGCAGGTCACATGATCATAACAGGTATGTAGGCTGTTCCTAGCACTCCTGTGCTAGGAACTCAGTAACATACCCACAACCTCGGAAGTGTCGCTTCTCTGACAAGTCATGTTAAACACCGTCTATATTTTACTGTTCTGCCTTTTAAACACAGCTGTCACTCTGTTTCATTTCGGTTTCAGAGGGAGATGGAAAAGGATGCTTCCTGGAAAACCTTTTTTCGCATACAATGCGACGGAATCTTTACCAACGTGTCAACTCGGATAGGATATATATTACCTGGGGTTATTTCTACTGGTCTTTTTTAGGAGGTAAAACACAAAGTAATCTTTGCAAGTGCATACACATGCAGTTCGTAAAGATTACTGACATGACAAATTCGGGCAGGACTAAAATCCCAGAGATACTCCGGTTATTAATACATTACCCCACTTCCCCATGTAAAACTAGTCCAATCAAAGATATTTTTTGAGAATGACTTTTTCATGAAATCTTTTTGAAAAGATTTTGTCAAAATATTTACGTATCCGAAGTTAATGGTACATACACTTGCTAGCGTGACTCCCTGTGCCAGATTTAAGGCCTTGAAGCAAACAAAACAAAGAAGGCAAAGTGAGACAGCCAAGTCTTTTACTAAAACTACGACTGTGTGTTATGTAACTTTTCTCAACTTTAATGCCTAAAGAAATGGATTTGACTTTCTCTCACACACACATGGACACACACCTCAGCGAGTGGAAACAGCTCCATGAGATCGCCCATGAGGAAGTCGTTGTAGCTGTAGTACGTGCAGAGATCTGACTTCAGCAGCGAGAGGTACTCTGCTCGCTCTCTCCCCTCCTCTCTCTTCTCACTGAAGTGGGAGAGCACATCCACGTTGTCTTTGATCCTCTGGTGGATGCTCTGCAGGTCTAGAGGCAAAAGTCCTACACCAGACACAAGGGCAAAGATGGAACCAGTTAGCAAGGCTATTGTGTGCTGTCCCCCCCCCATATATCATGCAGCTAGTAACTATGACTCACCCTCCTTCTCTCTCTCCTTTGCACTAGGCAGTTTAAACCTGTCTATGTGGTCAATATTCGCCTGCACTGTGTCCTCTTCCTCCTCATCATCATCCATTTTTTCATCTTCCTCCTCCTCCTCCTCCTCCTCCTCCTCATCATCATCATCATCCTCCTCGTCTTCACTCTCCTGTGCTGCGGCTTCCTGGCGCTTTTTCTGTTTCCTGGCAGCTCGTTCAATAGGTAGCAGCTGCGGAAAAATCATACAAACTTGAAAGTTGCAAAATTTTGTTTGGCCACTTCAGAAGTTTGCCACTTTGCTTTGAGAACATTTTACACACCTCCTCTCCATCACTGCCTGCCTCCTCCTGTTCTTCTCCTTCACTGCTATCTTCCATCGCTCCATAGTCATCGACCATATCATCATCATCATCATCATCTGCCTCAACTTGTTCTTTTTCTCCTTCCTCTATATCCTCTACTTCATCATCATCTTCCTCTTCCTCCCACTGGCTGTCGCTGTCCTCGTCCCCTTCTGAATGGTCAATTTTGCGCTTTCGCTTTGCTGGTGTCAGCCATTCACTGTTGTCATCAGAGAATCCTACAAATGATGAACAAGGAACGTTAATTTTGTTCAGACGAATGCACAATTTGTCATTTCTTAAAGAGGAGAAAATTGTTCATGCAATTACATTTCAGTAATTTGTACCTTTCTTGGGCTGTTTTTCTTCTGTGTGTGCAGTGGCACCCTGTGCTCTCTTCACAGCACTGCAGACATTCAGGAAATCAATAACGCAATCTGACAGTACAAATAATAACAACTAACGGACTGCTTTATAGCATGAGAGGTGATGAGAAGAAACCTATCTTACCGTTTTCTGGCTCTGCTAGACAGTTTTTTAGGCTCATCCTCTGAAACAATTAGAAACAAATTACAAAACATTTTCACTTCGTGCAATTTCCCCGAAGAAATCCACATCTCCGACATCTCTGTATGTATTTTCTCCAAAGACCCCGTGTACAGCTGGCCATTTCTTGCGTGCTGCATTTGAATAGTATCCTGATTACAATTTTTCCACATGTAATATGCAAATCAAATCATTACACTTAACAAGCAGCATTTTTAATTTCCGTAAACTCAGCGGAAAGTGTTAACTTCGGCAGTTAATCTTTAGAAGACATCATCTTTAGGAGACACTCATCTGAAATTCAACTAACTCTGGCTGCACTGGTCATATGTTTAGATATTCCTATAAAGATGTTTCTGTTATTAGTTTGCTGTTTATTTGTCCAAATTGCTTATAAGTAATTATTTTCTTACGTACAACAATGATACATGGTTCCCATGATTATGTTACTGCACACATGGAGGTTATGGACCACAGGGATATGGCATAACGGATCTATAACTGCATTCAAATGGGTCTCAGACCACGACTGGATTTAAATCAATTTTAGACGCGATACGTGCAATCTACATCTGCATTTTCATGTGTATGACTGCAATTCGGATCCTGATACTCGGGCTCATGCATGACATGTCCACGTGTAAACAAGATCATTATTTTTGATCTGGCACACTACTACACTTCCAACCAGGGAAGGTGAAGTCGAACACACACTTTCTCCGAGACATGTGAAGCCCGCCAAGCACATGTTTTCAACCCTTTTTTTTTGAGTTGGAAATATAATTAATAATTTTATACAAAAAGAATTTTGAGTTGTCACAGGGCAGCGTAACACACTCAGAAGAAAGATATATCTGCTGTCTTCCACAAACATGAGCTCACAGTTTCCAGTGTCACTGTGATTGACAGGGCAGAGAGCACGGCCAATTCTGCTCCCTTGGCTCCGGGATTCGAACTCGCGCTCTCCCGATGACAGGGTGAATGCTTTTCTGTTGCACCATCAGGAGCTATATGTACCAGTTTTATGAAGAAAAATCAGCATTTAGCCAGATGAAAATATATAAACGTTTTACTCATATTTTCATTATGATGGTCATTGTTAGTTTTAGTCTAGTTTAACTAAACCGAACAGTTTCAGTCAGTGAAATCTAAACGTGTTAGCCTTTATCCCCGTCAAATTTTCAATATGTTAGGTTTCCAGAATAAAATAGCATGAATGCCATAACTTAAAGTTTTAATTGCTTATTAGATGGAAAGCCAAATCATTTCAGAAATGGCCATTCCCATTAAAAGCTTACTAAAGCCTTTCTCCTTCTCCTTTTTTTTGATGCAAATGAAAGTTCTGCAGTGGACGCAGGTAGCTAGTCTTATATTAGTCGAATAAAATGTACATTATAGAAAAAGCTATTAATTCCTGGCGGATAAAACACTTTATCGTGTTGCCCTGGTCAAAAAGGCTGTGCTTCTTGGCATTTTTCTTTTCTTGAGGAAAAGGTCATCACATTTCATCATATATTTTGAGTGAAAGCGAGTGAAGAAAGGTCAGGGAAAGAAGGTGATTAAACACTTTTCATCTTAGTTTTCATTAACAAAACCAACACTGAAAATCACCACACCACAGCACTACCTGCACAACTGGCATGATATCCCGAACATCTCACTCTTTACCGTGTTTAGTGGTTGAACAGTATGTGTGTTTGTTCTCTACATCTGTGTGCAATGAGCTTTTTAATCATACCATCCACTAAAAGCTTGGCCAGCTCGGTCTCTGCGCCTTTCTGTTTCCTGGCTTTCCGTCCAGGTCCACGCTTCACCTTGGTGGTGGGATCAAACTTCCTCCCCATGACTGATCCTGCACAGCTGTACTGAAATAACCCCTGAGCACAAGAAGGCAGTTTCAGGACTACTGGCCATGGAAGAGTAGAGTCAAATTGACATAATATTAAGGAGCATATTTAAAAACGCAGATTAAGCTGTGTGCATCTAAATTTACACCTCTACAGAGGATGAGTGAACTTATCCAGCATTATTTTGTTCATCTTTTTTAATGACAACATGCTACAAATCTGCACTCATTCTCATTTAACCCTTTTAAATACCCAAATCTAACAATCATGTGACAAAGGAATAAATAAAACAAGAAGTTTCTTGAATTGGTTGACAGAAAAATTGCAGCTAGCTACCCCATGCAGCATGATAAGCATGCCTTTCAGCCATATCATAAAGAAATGAAATATCAAATTATTTTCTTAAGCTATCTACAAAACTGTATGTATAGACATCACTGTGATCACTCTATGGATCTTTCTTTTTTTTTTTTAAGCTCAATATGAGGATTAATCATGGAAAGGCTCTCTTAGCTAATCAAGTAACTAGCATTTTGCTACCTCAAACTGACCGTGTGCTGTTATTTGCTACTTTAAACTTGCAGCACTTGTTTATCCACTCACCTCTGCTGTCCTCCTAATTTATCCCGACGCCCCAGGACTGTGTCGGAATTAACGCTGCTATTTTGTACTAGGAATCGGTATACACTCCGTTACCACAGCACGAAATACACGTGAATATTTCTGGAGCACGTTGGCCCGCAGGAAGACCAACATGAACTACTTCCGTCGCAGACTTTTTGCGACACCGCCAGCGCGTGTGCTTTCCCCACCCGTTTTGAGACAAATCCCGCCTTCTACGAGAGGACTGGCTCATGAAGTGATGACGCTTCAACTGGACAAGATTATTTGTGGAAAATGTGTTTTAATAGGCTTTTTACGTTGTTAACTAATTATTGCGCGATGGCTTTTTAAATAAAATATTAAAGATATTAAATATTACTGCAGTTCCCTTCTTGAATTATTTGTTTCTTTGCTTATTTGTTTCTTTGCTAATTTCAATTAATAATAATTTAACCGATTAGCACTGTGTAGATCTTGCTATTCATTATCCAAGATATTGAATAAATCTCATATAATTATTTAATTCAATCATATTATATGGTGTGTTTTGTTAAGTTCTGCTTGAATAATCAGTTGCAATCGTTCAACTAGATACGCTGTAGTTGGTGTTTCAAAATCTTTTATATAACCGTGTTTTAACTTTTGAGTGCCAGCCCCTTTCTGAAGATTTTTGTTTTTGATTGGTCAATGCACTGCTCGATCATGTGAACTATAGCAGGCGTCGATTGGACATTCGGCTGCTTCGGTCATGTAAAAAAAATAACCAACAGCCAATCCTGGAGCAGGAGGCGGGAATAGTCAGAATACAGGTGGGAAACAAAACACGCGTTATCACGCTTTACAGGACCCGCTAAGAGAGAAGGGGGGAATTCAACAGGAGTATGGCGTGTAGCGTTTCTGAGTGAAGGTGAGGGATGGAGGACGAGTGGGAGGAAGAGGAGCAGCTGGTTGTGGCCGAGCTCTCCGGAGTGATCGACTCGGATGTGTTGTGTAAGCGCGGCGGTGTGTGTAAGATGGTGGGCATGAGCAGTGAGCAGCCCATGCTGCAGGTGGGCCGCTATGTGTTCGCCGGGGAATACGAGGACGCCCTGGGGACATGCGTTATCTTTGAAGAGCAGACAAATGATCGGCCAAAATCCAGCTCGAGCCCTGTGCTGAGATACAAGTGCCACACCATGAAGAAGCTGATGCTCCAGAGGACCTTCCTGTCCGAGAGGAAGGAGGGAGAGGCGAGCTCTGGAGGCATCGAGGTCCTGTCTCTGAACGAGGGAGAGGTGTGTGGCAGATCCAGCACGGTGTGTCACTACGGCCTGGACCCCAAAGAGCTTCAGAGACTAAATGCTGGAGAAGACCTCAGCGATGAGTCGGACACTGAAAAAGCAGAGACACAGCGGAGTTCTGTGAAGGAGGACAGTGTGCTGGGAGAGACAAGAGAAAACCTCACAGACTAACTCCATCTGCACCTCAAGTGGACAGGGGACCAAATGTCACTCCAGTGTTTACAGGCCACGTTAGAGTTAATACACAAGATCAGATAGGAAGCAATTTTGAATATTTTTATACTAAACTTTGATGCACCATATACAAGTTCAAGTATATTAATCACTGACCATCGTGTCTTGTGCTACATGACGTACTGTTTCATGATCATTATTGCAATATTGATCTTGGTGATTGTACAGATACTGCTGAAGTCTGAAATATGCAAATGATAACTATAACAAACATCATTTACTACTGACTAAAGCCTATCAGAGAGTTTCCAGATGAGTTTTCTATGGGTGTTTTAATAAATTCAGGGGCATTCATGTGATAAGAAAACAATTACAGTCAAATGAATATGTCAATCACAACACTGCAAAACTTTACTGTCAGCTTTACAGTAGGTTACTGGTAATGTTAGTTCATTACTAGACTTAATTCCATTAGACGAGAAATTAAAATTCTCAGAATAGCAATGACGAAAATGAATCTTCTGTGCACAATCACAACAATGATAAATATTTTTTGTTCCTTTTTAATTTACCACTGCAGATTGAAAGGCACAGCTATCGAAGTACCTGTACTGTCCTGTCCTTTGACATTAAAAATGAACATGATTAATACAACTTTATACTCTTAAAAAAAGGGCTCTTGAAGAGTAATTTGGATTGTGTGGTAGAGTACTTAGCTTCATTTGGATCACTGAAAGGCAAACCTGCTGTTTCTGGGTTCCTCAGAAATCTTGCTAGCATAAGGTTTTGGATGCAAATATGACAGACACAAAATTATAATAGCTATATTATAATAGTTTTATATATAGTTTTATTATAATAGTTAATATTAAAGACCTAACTACAATCCTAAATGCACTGAAGTATTTTAAAACTGTTCCCTAATTAATAGCTATTTGCATTTCTATGCCTAAACAGTTCATGTGTTTATCGCTAGTATTTCAGCTCCAGTGGCAGTGAACATTTATGCTGGCAGCATTGCAACCAAACTGAAATGCAGGTTTTGGAGTTTGCATTTTCATCAGCAGGTCCCCTTTGGGCTTTGGTAGGGCAACATCATACATGTAAGTTCAGAAAGAAGTTGTACCAAGAGAGTAGGCAAGCAGAAAAGGAGAAAGATGCTGAGCCTGATTACCCTAGTGTGTTAATCTAAACAGAATGAACAAATGAATGAATGAAAGTTCACCTTATATACACTACATGGCCAA
The DNA here is from genome assembly GCA_022985145.1 of Pangasius djambal. NCBI lineage: Eukaryota > Metazoa > Chordata > Actinopteri > Siluriformes > Pangasiidae > Pangasius > Pangasius djambal. The sequence goes on along the minus strand of CM040975.1, from coordinate 17,873,145 downwards.
AGGTTTGTGGACACCTGACCATCCCACCCATATGTGGTTCTTCCCAAACCATCACCACAAACTTGAAAGCTTCACTGGAACTGAGGCCCAAACTTGTTCCAGCATGACAATGCCCCTGTGCACAAAGTGACGTCCATGAAGACATGGTTTGCCAAGTCTGGAGTGGAAGAACTCGAGTAGCCTGCACGAAACCCTGACCTCAATATCACTGAACACCTTTGGGATGAATAATCTGACTGTGTGCCTGACCTCACTAATGCTCTTGTGGCTGAATGGGCAAATCCCCACATCCACACTCCAAAATCTAATGGAAAGCCTTCCCAGAAGAGTGGAGCTTATTATGACAGCGAAGGGAGGAATAATCCTGGAATAGGATTTTCAGCATGTTTGTTTTGGATGGAAATGTCTGAGGCCACCATTTGGGGATCCTCTAGTCTTAATACACACATTTAAACACCAGTTGGTACACCAGTCTGTTTTCATTTTCTGCAGGATATAATGGTGATGGATAGCAGTGTACTCTTCTGGAATGAAATGAAATAAGAAACGTCACATTTTCGTAAACCTGAACCATTAGTTCAGGGTTTTTTTTTTGTTTGTTCTTTTTTAAATGAAAGATGGCATCCATAAGCATGGCCAGATAAAGGTTACCGAAAGCAGCAGCAGAAAAGGCAGAGCGAGGTGAAGGAAAGCCCGAGCAGGTAGCAGAGGTGGAGCAGCTCTGGTAGCAGCATCCAGAAACAGAAACGCTCCCTGAAGGTGGTGGGAAGAGATGGACTTGGATTATCAAGTCATCAGTCATCCATTTTAAATTTCTTAGAAAAACTCTCAATAGACTAAAGTGTTAAGTGAGATGTATAACAGCAGTAAAGCAGCCCAGCAGTTATACTAAGTTGCTTTGTTCCCACAGAAGGCAAAGGCCTAGGGTGAGTGCAAGAACGATAACAGATTAAGACTGCAGGTTGGCTGGATGGTAGAAGTGATGATGGATATGAGTAGGACAGGAAGTTGGAAGTAAGGTTGTAGCTTTTATTTGCACTACACAAACACCATGACTGGCATTTACAGACAGTAACTTACACTAGGCTGTATTTACAGTAGCTAACCTGACTGCCAAAACATCAAATGAAAACTAGCTAACTACACTAGACTAAGCTAACAAGAAATACAAGAGGTGGCACCCGCCCTCTAACCCAATGTGACTAGACACTCAAAAGCACCTACGTGATGCTCTATTCAGAGAAACGTACAAAATGTTCTATCAGCATGACCTATACACTAGAAACACGCCTCAGAAATGATCAGTGGCTCTTGGGCATTAAATGTAGAGTCGGTGCATCAACAGTTTGCTTTGGAGAGATCTTTAACAAGAAATGTAATACTACCACTAAAAAAAATATTGTACCTTACTTTCTTTTATCAAGCCCCTCCATTTTGACTCCTGAAACACAGGAGAGCTGCACAAGCCCAACAGAAAACCAAGAGCACCTACCCTCCACACATCCCAGCTCATCCTGGAGGTGATTTCACAGTGTAAACGCAAGGGAGACGTAACCATGATGGAGCTCAAACAGGCCCTGCAGGCTGGAGGCTACAACGTGTTCAAGGATAATGGCAGAGTGAACCATGCAATGAGAGGCTGCAGTCAAAACCACTCGACTGGGTGACTTGAGATACTTCAAAATTAACAAGAAGTAAACATAGCAAACAGTCTAAATTCATACACGTGCATTAGAGCATGGAGCCGTCACTCTAGCTGGTGCCGCATATTACGTTTCAGGTTCAGAAAACTGAAGGAGGAGAAGAATACAAAGACAAAAGCAATAAGGAAAAGAGGAGCAGAGAAAATGACAGAAGACCAAAAATCTCAGGCAGCAGGAGAAAATTATAAACCAGGACAAGAGTTGCCAAAAGTGAGCAGAGCTGCAGCACAGAGCCAAAAGTCTGTTCGGAAAGATAAGCCAACAACAGCGCAGTCCCATTCTGGGAAGACTCACAAAAAAACAGGGGAAGTTGTCAACAAAACCATCCACAGGCTTCTCCACAAACAGCAGATGAAGTTATTAATTCTGAAATATATGATTAAAGCTGCCTGATAGGAGCCAGTGGCACATAGCTGCATTTGGACTACCTTTACTCAACACAGCTGAATAACAAGCCAGATGATTAAATTAAGTTGCCTGCAGTATATTAGCTGTGTTCATCGCTGTCCATTTTCCACACAGAGCAACAACACTGCATCAGAGCAAGTGTGCATGATATGAAAACAGAATTAGTTCTTTTGTGAGCTACCGTCTTTTCATGCCAGAAAAAAATCTCTCTAATTCACATAACTGTACATGTGTTAAAATCTTAGCCCCACAAAGTAATGCCCTTATCTCCATGTAATGTTACTTGTGTTTCTACTATTAGGTTGTTTACACACAAATCAACAACAATAACTACATTGTAGGCACAAAGAAATTGTTTTATTAGTACAGAAACAATATTTTATTAACATAAAAATGTTGAAAAAATATTTGAACGCTCATATAAAGGCACAAAATATTCCTGTGATCGCCACAGCATGCACATGACTTCAGCAGTGTTGAGTTATCATTAATGTGTTATAAAGAAAATTGGTACTGCCTACTGACGTCACCACGATGGAAAACTGACTGGTTTCACTTAAAAAGAACTGAAGATTTTGCGCTGCATTGATCTACACATAGATGAATGCCTAGTTTGACCCAAAGTCCAACACCAGTGTGTTTTTAATCACAACACCCCCCATCCCTCCTCGAACGCAGAGCATATTTTGGAACATGTGAGGGCTGCAGACAGAGGATAGTTACTGATGGAAATGGTCTTCTCTGTATAGTCCACATTTACCTAGAAGAGGGGTGGGGGAAAAAAAAAAAAAAGTAGTGAGTTTACTTATTTTATAAGCCAAAGGGCACAGTAAACAACTGCCATCATTCAGTTTAGAGCATGCGGCCAGTAGTGAGTGGATGAAAATCACTCACACACACACATTTACATAACATTAAAACCATCTGCCTAATAATATGTAGGTCCCCCTTGTGCTGCCAAAACAGCTCTGACCCGTCGAGGCATGGACTCCAAGACCTCTGAAGGTGTGCTGTGATATCTGGCACCAAGACATTAGCAGCAGATCTTTTAAGTCCTGTAAGTTATGAGGTGAGGCCCCCGTGGATCGGACTTGTTTGTCCAGCACATCCCACAGATGGGATGAGATCTGGGGAAATTAGTGGCCAAGTCAACACCTTGAAGACTTTGTTCATCAAACCATTCCTGAACAAATTTGCAGTGTGGCCTGACACATTATCCTGCTGAAAGAGGCCACTGCCTTTAGGGAATACCATTGCCTTGAAGGGGTGTATATGGTCTGCAGCAATGTTAGGTAGGTGGTACATGTCAAAGTAACATCCACATGAATTTCAAGAGCCAAAGTTTCCCAGCAGAACATTGCCCAGAGCATCACACTGCCCCTGCCAGCTTGCCTTCTTTCCATAGTGCATCCTGGTGCCATCTCTTCCTCAGGTAAGCGACACACATGCACCCAGCCATCCTGATGATGTAAAAGAAAACGTGATTCATCAGACCAGTCCACCTTCTTCCATTGCTCCATGGTTCAGTTCTGATGCTCACGTGCCCATTGTAGGTACTTTTGGCGATGGACAGGGGTCAGCATGGGCGCTCTGACCGGTCTGGGGCTACGCAGCCCCATACGCAGCAAGCTGTGATGCACTGTGTGTTCTGACACCTTTCTATCATAGCAAGCATTAACATTTTCAGCAATGTGTGCTACAGTAGCTCTTCTGTGGGATCGGACCAGATGGGCTAGCCTTCTCTCCCCACGTGCATCAGTGAGCCTTGGGCACTCATGACCCTGTCACCAGTTCACTGGTTGTCCTTCCTTAGTCCACTGTTTGTAGGTTCTAACCACTGCATAACAGGAACACCCCAAAAGACCTGCCATTCTGGAGATGCTCTGACCCAGTCATCTAGCCATCACAATTTGGCCCTGGTCAAAGTCGCTCGGATCCTTATGCTTGCCCATTTTTCCTGGTGCAACAGATCAACTTTGAGAACTGACTGTTCACTTGCTGCTTAATTTATCCCACCCCTAGACAGGTGCCATTGTAATGAGATAATCAATGTTACTCACTTCACCTGTCAGTGGTTTTAATGTTATGGCTGATCGGCATAAAATATATTGTAATATATAAATACACACACACACACACACAGTTTCATAAAATAGGAGAATTAAAGGCACGTTAAATTTCAGAATACACACATGAAAAAACTTGAATACACACATGTAACTTGAAAAAGTCAGAAAATGTTTTTTTTATATATATATATATATATATATATATATATATATATATATATATATATATATATATATATATATATATATATATATACACACACACATATACATACATATATATACATACATATATATACACACACACACACACACACATATACATATACTATATTACCAAAAGTATTCGGTCACCCATCCAAATGATCAGAATCAGGTGTCCTAATCACTTGGCCTGGCCACAGGTGTATAAAATCAAGCACTTAGGCATGCAGACTGTTTTTACAAACATGTGTGAAAGAATGGGCCGCTCTCAGGAGCTCAGTGAATTCCAGCGTGGAACTGTCATAGGATGCCACCTGTGCAACAAATCCAGTCGTGAAATTTCCTCGCTCCTAAATATTCCACAGTCAAC
>CM040975.1:17774289-17868291 GCA_022985145.1 Pangasius djambal | reverse complement strand
GAATGGTCAAAAATTCCTATAAACACACTCCTCAACCTTGTGGACAGCCTTCCCAGAAGAGTTGAAGCTGTAATAGCTGCAAAAGGTGGACCGACATCATATTGAACCCTATGGGTTAGGAATGGGATGGCACTTAAGTTCATATGTGAGTCAAGGCAGGTGACCGAATACTTTTGGTAATATAGTGTATATATATAAAAAGTGTTGTCTGTGCCATATTACCTCCCCAGAGTTTTCAGACTGATTTTATTCTTAGTCCGTGACCTAGTGAACCAGTATCAGGATATACTGATTGATAGAGACCTCAAAGCACTTCTTTAAGTCTCTCTGGATAAGGGAGTCTGCCAAATGCCATAAATGTAAATGTATGCTGCAAATCCACATCCTACATTTTTTAAACCTATTCACGGTGGACTGAACATTCAGAAGCATTTCATTTTCAAATGAAGCTCAATTAATAATGGCTGTTGACAGTCTAAAATTCTTTATTTCAGAGCCTCCCAGACAGTCCACATTTTTGCTTCACATCTGTGTTGTGTGAGAACCACTGGTCTAGTCTGGGAGACCCTGAGTACTGGTTTGAGAAGCAGTGGTCTAGTAGGTGTGATGACAAACCCACCGCTCCATGTGCAAATGCTCCAATAACAACCACAGCAGGACCATCCTTAGGGATGAGGGTTCTGGGACAGACGGCATCTCCTGCTTTGAAGGACGTGGCGTAGCGAGGGCATCCTGCAGGCAAGTGGTCTGAAACGGGGTTTTTAATCATCCTCAGCAATCGCTGCGGCCCATCAGCCGCTCTCACACTCAGCTTATGCAGGAGCTGCACTGAGAGTAAAAATAAGAGAAAGCTAAGCAGTGTGAATACTCCAGTCACTCCAGTGCAATAATCGTACTTCATTCTAATGTAGTCCTAACTCAAAAATGTTTTCAGATACAGAAGTAATGTTAAAAAAAAAAAAAAACGCTGTACAAATCAGTGCAAGATAGCGTTTCAGAGATCCCTTTACTAAACCATGTGTACAGTTGCACCCTATAGGTCTGAAGCTGTAAAAATAGTACTTTACCCATGAGTCCACAAAAGCGAGGGAAGGTACGGGGAATCCTTGTCTGAGGATTGATCTCGATCAGAGCATTCTTCTCAGTGTGAATGTACACCTGCAGCAGTCCTGCTCTGTTCAGTGGGCTGTCCATCAACATAAGCAGACACTGTATAAGAGCAAACAATTTATTTTCAAGAACACCACCACAACGATGTCTGCTGCTCTGCGGTATAAAGCACAATTAAATGACGTATTGCTGAGTGCCTCTATTGTTACCTGATGAGTGATATCTGGGCGAACATTGCCAGGGTCCCTTCCACTCTTTATTATAATATTCTTGTGTTGGTCACAGTTCAGCAGCTCGAATGTCTTCCCAACCTTAAAGACACAGCAGAAAATTCATATATACTTTTTTCTGAAACAGACAGTGACTCAACATCCCAGCAAATACAGTTCATTTCCATATAGTTAGTATTTAGTTCTCAGTTAATAAAAGAGAACAGAGAACTAAATACTAACCATATGGAAACGATCTGTATCTGTAATCAGCACTATTCCCAAAACCTACACTTTTTCTTATTATTTTTGCAATATATAATGTAGTGCATCTGTCATGTTTTATTAGATACAAATGTAATGAGAACCTTATGACAACCAACCAAGCTTACATCACTATAGTAACAGGTTTGTATAGGGATGCTACAGATAATGTTCCCCTAACGTTAAGGGAACGTTCTCTGAAGCATACTGCGCAATGAAAGGCTGTTTTACTGTAAAGAGAAATTTTCTGGAACTAAAAAAAAGGCCTGTTCTCTGAAGGTTCCAGGAACCAAAAGCAAACGTTCCCAGAACCGTCTACGAACCAGTAATCGTTAGCTGAAGTAAATCAGTCGCTCTGCATTAATTACGAGAGCTGTTAACAGCAAGCTATGAAGCTGATGTGATGATTAACAAAATTCAGTGATAATATAAACATGCAAACTAATTTGAATACGGCGTATCACACTTTGTTTACAAGCAGGTCAAAAACGCCAGTTCTTCCCCGAAGCCTCTAACTTAGCTAAACGTTAGCTACATCGCTAGCATTTCTCAACCCCGCTTACATCATTCTGGTGTTTTATACTCACTTTTACGGTCTCCAGCGTCGCTCCTTCCAAAACAACAACAAGTCGAGTCTCTATCATTTTGTCGTGCATATTTCGTGGTTGTTTCGCTGTTTTTGGTTCATATTGGTCTAAGTGCTCGAGACCACGCTTCTCCCCCGTGTGAGCAGCCATCTTGTTTGAAGCTAAAGCGCGTCGCAGCAACCGTGCGTCATATCATAAGCGACTCGCTGCTGTGTTTTTTCAAAACACCACTGGATGCGCTTTTGTGTCAGAATGAGTGACATAGACACCTCAGATTCACATAACTGTACATTTCTTCAATTATAAACACAAATTGAATAGAAGTTCCTTATCTTATTATATCATAATGTCTAATACATTTCAAGACTTAATCACACACAATCGTTAAACAGTTGAATATGGGCACAGGAATATGGTAATGCATTCATTCATCTTTGGTAACCTCTTTTTCCTGGTCACGGTTGTGTATCCGGAGTCTGTCCAAGATAGGGACACAACCTGAATTGGACGCCAGTCCATCGCAGGGCACCGTGCACACACATTCACGCATGCATTCAAACCTAGGGGCAATTTACCATTGTTTTGGGAGGTGGGAGGAAACCAGAGAACCCTGAGGAACCCCACGCAGTCAGAGAGAACATGTACAGAAAAAAGACGTAATCCAAGCTCAGTATCGAACCTGAGACGAGAATAGTTAATGCTGATACTAATACTGATTGTAAAACCTGAAACTCTAAAACTTTCTGATCTGTAATAATAAGTATACATCCAAAATAAGAAATATTATAATGCATTTAAATGTGTTTGGTGTAACTATCATGGTCTCCACTGATGCTCTTTGTATCCATCCAATTTCTGAGCAGCATCATATTGTTTTAGTGTCCACTTTATTGCCCAGCTATGAATAATGTTCCTCAGCAGACCCACACTTCTAGCACAGTTCAAGAGATCTGTTATCCACACAGGTCAGTGGTTTGGGACAGTGCAGAGAGTTGACACACAGTACAGTCACCAGGAAGGAGGGCTCAAATGGCATGAGTGTACTATATGGCTCAGAGTCACAGCTTGCCTGTGAAGAAAGAATTGCACCATATGAGCTAACACTTGGCTGAAGCAGGCAGGCCAATGCATTAATGTGGTTTTAACTGGTATGACCTGGTAGGGTTATGGTCTCCAGAAGCCTACCTTAGTGAATGAGGCAAGAAACAGATGAATGTGAGAGAGTCCTGACACAGAGGTGTCACCTGAATGCCTCTGCAAACTCTTATTATATGACTGAGAGAAAACCAAATGATAAAGAGGGAAAACAGACATTAAGGAAATTGGCAAACAATGTAAATTATTAAATTAATAAAAGTCTATTGTAGATATTAGGGATTATTAAAAGCTAAAGTATACATGTGAAATTGTTGTCCTGGAGCAGAATTTCAGTGATTGTATATGCAATGTATCTACACTAAAATATTTAGTGATATAGCTCTGGTCCTTCTGGATGGAAATTTAATAATTAAAGCATAGTCATTCCAAAACAAAGTTTCTGACTTTGTTAGCCTAAACATGTAGGTGTGGATTAAAAAAACCCTGAAAACTCACAGCACAGACCAAGTTTTTACAACTGAAGATACACATACTAGTAAAGTGCACACACTTACCAGTAGAGCCACCTGAAGGGCTGAGTACTGCACCCACACCTCCCGCTGCTGGGATGGAGAGAGAGAGGAAGTTCCCTTCTGTGCTGTGAGATAGTGTGACCACACGCACTCACTCTCCAGCACAGCACTCTTTGACTGAGATAGGACTAGAGAAGAGACAAATGTTATCATGGCATAGACCTGCTATATATATCCATATACACACACAAACATATGTAACAGGGTGATATACTATCAGGTAACAGCAGATGCAGGAGGTCTTTTGCAATTAAAGTTCCCAACATCCCATAGTTGACAGCTCTAGAAAAAAAGAGAAACACAATTTCTTATCAGTTTCCCTATGGACTTGTACAACAATGCTTCATGTTGCAGTCATTACACAGCTGTAAAAAATTACAAGATATGACCTTCTTTAAAGGTAAATACACAATATATAGACATTTTGACAATTAATAATGTTATGTGTACAATAATTTTGAAAACAGATCCGTTAAATGGCATCTTTGAACATTATATAGTAAAATATATGCTATATGTGAGTATACTCACAATGCATAGCATTTTTAATTAAATGATGTTTAGGGTATAATTTCCATATATAATTATTTGGACAGGTAAGTATGTGCATGTATGTACATATAATTATAATGTATAATTTTTCTCCTTTTGTGGCATGGTTCTATTCCCATCTGCTTCCCCAGACAAAACAATCAGTTACATCCACCAATAGCAGCCTATTTTCTACAGTCTCAGTAGTTGGCATACCTGGAGAAATGTACTTTAACATAAAACCATCAGTTAGTTGTTGGCTGACTTTTGTGCTTCACGTTTAAGCATAGCACAACACAGACACTGCTATGTTCCAGGATGACAACTGTAGGGTGCAGAGGGCCAAATCTGTGTGTAAGCTGTTCAGTGAGTACGATGGAATACTGAGACACTTTGACTAGCCTGAAAAATCTCCACACTTCACTACCATAGGAAACTGTTAAGGGATTATTTGAACAGCAAATGATACATCGATAGGCTCTAAAACTCTAGCTGACTTACACACTAAAATTGACAAGACAGTTGCAGTCTGACCTGACAGAACTGGTGCTGTTATTAAGGTGAGGGGACGCATAACCAAGTATTAGGAGAGAAATGGTACCTGCACCTTTTTCTATACAGGGAGGATATTATTATTATTATTATTATTATTATTATTATTATTATTATTATTAGTCGTTGTAGTCCTAGTGGTGGATTCATAGTAATTGAATGTTCTCTAGTTAGTATTGAACGTCTATGAAACCATCCTGGTTTAACAATGTGATAAATACCTGGGATAGGAGGAATGAAACTGTGGTAACACAAACATTCCAACTGGGATGATGATGTCATTACCAGAGACAAATGGATGGACGAACAAACTAGAAGACATACAGAAGTGAAGGCTGATCACAGGACAACATTAACATGCTCAACAAGTGGGCATTGAAATAAATCATGGGTGGCCTGAATCTCAAAATAATACAACTCCAGTAATAATAATAAAACTGCAGCTTTAATAATATTTTCACACTTATGATAGTAAGAAACATATAACAAGGTGGTGAAGGGAAAAGCACTCACACATCAGGCTGTGGAGTGTGAGAGAGCAGTCTGCTCCTCATCCTCTGCTGAAGAAGAAGCATCTGCAGGTAGTTGGAGAAATAGACCTTCTCACTCATTATCACCTAGTGCAAGAGGGAGGTACAGTTCAATATTCTGTATACAAAATGGTTTATTAATATAGTGCTATACAACAGTGTGAAATTGTAAATGCAAATATTTTATTTATTTCATTAATACCTCTCCAAAATACTCATCAAGTTTCAGCGGATTGAAGAATTCATTGTTAGTGGACAGTTTTGGTGTGAAAGAATTAATCTGAAAGAGAAACACTGACAGTGTTACAGCTGTAGCTACATTTAGCTGGAGATCTCAGAGGAGATATATGAGTGATTTTTACCTTTTACCTTATTCAAAACTAAATCCCGTGTGTCCTCATTCTGCCAGTTTAGGGTGGCTATTTTGGTCTTGAAGGAGTCGTAAATATCACTTATCAGCATTTCAGCCTAGCAAGTGGAGAGGAATTATAACAGTAATGGTGAATCATTATAAATGTTGTAATAATCGTAACAATTTCCTGGAAAGTAACTACGTTGGGCTTTCATGACATAATTATTACCTGGTATAAATGTTATAAAGAAATACTGGAAGATTTATGTATGGATTATGTCAAAATATGATACAAAGGTTTATATGAAGTGTATTGCTTGTCTTTACCTTTAAATAGAGATTAGAGACCAACTCTCAATTACGATGAGGGGTTGACTGTTTTTGAAAAATACAGATTTGTATCTTTTCTTTGTCTTGGAGGTTATTACTGTGTCTTTACTAGCAGCACATAGGTCAAATGCCAGCCAAATAAATGGATGCAATGTCTTTAACTAAACTGGCAATCAAATTTGCATTTATAACACCGTTATGAAACACTATATCTACTTTCAGCAGCTTCCTCAAAATGTCATAAATGTGCTGAGTAAAAACAAATGAATAACTTGCATGATAAGGGTATTAAAATAAGACTATGGTAACAATATTAAATGCCTCCTAAAGATAATACTTTCTTTCATGTACAATTCAAGACAATTCACATAACACTTTTAAAGGTCACCTTACCATAAGCCTTTCATAAATTCTCCAGCATTGGTTTATAAAAGATCTATGCAATTCTCATATGTTATAAAAGCCCTTGCAGTTACCTTTCAAAAACGTGTTACCAATAAATGAATAGTTTGCCTGTTTTTGAAAACCTGAGATACAGTGTGACCCATTCTACATACAGTATGTGAGTGGCGACTATAACTGTAAGAAATCAATCACCCATCCACCTATCCATCCTTACACCCATTTGTCCATCTATCTATCCATCCATCCATCTATCTATCTATCTATCTATCTATCTATCTATCTATCTATCTATCTATCTATCTATCTATCTATCTATCTATCTATCTATCCTCCCTTTTATATACAATATTTGTATATTCATATACGTATTATATATGTATATCCTATACGTATATCCATTGGCCCACATGCATTGGGCCAACCCTCTCTCCAACTCTCTCTCCATCCATCCTTCCTTCATTTTATATATCATATATGTATATCTGTTGGCTCACATGTACATTCATTGCACCAGCCCTCTTTCCAACTATCTCTCCATCTATCCATCCATCTATCCATCCATCCATCCATCCATCCATCCATCCATCCATCCATCCATTATTTGTAATATTATTACTTAAATATCCTTATTAGTCATACCTCTTCACCAGCATAATGGTCTTTGATCAAATGACTGATCAAAGTGTCAAAACCTTTCACCGTCTGCAGTACACAGTGTCTCCAGTGTGGCACAACCTTAAGTAGCACAAAAAAACTTACAATCCAGTTCATTCGACAACTTTAAGAAATATTAAAAACGATGAAATTTGAAGATACACCTCGATTTAATACACACCTCATTTTCATTGTCAACTGTTATAGAGAAGTTTTTCATGGTCTGCATGAATCTGGTGTGCAGAGCAGGCATGAGTGTTTGCAGAACATTCATGATCATATAAGTATGGAGAGGATAACTACAAACCAAAAGACACACACACATACAGATAACTACTTTAACTGTCACAGCAGTACTGCTATTAAAGCTGATGTGAAATTGTATGCTAAATACTAAAAATAACTACATACAGCTAAAATCTAATATGATCTACCTGTCCTTCATCTCATGTCTATGCGTCCAGTTGATAATTGTCTGTGACATGTAGATGATATAGGGTTGATTATGCAATAACACAACATCTGACTTGCTGACTGGAACAGGATGAAAGATAGCCTGGAGACAGCTGAGCCAATCAATAGTGGGGGCCAGCTCCTAAAGAAAAAAAGACACACACACACACACACACACATACACGCACACACACGTTCTTACTTCCCTGTCACACAAGTACCCATAAATTGTTTAAGTGATAAACACCTACCTGTAACTCCTGGATGGTGATTCGATGGTACAATAGTTTCTGGCTGAGTCGGTAGGAAAGAGGTGCAGTGTTTGTAACTAGAGTTGAACTCAGAGACATATATAAGGCACAGCGCTTAATACTGCTAGTTAAGGAAATATTCAACAGAGCCAAAAGCTCCTTACAGGATGAGAAGAATGGACGCAGAGACTGAAAAGAGAGAAGAAAAAATTTTTCCAGATGGCCCAGTAACTACCATAATACTATAAAGATCATGCTTGTATTTCTCATAAATCTTACATCATTTTTTACACCATGTGAACACTTCATTTTTCTTTGTCAACTTGCTAACCTCAAATTATGTTCAGTTGTACCTGTAAGTTGAATTTGGATCTGTTTGTGTGGCTGTTCCACTCAACAGGGAACTGAAAGTCTGGCTGATCAATCTGCGGAAATGCCAGTGTTTGAAAAGAAGGGTTAAAATGCTTTTTGCACACATTTCGGACACTAATTTTAACATTATGACATTACATATCTATACATCTGTATATTAAAGGATATACTGAAGATGATTCCCTGCTGCGATCATACTCAGCTTATTAATTAATGTTCAATTAATTATGGATGCTCAATTTGCTTAATAATGCTTAATTAGTTATAAGTAATAAGTAAATGCTTATTAATAAGGAAAGCATGTGTAAATTTAAGCCAAGGGTGTACAGTCTTATCTGCAAAGGACTAATGTGGATGCAGCCAATCAAGTGAAAGGAACAGTATAGACTACTGCTTTCTCAAAGGTTTATAGATCCAAGGTTTTTAAAGTTTGGAATTTAAGACTAAATGCAAGGTAGGATAATCAGCATTTTTTTTTTAATTGTTTGAATGTACCTGTATGTAGTTCTGGCTCTCATTGTGGTCAGGGCCCACATATACATTAAAGAAAGGAAAGGTGTTGTATTGCGACATCAGCAGAGCCAGAGTGGAGTTCAACTCAGGCTGAGTCCAGCTCCCAGATACAGGCCAGCCACCCAGCTACACACAAACACAGATTGCTTTATGCATGTCCATCCAATATGTGATCCAACTGGACAGAATATTCTATATTCACTAAACAACAAGTAGTAAATGACTGGAAAGCTGAAAAGAACACAAGAAAGGGAATGGATAAAATGCCAATTTTTAGCCATTTTAAATAATCTTAAATCTACATTTGGGCTGTATGTGTGTGTGAGAGAATTTGTGTACAGTATATACCTGCTGAATTAGCGTTTGGGCGTGATATATGCTCTCAGTGAATGTAGTGTTAGACCTCATGCAGGTGTCATAGAACGTCTGTGCTTTCTGTGCTGCACTGGTATCATTCCTTTTGGGAGACTCTAATCATGCAAACATCACAGAGACCAAACATTCAAATATAAGTTTCAAATATAACCTCATGTATATTTCCAGTTTAGACCTAGTGCCTGTGCAGGTAATTATCCTTATATACTTATATAAAGATTGTAGAACAAAATACTACAGTTGAAACCAGATATTTACATACACTTCAGAAAAAAGCACAAAAACTTTTTTTTTTCTTTACTGTCAAACATTAAATCAGAGTAAACTTTTTCTGTTTTAGATCAATAAATATTAACATATTTTTTGCATTTGTTAAATGTCAGAATCGAGCGAGGGAGAATTTTTATGTATACATACACTAAGTTTATTGTGTCTTTAAACAAAAAGAAAACTCCAGATGATTCCATTCTGAGCTTAAGAAGCTTCTGATAGGTTAATTGATTCCATTTGAGTTAATTGGTGGCACACCTGTGGATGCATATAAAGGCACACCTCAAACACAGAGCCTCTTTATTTGACATCATGGGAAAATCAAGAGAAATCAACCAAGACATCAGGAAAAGAATTGTGGACCTCCACAAGTGTGGCTCATCCTTAGGTGCAATTTCCAGATGCCTGAAGGTCCCACGTTCATCCGTTCAGACAATAATACGCAAGTATAAAAAAACATGGGAATGTACAACCATCATACCGCTCAGGAAGGAGACGGATTCTGAGTCCCAGAGGGGAACGTTTTTTGGTGCGAAATGTGCGAATCAACCTCAGGACAACAGCAAAAGACCTTGTGAAGATGCTGGCTGAAACCGGTAAGACAGTGTCATTATCCACAGTAAAACAAGTCCTGTACCACCACGAGCTGAAAGGTTACTCTGGGAGGAGAAAGCCATTACTCCAAAACCACCATAAAAAAGCCAGACTACAGTTTGCAACTGCACATGGGGGCAAAAATCTTAATTTCTGGAGACATGTCCTGTGGTCTGACGAAACAAAAATTGAACTGTTCGGCCATAATGATAAACGGTATATTTGGAGGAAAAAGGGTGAAGCTTTGAAGCCTCAGAACACCATCCCAACTGTGAAGTATGGGGGCGGTAGTATAATGTTGTGGGGCTGCTTTGCTGCAGAAGGGACTGGTGCACTTCACAAAATAGATGGCATCATGAGAAAAGAAAATGATGTGGATATATTGAAGCAACATCTGAAGACATCAGTCAGGAAGTTAAAGCTTGGGCACAAATGGGTCTTCCAAATGGACAATGACCCCAAGCATACCTCCAAATTAGTTACAAAGTGGCTTAAGGACAACAAAGTCAAGGTATTGGAGTGACCATCACAAAGCCCTGATCTCAATCCCATAGAAAATTTGTGGGCGGCACTGAAAAGGCGAGTGCGAGCAAGAAGGCCTACAAACCTGACCCAGTTACACCAGTTCTGTCAAGAGGAGTGGGCCAAAATCCCAGCAAACTATTGTAGAAAGCTTGTGGACGGATACCCGAAACGTTTGGCCCAAGTGAAACAGTTTCGGGGCAATTCTACCATATACTAAGGAAGTGTATGTATACTTCTGACTTTGATGAAAGTGATAAAAAAAAAAAATACATAAAAATTCTCCCTCGCTCGATTCGGACATTTAACAAATGCAAAAAATATGTTAATATTTATTGATCTAAAACAGATAAAGTTTACTCTGATTTAATGTTTGACAGTAAAGGAAAAAAAAGTTTTTGTGTTTTTTTCTGAAGTGTATGTAAATATCTGGTTTCAACTGTATATACTACAATCTCGATATTGCTAAATACTATTCAAATAAACCCTTCATCATTAAAAATCATTCGTTAACGGTCAATGGTTATATATTGTATGTGTCATACCCAGGATCTCTTTTATTGCTTGGAGCAAAGCTGTCTGTCTGTCAGGTAATCTGTCATCTCTCTTTCTTTCAGTGTCTGACCCTCTGTTCATTCTCATCCCACTACCTCTCCCCACTCTCCTTCTCATCTCATCTCTTCTGGTGACATTACGGGAGACGGTCTTGCCTCGGTGTCTCCCGCTGCTCTTGGGTGACATTTCTGCTTCACAACTAAACAGGATATAATCACAGGGTTGGGAAAAAAGATCCATGGCTGCAGAGAAGTGTTCTGCTAGTCTCATGCATGCTGGAGAGAGACAGTGAAGAGGGTCTAGAGGGAAAAGGGGATGTGGAGTGAGATGGAAAAAAAAAATTACAAATAGAAAGGAAAGACCAGTCACCACAGACATGACACTAGATTTTGTTGTTTGATACGGCATCTTGTTACCTTGAGTGGTTAGAGTGTGTTCCTGTAGGAAGTAATACCCCAACCCCATGACTGTACCAATGATACAGGCGGCCAGACAAAACTGAAAAAACAGGAGCCCACACCACTTGTTCCTGATCAATGACTGTGGTTCCTCAGACTGAACCTGTTGTCGGGAGAGCTGGAGAAATTCCTAGACAAGCATCAGAAATGAGTATCAAACGTTCAGTCTTGTTCTGTATGATAAATCCTCTTATACCACAGTGCTGTTGAATTCTTTGAACCTGATTGGTAATTTTCTATAACACCACAGCTCTGACAATAGGCTACAAGGCAAGTGACAGGTGATTGCGCTTGTTTAAAAGTTATCATTTCTATGTTGTTGTTGTTCTTTCGGCTGCTTCCGTTAGGGGTCGCCACAGCGGATCATCCGTCAGATGCCCTTCCTGACGCAACTCTCCCCAGTTTTATCTGGGCTTAGGACCGGCACTGGGACTGCACTGTTGTGGGGTTGGTTCCCAAGCTGGGAGTCGAACCCATGCCGAAGTGGTGAGAGCACGGAGGACTAACCACTAGTCCTCCAGGGAGCGTAAAAGTTACCATTTCTATAGTGAGTGCTAATTCACAGGGACTTGTATGGCTGATACTCCACAATAAGCTAATTCTAATAATACATGGATTAACATTCATTAGCACTTAGTAATAGAGATATAGCTGTTCCTTTATATTTTCCACTATAGGAAACTCTTCAGGATATTGGACTTTGTGCTTTTTTTCAATTTCAAAGTAACATGACGTGTTTTTTTGTGTTAATAACTTCAGGAGAGAGAAAAAATGAGACTGCTGAGGGAATGAGTGTTTCTAGCAGTTATAGCATAGGTGATAACAGGAACTTGATTTGTAAAGCATTCCAAAGATTAAATGGAACAATAAACGGATTAAAAACTATGACTATGTCAATCATTAATAAATTAAAACTGTAACTGCTAGCAATTTGCTGAGGTATAAGAGGAAGAAAAACACTTTGGGACATGCTCTTATAAGAAAATAATCAACGCTGGGGTGGTAGCATAACATACCACCCCATTATGTTTTTTCTCTTTACGTATCAAAAGTAGATGTTCCTTTTTTTCTTTCTGTAGCAACAGTTCAGACAGTTATGACCATAGCATTATTCACTCAGTAAATACTTTGTACAAAAAAGCACAGAGAAAACACTTACATTTTAAACACTTAATTAACAAACGTCTGACGGATTATAAAGCTCAAGCTGTCTTGAAGATTTCAGTAAGCTGCCAACACACTGCACATTTCCCTGGCCTGCTTACTTATTGTTGCAAAAGGAAGTGAAACTCTATTTGAGCTGAGACAATTTCTCTCTTAAATGATCGCACAGTAGCGCTGTTGGAATGTTTGTTTAGTTCTAGCTGTACCTGCCGAACTGATGAGTTTCGAGTCATCTTGGTCGTTTCATTTGTTTCCAAACGGCTTTCATCAGAACTCCTTCTCCTTCAGCATCCTGCTCATATCTGAGCCTTCTCTTACTTTCATTAGAATCATCCTTTTCTCTATCTCTCTCTCCTTCACACTTTCTCCTCCCACATTTACATTCTGATAAAAGCCAGTGTACAGGCCTCTTTCATTACGTCATACTAAGTGGCTGTCTGTGTAAACCTCCTGGGTCTGATCTGTGTTTAAGACATGTTTATTTCACTTAGACTGAGTATCTGAATTTCACTTCAAAAAAAAGTACCCACTTTTTATTTACAGAAAACAATTTAACACCTCAGACGTTATCAGTAAGTCACATAAATTTTATTTTATAGGTCTGCTTGTAGTCAGTCAATCAGGCCGTTTTAAAACAATTACACACACACACACACACACACACACACACACACACACACACACACGCGCACGCGCACGCACTCTGCTATCAGTGGAGTGTGAGCCTGGTGCGGACTGATAGGGTGAGAAGACGCATCTATGACGTAGCTCCATGTCACACACTGCGTGGGAAGGAGCACGTTTAATTGTCACTTGCCAACATACACATGAGGAAATTCTAGAAATTACATCTCATTATACCCACAGAAATGAGTGAATTTCTCTTGATCTAGAGTAATATTACACAAAGTAGACACTGGTCACTAAGATGACCTGGGGCTCAACAGAAAACCAAGACAAATTCAAATCAAGGATTTAAATTTAATCTCATTCCGTTACTTCCATCCTCCAAGGAACATGCTTAGAAATCAAGCAGAATGTCAAAGTGTTTTTTGTTTTAATTTTATAATACAGTACAAATGAGAGCTTGATTGCAAAAAAAAAGAAATCAGCAGACCGTAAACATACACACATTCACATATTACAAAGGAATTTAACTGCAAAATAAAGCGCTTGTATATATACTGTATATGTAGTAAATGAATAAAAAGAAGGAAAAAAAAAAACAAGTGGCACTATAATGGATGTCCATGACATACTGTAAATTCATGGTGATACTGACATGACAACAAAACATGATGGAGAAAAATTCATTGAATGCATTAGAAATCTAAAGGGGGGTCATTCAAATGACTGTACAGACAGCGGGAGACTGTTCACCTTTAATCCACCTGTGCAACACTGTGCAGAACATTCTTGTTAAATTCCAAGTGGGGTTATATAATTAAACATGTGAAGAAGGTGGTGAGTGTAAAATGCAAATTTAAGGAATGTAGCCTTCTTCACGTTTAAGAATTTCAGCTAAACATTTAGAATTTAGTCCATTTCCAGAATCAACTGAAATTCCTAAGGTAGCATTAGTATAACCGTCTCATGAAAAAGACCCATTGATTTGTTCATTACAGGCTAAAACTAGGAAATCCTTTAAAGCATTTGTGCAAAAGAGTCTTGCCATTCTTCTGACAGTGCATTTCAACATGTGCCTAAGGGCAGCATCCGAATTTGTTCCCTATCCACTGATACAGTACACTACAGGGTGTCCCAAATGTCTCCATACATGTTTCATACTTGGTTTTTATATATAAAAGAATGTATTGAAATCACTCTCATGGCTGGATCAGGAAGCTGTCGCAAGGTTGCGATGATCTTTAACAGGAAACATGGCAAGCACCTCACACACCACACTGCTGCCAAACTTAGTAACAAATTCAAAAAAAAGACTGGAAGTGTTGCGGACCAACCTAGAAGTGGACGTCCACGAACATCCACTGACGAAGGCACAACTGGCAAACATAGTCCCCTATGTATGGAGACTTTTGCGACACCCTGTATTTGAGCTCAGCTATTTTGTCTGAGTTCTTAGTGGACTGATGTACTCTGGATGGTTCAATACATTAATACCCTCTATAAATCCACAATACATAGCTATTTATTTCACATCAAAATGTACTTGTCATGATGAATACCAGAGCACCCAACATACAACATCATGTATAAATGTCTATAAAAATGTTGTTTAACAACCTCTAAAGCCAACAGGTACATGTTAGTGGTGTGTTTAATACAGATCAATTTTCACACTTGTCTATTTTTGGGGTTACAGTTCAGGTTCAGTAATATTTTGTTTGTGTATTGATGCGTTTCTGTTACACTCAGAAGTAACTGTTGTGCGAATCCAGGCCGCTGCGTCCTTTTCTGCTGCTCCCTATATAATACTCTATATCATAACTTGTAAATGCATAAGTGAAGGAGTGATAAGTCAGTCTTGCTCCCATACAAGTCTGACCAGCCAGCCAACTAACATATTTCTGAATACTTCATTCTAACGGTTAAACATCTCAAATGGACACTAGTTATATAGTCATATTAGCTGTCAGACACGTAGGATCATTTTTATACATGATTGTACCATGGAATGGAAACCATCGGGCTGTCACTGACTTAATACTATGCAATATTTCCATCCATCTATCATTCTTGGTATTACATTAGTAATTAGTGGTCAATTTTTGTGCTTTTTAAAAAAATGTTTTTATCATGCAGTCTTGTTAAATAAATTTTGCATGCAAGACAAACACAAACAAAGCTTTGTTCAGAGACTAACCCATTCTGTAACACAGATAATTCCCTACCAGCCTTCATATGCATCTACGCAGCTGCAGGTCTAATTGCAAAGCACATTTTTCTAAAAGCATTTTTCTGCTCAGCTGCTCACTAGTTCAAATATTTCATATTTATTTAATACTACTATTCATAAGCAACACTAACTTTCCTTTAATCCTTAATCTTTTTGTTCCGGAGGCTGTGATAAGCTTTACGAGAGTTGTTGTTCTGCCTGTGCGAAGCTGAAGGAGCTGAAGAGTTGCACTGAACTAGAAATAAAGCCACATAGTTGCACAATCTCATATCACATCCTAAAAAAACCCTGTTCTCATTTATTAAATTACATGACATGTCAGAACACTGTGTTCAAGCAACCACATGCTGAGATGGAGTGCTTGTGATTTTGCAGTAAACATCCATGAAGCTGTTTGAGAAAGGACCTGGAGAGAGGTGAAGAGGGCCTTTCTAAAGGACATGCATAAAAAAAAAACCCAACAACCAACAGAGCTGCTGTAGTTATTAGGTTCTGGGCTTGCTGATAAAGCTATGGAAAGGGACAGACTAAAACAAGGCTCTATGACAAATAGTGGCAAAAGAGAAGGAATTACAGAACTCACAAAGACAATGCATCAAATGCCTGGAATCAGAGCAGAGTCAATCTTTGATTTTAGGTTTGGTTTTTAATATGGGTGACAGGAGTCTCCACCACTCACTTCATGGCCTGCTTGGCACGCTGTGTGTGGCACTTCATGCATAGAATCCTCCCGTCCAATGGATAACAGCCGTCAGCGTCTGCCTCTATAGAGAGCGGGCGGGCACAGTCCTGGGAGCAAGAAGAGAAAGAGGAGTGTACACCATTCTCTGAAACCCTTTACATTTCTTTAAAACCTTGTTTAAGAGCAATTTGTACTGAAAAGTACGTCGAGCAAGACTGGCTTTTTAAATAAATTTCACTTGTACTCAAATTTCACCTTATATTCAGCTCTGCTGTTCCACCACATTTTCTGACTGAATATCAAGTAATGTGCACTAGGCAACTGAAACTTTGGTCTAATGTTGATTTTAGAATTAAAAATATAAATGTTCATTCTCATACTTGTTATAAGTACATTATTATTTTCCAGCATTGTACCTTGCTATTGTATTTATTGTAATTTTCCACACTGTACTGTTAATGGTGTGTGATGTGAAGCAGTGGGTGAGCGGATAAGAGCGTCCAAGAGTTAGGAGTATGAAAGCAGGGAGTGTCTGTTAAAGTGCATGAGGAGCTAAAGTTAGGTAGTTTGGTGCATTTTTATATTTTGTCCTCATACCTCACATCGGTAGCACTTAAGATGGAAGTTCTTCTCCAAGGCTACAACTCTGAGGGTTTCCTCACTGCCCGGGTCAGGGACGATTGGCTCATTGCAGCTCACGCACAGAGGAGAAAAACGTCTGTGATCCAGCAGCAGATCAGAAGCCACATGAAGATAGAAACATTGTTTCATTCAATATATTTCATATTTTTGTACAATAATTTGTATAATCCACCTAATTACATAATTTGTATTACTGAAATACTCATCAAATCTACTGAGGAACTACAAGCGTCTTGCTCTGTCGTGTTGTGTGTAGAGGCTCACCGGTGGTAATCATTGACACAGTAGGGGTTGTTGTTGTCATCAGTGATGAATGGAGAGCCCTCCAGTGTGCAGCTACAGGCAGTGCAGCGGAAACAGTGAGCATGGAAACACTGGCCCACTGCTTTCAGCACGCGATCCGTGATCCGCTCCCCACAGCGAGAACAAACTGCCAGGGAGTTCTGAACACACATACAGAAGACAAAAATGTTTCATCTGTCCCCATAGATTTGGCACAAAAGTAAATTTCATGGTTTCTAGCATGTTGTAGAAAAGAAAATAAACAGAAAACATACGTATCCTCTAGGCCTAAACAAGCTTGTGAGAGCTGAGGTAAATGGTGAGTTAAGAGCTATACAGACAAGTGTGCTAATTGTTTTAAAGTTGGTTTGTGTGTTCCATACTCAGAGTTGTGCGAACAAAGACAAAATGGGTACACACTCCTTCTGAGCAAGATGAATCTACACAACCTTTTATGTGTACAATGAGGTGACATTCACCATAAAGTGGCAAGCTACAATAATGTGATTATGCCAATCTGACCACGCACCAAATACATATTCCGAAAAAAATCCACTATTCGAGAAACGTCTTGCTCTGTCACTCCCCCACAACTGCAGCATGAATTAGTGCGAGTGTGAGTGTACTGACTCACCACATAGCACTCCTCGCACTCTGGCGTCCCATCACGGTCATAGAACTGCATTCCCTGCAGGGGGCGATGGCACGTCATGCAGCAGAAACAGTGCGAGTGGAACAGTTTGTCCATAGCCCTGACTGCGGGCTGGGACCTGGACAGAGCCTCTCCACACTTTCCACACACCTCTGTACACACATGCAGGGGTAGGGTAAAACAAAGGAAAAGACTAATCAATCCATTAAAGCCATGAATGCACAAACACTGATAAAACACCATCACTAGACATACGCAGACAATATGTGAGTGGACACTACTGCTTCTAGTGACTCGGCTGTGTTTTGGTATGCACAGAACTGCACCCCCATTTAATAATCATATTAGTGCATGGATAACAGTACGTTCCGTTAATATACTTCAGCTGGGTTCAATTCAGTGTGTGAAAGTGGAGAGGTGAGCTATTTCTGTCACTTGTGTTCTGATATCTCCTATTTGTATTAATAAGTATACATGAAAAGGATGTGTGCAGGAGAGTGAGACTACCTGTAGGTGCAGAGGTGATAACTGGGGCACGGTTGTCCATGTCTTTGATGAAATCTTTGGTCATCCTTTCCAGCTCTTCAACTTCTCGCATTGAGAGGGGAACACCAGCAGGGGGTGCACCTGCTCCAGGGCCTTTTGGCTGTGCAGCCTGAAGAGACAAGTAAAAGACCTAACGTTTGCCTGTAGAATTGTTAAGAATGTGTGATGATCATGTGTACTTCAGAAAACAAATTCATAACACAATCACCACATGCACCTTGCCAATGAAGGTTTTCGGCCATTGAGGTCTTTTTAATGCCTGTTAGTACATGCAGTTGCAAACTGTGAAAAAAAAATTATGTACAATAATAAATAGTTTATGTTTTCAATACACATGAAAGTAATAAAATGACCTCTGGACAAGTCTGCACCTTTACATTTTTCTTCCCCAAAATCGCAGGATACAGGAATATGCCTGAATGTCCAGCATCCCATATAGCTAGCCAGCTAGTTAACTGCTAGTGTGTGCATTTGACAGAGTCACGATTCGCATTGTTATATTCTCAGAAAAAAGTGATAAAGCCCCTCCAAACAGTTGCAAAACTTCAAATAGTAGATCTTTTGCCAGAAAGACTCACCTTGGGTGGGGTTGGACTAGCCTTTGCGTTGCCATATGGTGATGCTGTGGAAGTGGGAGATGGTGCTGGTTTAGGCTGTGGAGAAGCCGGAGGTGGAGATGTTTTCTCCCGATTGACTGAAAGGGAGGCTTTGGCATTACTGACAGCTGGGGCAGGGGCGGGGACACTTGCTGGAGGTGGAGGAGGCCCGGGTGGTGCAGCAGGTGGTGGAGGGAAAGATATGTGAGCGGTGACTTTGGGGGCAAGGTTAACCCCTTGCGGAGCTGCAGAGCTCATGTTTCCAGGTCTGGGGCTAAAATTAGAAGCAGGCTGGCTGGGAGTTAATGTGGTCTTTGGAGCAGGTGCAGGTCCTTTACCCAGAGGTGGTCCAGATGCTGGAGAAGAGGCTGCGCTTGTGCCACCCTGTCTCAGTGTGGTACGAGCACGTAGCTCTTCCGCCCAGGGGGCAGGTGGAGGGCGATCCTGCAGCTCTGGTGGGGGCAGAAAAGACAGGGAGGGTTTGGGGGCTGTGGGAGGAGGAGCAGGTGGCTTTGGGGTGGGCACTGATGACAGCTGACTGGACACCTGGACCACAGACATGCAAATACAAGAATCGGGCATCAGTTACAACAATGATCTGATTATGATGTATGTTTTAATATAGCTTTCTTTTTGCATTGCAATATATGTTACTTTATACTATATATTGACTGGTTAAAAGCTACAAGTGAATGGTAATTTTAACAATATCAAAAGGACATGTACATATCTTTGTACCTTTGGGTTGAAAGGTTTTCTTGTTTCCATTTCTGATAACATATCAGTTAGAGAGTCTAGCTGTCGGTCAAAACTAGTCTGCTTCTCCATCGATTTCTATCAAAGGAGGGTGAATTAAAAAATATAACAGACATGTGAAAAAGCACACTTGATAACTGCAGAAGAAACTGCACAGGAAAGATTGCAAGAATAACACACCAGAGGAAGATAACCTATGCAAACTAAGAGGTAAGAAAATAGGCCTTTTGTGAAATGTCCCCCTAATTAACAGCCAATTAAACACATCTAATCAAATTACTAAAGAAAACAACAATAAAGTGAAAAGAAACTGGTAATGACAAGAGCAAAATTAGATCCTAACGCTGAAAAAAAAAACACACTGCCATACAGAAGAATTTGCAGTACTGCAGTTTGAGAGTAATTTACTCAATTAGTAAGGCCTGTTTGAATTGAATGCTGTAAGATTATCAGTGCTGAAGTGCAGAAGGACACATCAGCTGAGGGAAGTGGTCTAGCATCTCACAGAAGAGGAACAGTGAAGTTTGACAAAGAACACACACGCAGTAGTGTACATGGAGCACCATATACGCTCCAATGCATTAGATTTGAACTTAAACGATGAGCACGAAGATAAAGTGCATAAAATAAGCTTTAATTTGAAGGTTTTATAACCCAGTGTTTTTATAAATAATCTCAAAAAGAGTACCCGTACAAATTGGATAAATTGGACATAGTCTTGAATAAAAACTGTCTTTAGCATAAGGTTTTAGATCCTATGCAATTTAATGGCTGAGACTCAGACATCACCAAGCTCCAAGTATTATTCCTGGTGATACTCAATCCTTTAAGTGCAGCCATTTTCAGCTTCTGCTCGTTTTGGGGACTTTCTGCGGTCATGTCTTGTCTTGAGTATGTGAAGACTTGTGGGGTGAGGACTGGGTTAACTGGCCAGTCAATAACATCTGACCTCTTGTCCCTGACAAAAATTGTTGCTTTTGCTACATAGGTTCTTCTTTGCATACACAGGTTCTTATGTTCTGCTGCAAAATGAATACCACTTTCAGGTTTTTAGGGACTGGCTGGATATGAATAGGTGTTCAGTACACGTCAGAATTCACTCTGTGATCCATGCTCATGATAGCCATTTTCACAGGTAAGTCGGTATCTCAGCTTAAGATCTTATTTTCTCCTTACTTTCATTTCATAACTCTGTTACAGGTTAGTCTTCTTAGTCCTAGAAGTAGTTGTGCCAGAGTTTTTATATACTGCTTTATATACACACACTCACCATCCACTTTAATAGGAACACCTGTACGCCTGCAGTTATGCAGTTGTCCATTCAGCCAATAATGTGGCAGCAGCACAATGCATAAACTCATGCAGATACAGGTCAAGAGCTTCAGTTAATGTTCACATCACACAGCAGAATGGGAACGGCATGGTTGTTGGTGCAGGATGGGCTGGTTTGAGTATTTCAGAAACTGCTGATCTTTTTGGATTTTCACACACACAACAGTTTACACAGTTCACACAGAATGGTGAGAAAAAAAAAACAGAGTGTGACAGTTCTGTGGCCTTGTTGATGAGAGAGGTCAGAGGAAAATGGCCAGATAGTTTTGAGCTGCCAGGAAGGACATAGTAACTCAAATAAGCACTCTTTACAACCGTGGTGGGCAGAAAAGCATCTCAGAACACACAACACATCAAACCTTGAGGTGGATGGGTTACAACAGCAGAAGTCCACATGAGGTTCCACTCCTGTCAGCCAAGAACAAGAATCTGGGGCTATCATAGGCACAGGCTGACCCAAACTGAACAGGTGATGATTAGAGAAAAAAAATCACTTGGTCTTTTTCCAGTCTTCAACTGTCCAGTTTCAGTAAGTCTGTGACCATGATAGCCCCAGATTCTTCTTCTCGGCTGACAGGAGTGGAATCTGATGTGGACTTCTGCTGTTGTAGCCCATCCACCTCAAGGTTTGATGTGTTGTGTGTTCTGAGATGCTTTTCTGCTCACCACGGTTGTAAAGCGTGCTTATTTGAGTTACTGTGTCCTTCCTGGCAGCTAGAAACAATCTGGCCATTTTCCTCTGACCTCTCTGGTCAAGGTGTTTCAGCCTGCAGACCCTATGCACACAGACTTGTTTTTTTTTTTGTTTTGTTTTGTTTTTTGCACCATTCTGTGTAAACTCTAGAGCCTGTTGTGTGTGAAAATCCCAGAAGATCAGCAGTTTCTGAAATACTCAAATCAGCCCTTCTGGCACCAACACCCAAGCCACAGTTAACAGATCAAACTTTTTCCCCCATTCTGATGTTTGATGTGAACATTAACTGAAGCTCTTGACCTGTATCTGCATGGGTTTATGCATTGTGCTGCTGCCACATTATTGGCTGATTGGACAACTGCATAAATGTACAGGTGTTCCTATTAAAGTGGACAGTGAGTGTATATCATTGAGATAATAAATGAAACACACCCCCAGTACATTATATGCGTCTAAATAATCCTGTTGCTGTTGAATGCAATATATGTATTTGTATCATATACACACATTTTGTGTGTGTGTGTGTGTGTGTGTGTGTGTGTGTGTGTGTGTGTGTGTGTGTGTGAGTGTGAGAGAGAGAGAGAGAGAGAGAGAGAGAGAGAGATATGGGAGTCTGATTTAATTATCTCAATGACTGCCTGCATTTCTGGCATACTTTCATGGACTCAAGATGCAAACGCCATATCTATAATTAAAACAGGCTTAACCCAGGAAGGAACATATGCAGCAACAACAATTATGCAAATGTTTTAAACTTTGGTCAATCCAAGTTGCAGTATAATATAATCTATTAAAGCCCCTGGTAACTTATTTTCATAATTAGTTTTTTTAATTATTTTTTTAAAACTATATGCTATCTGTGGCCAGCTGCAAAAGAAATAACATTTTTCAGTTGAAACATTTCTGAATGTCTTTTTTCTATCGCTTTCTATTGGCCAATCTGAGTGGGATGGGACTATGACTCAGGTCTACCAAAGTATCAGTCAGAATTAACCATTACGGCAGCTGCTTTAGCTCAGCTACAGAAACTAAAGGAACTTCTTCCCTGCCTGTGTCTCAATTAGCAAAACTGCATCTAGCGGCATTTTGGCGTTTTATGTATACACACTGCGGTAGAAATATACAACGCCAGAAATACACCCACACGTCACGCAATGAAGTATGAAAACAAAAGCGCTGTGGAAACTCAGTCCCATCATTCCTACCCGCTTTTCTAGTACTAGCACTTTGTGTGGTTAATAACAGTTCTGTGCACCTCCACTGAGTGTTATGAGGTCGACGAGCTATCGAGCCAGAATTCACAGGCCATGCTGAAGATGCTGGCATTTCTGCTTCTGGGTATTTCCAGTGTTTCTGGGGGCAGAGTGGTAGGGTTGATATTTAATTTAATAAATAAATAAATAAATAAATAAATAAATAAATAATAAAAAAAAAAAACTTCCGGTTTAGATGACATACAGATAAACAGACACAGATTGTGGCACTGTGTTACACCCCTACAATCAGTATGTGATCTGAAACACCCACACAGTTTTGATCAAGCAGAAAATAAAAATTTCGTAGCTTTTGACTTTTTACGTTTTCGTTAGTGATATATATTTTTCAAATCTATCACAGGCAATGCTCATTAAACAACAGATATTAAGTATCAAGTCATTTTTAACATTTGAAAACACGTTGCCAGTGGCTTTAAGCCTGGTGTCACATCAAGATTGAGTTCTTACCTGAAGACTGGTGCCAGGCTCGGGGAGTGGAGGTGCGGGAGGGGGAGGGGGAGGGGGAGGAGGCGGAGGAGGAGCGGGAGAAGAATCTGAGGGCACGAAGCTCACATCTTCAGGAGGTGCTGGGAGGGGCAAGTCTTCTGCAACTGGGGGAGGGGGAGGAAATGCAGGGGGAGGAGTCTCAAATGCAGGGGGTGTGAGCTGACATTCTGGGGGAGGGGCTGGCAACTCTGCGTCCAGTGGAGGAGGAGGGGGTGGAAAATCTGGCCAGGAGAGGCAGTGGAATGGTTTAGAAACATGCCAGTCATAGCAATATCCAACCACCAAATAAATAAATTCATCTTTATGGCCACATTCGTAATGCAATAGCCTAAATCCTGAGAAAAAAAACAAACCAATAACTGCTATTTAACATAAAACTTTAAGAGCCATAGTGCAGTGTGTCCTCTCCGAGTTAAAAGGAAACAAGTGATATTAACAGCTGGTTACATAATTTTCATAGCAACGATTAAATAATTAGTCATGGTGTGTGCAGCCATGACACACTCACCCCATTAATTAATTTCATACATTTAGCCATCTTTCTGTTCTAATTGGAAAAATTAATATTCAGTACATCATATTACAAATTTGTTCTTCCTCACTACAGACAGATGCTTGGCTCATTGTAAAATTCATACACTGCGGTGTTATTTTCCACTTTGTTTCTATCCTTTCCACTTCCACTGCTCTTCAGGTACATGTGTGAGGTCATGTGGAATAAATGGTCACTGGTCACAGCATAAAACAGGGAGTAGAGATCTTCTGTTTTATATGATGGTTGCCGGAGTGCAAAAGCTTCAGAATCGACTGAATTCTTGACTTGAATTGAGCAATGAACTTGATTTTAATATGATCTATTGTGCAGCTCTAGCTGATTTTGGGCATGGTTTTACTTCCCATTCCAGCACTGTGAAAACTTGTGTGGCCAACGTTGTGGTCACCAATGAACTTGGTGAACTGCTTTGAAATTAGGTGAACTGTGCTGAAATTAGTCTTAAAACTAAAACTTGTTCAAAGTTTCTCTGATAAGACTGATCTGATAAACAATGATCAAGAAGAGTTCCTTACTGCAGCAAGTTTAGTATGAGCAGACAAGTCTGTATTCAGAAGACGGTGTCCATTTTCTACACACTAATCAAAGCCTGTCCACCAATTTACCCGAGTCCTCAGGCAACTCTTCATTCTCTAAAGTGCTATCCTAGGATCATAACTCTCACACATGTGCCTTGTTACCACAAGACCTATCCACCTAGCTAGGAATTTTATATTCATCTTTGATGCAAATTGAATATCAGATTTGAATATGGAATTTGCTGCTAATTCTGTACAACCCATACCAGTCATCCCATAATATCTGTCATATGCTATTTTCACCCAAACTAATGGAGCCCCCAAATGATGACAGAAACGAGCACATTTGAAAAGGCTGTCTTACCATCATTAATGGATGAAAGAGGTGGTGGAATCTCTCCAACCCGGCCAACTGTAGCTATGCTTGCAATTGACGAGGAGAAGGTTGGAGGCTGTGATTGGTTAGACGGTCCTTTGGGTCGAGGAGGGGCCACAGAGGCAAACTTTTTTGGCTGGTTGTAGAAAGAAGGTGTAGTGACTTGGAAAGACAGGGAGGAAGTTACCATAAAGGGCTTACTGTCGTTGGAGTCCTCCATCTTGTTCTGTGTAAACAGGGGGGGAAAAAAATTATAGGTAAAGAAAACCCATTCTAGCCATTTGCCCATGGAATCTTTTCTTTTTCATAGCTTCATCACACTCAGATTACTGAAAAAAATGATTTCTGATAGTCAGTATGATAGAATAACACTACCACCAACAAAAATGACATTTATAAAACCATTCCAAGTTGTGTTATGACTCAAGGTCAGCACTACACAATTTAAAAGGTAAAGTCTTCAGAGAGGGCAATGCTCCTTCAGCAGCATTTCTACTGTTTATCCACTGAACAGTCTAAACTCGTACTGACCTTGAGTCTGTTAGTAATAGCGGCAGTATAGCGGATAACTAATCTGAGTATAGCGTGACTGCTGCATTTCATTTGCTCTTGGCTTTTCCCCTTGTTTATCTTTAGATGGCGCGATGGTTTCTTGGTTGTTTGACTTGTTTCTGGGGTTTCATTTCCAGCTTGTTTTGGGAATGTATCTTATCCATGAAGTCATTTCTCTCTCTCTCTTTTTTTTTTTTTTTTTTTTTAAACAAGTCATTAAAACAACAGGGAAGAACTGAACTCTACAATGTTTAACTCTTAACCTACATGTTACATATTAGTAAAACCTTTGATAGATTATTCTCAAATCTACAGCCAACTCTGTTGTAAACAAGACACTGTTTTGATGTTTTATGAAATGTTTTACGTTCATCCTCAGAGCAGCCTTGGACAGCGCAAACCTTTCAAATCACTCACTCTTTCTGAAATTTGGTTAACAATGGCAATGACACTTTGTGCATTCCTGCACTAAAGGTTTGATATGAGGAACAGACGCAGGGAGAGGGTTTATGGGTAAGCATAGCAAACAAAGACGTACAGACAAACAGAGGCTTGGCTTATATGTCTTTCACATATAAGCACATCATTTGTGCTTTGTGACATGGCACATTATCATGCTGGAAATAGTGATTATAAGATGGGTAAATTGTGGCCATGGATTCATATTTTTTATGCCAAATTCTGACCCATCTGCATGTCACAGCAGAAATCATGATTCATCAGACCAGGCAATGTGTTTTCAATCAATACTGGCTTATCTGGCCACATTTTGGCGGGTTTTGGTGTGCATAAACCAGGCTATATCAGGCTATGAAGCCAGTTGGTCCTACAAGTTTCTACAATGCTGCAACCATAAGGCAGTGAACTGTTATGTTGAACTAAAATATTACATCATCCCTATTCCTGGAGACCTACCATCCTACTGAGCTTCCTTCCAACACACCTGGTTCTAATGTTCAAACGCTGCTGTGAAACAGCTTATCTGATAAACAAGATAAGCTCTGTGGAAAACCGCAAGCCTTTCTATCCAAACATTTTTAAATATTTGACAGTAACTGATCCTCTAACCATGGTTACACAATTTGTAAAAAAAAAAATAAAATAAAATAAAATAAAAAATTTAAAAAAAATCCTTATGTTAATCTCATTTGCTTTTGTTACACCATTCTGACTGTCGTTCTATGCGCCAAGTCTTTTACAATTCATTAGATGTGGTCATTTATTACAACTAAAGTGAAGATCCAATTTTAGGCAAACAGAAGAGATACTGCTGCAGTGGATGTTGATTCCCAGCATCAGCATGGCTCTGTGTCAAGCACTTCATGTTCTGGCATGAGAAAAACAGTAACATTTTCCAAAGGCATTTCTGAAATGCTGAGATCATGAAAACAAGGGGCAGAATTCTGCTCTGTCAGAGCTTAATATAGCAAACTCTGATATAAAAAGACATCTGTGCACAGAGATCAGTACAACCTTTCAAAGTGCAGTGAATAAATAAATTAAAAAAAATAAATAAATAAGTGTGTGTGGGTATGTGTGTGTGCTGGGGACCTCATAATTGAAACTCTCTCATTGTATGAGAAAGCTCTTGGGAATTTTCTTGGATAAATGTTTATATTTTATTAACTGGCATTGGCCAGCTAATGTTAAAATGTTTAACAGAATGCTTTCCTTTCCTTAAGGAAAATCTGTTAACATACACGTGACTTGCACCCATTTTTGCAAGGGCCCATTATCAGCAAGCCTATGCAGCATGATAATTACCAATACACATCAGTACAACTCTCTGGTGATGTATACAGAGGAGTCTCATAAAAGTGAGCACAAAAAGTACACATCACTAGCCCAAGCACCCAGGACAAGCAGATTTTTTTCCACTACCTTTTCATTCGTAGTTGCCTGGTGGACAAGTAGGTTCAACAAGCCTACTTCCCACTGACTTTTGCAGAACAAAAGTTTGCATTTGGTATGCATGTTTAAATGTAATGCACTTGACACTGAGACAAGCCTCAATGCTGTAATTATACTGTGTGCTTCCAAATGTCACAACCTGCTGCACTACACATTCCAGCCAAGGTGCAACCTGGCTAATGGTTGAAGTGTTTTTCTCGTCACCCCGAAAGACGCTCGTGAGACCCAAATAATATTTTTACTTTCGATGCAAGAAGAGAACACTGCAGTTCATAGATAAAATACCAAAAAATTGATGACTTATTATAGAGGTCACAAAGACAATCTGGCATGCAAAGTCTTTATCAGGAGGGACTATGGCTACCTCTTTTCCCTAGGTATTCATTCAACTGTTTGCTTCCCTTAGTCTGTATTAATGAATAGGGTTGTAGCGATACAAATAATTGTACAATGTGCATCGTGGGATTGTGCGAATCTATTAATTAATTCTATGTGGGAATCAAGCATTCTGTTAATTATGAAGCTAATGCAATTACATGGTTTGAACATCAGAGGTCCTAATCTATGAAATTTAAAATATATATTTAGAGTGCACGCTGGACCACGATGACCAACATGCATTATGTTATATGGTTACACAACCACATTACAACTGCTAAAAAGAGCTCTTCAGTAGCCCCACACCACCGTGATCTGC
This sequence comes from Pangasius djambal, assembly GCA_022985145.1. Classification (NCBI taxonomy): domain Eukaryota; kingdom Metazoa; phylum Chordata; class Actinopteri; order Siluriformes; family Pangasiidae; genus Pangasius; species Pangasius djambal. The sequence continues at coordinate 17,840,161 of CM040975.1, read as the reverse complement.
GGTGCTCGAGAAAGAGGTCACGGACATCCGGTTAAAATGCCATTTCAGGCCCTGCTATGGAGCTCATTATGTTTCAACTGATCATTTCCCCTGGGTCAGAAACTTTGCTTATTCAATCAAATTTTGAGGAGAATTTACTAATTTATTTATTTTTAAGATATGGTGAATCTGTAGTACATACTGTTTACAATATTAAATCTCAGTGTAAAAGCAAACAAACAAAATATATTTGTCACAGCAAAAAAAAAAAAAGGATGTACACTATTCCTCCTTCAAAACGAACGGAGAGGCACAGATCAGCAGCTACCATACCATGCAATAGTTAGAGATATAATGAGCATTACTTTTTTCTCTAAAGGCTCTATCTTGACTAGCTGACTAAACTGAAATGCTGATGGTTACAAACCTGAAAGACCAACACCTGCTTCCATGCTAGAAGACGTATCCCTTGGCCTTAATACTGTTGTTGTAAAGATGAGACAAATAACGCCGCCTTCTATATTCTGCTTTTAACAGGAAAACATACTGCTCTTCTGTTGGCCACACAGGAAAATGTCCAAACTTTAAAAACACTTCAACTTTAGACAGACCTGACGTCTAAAACGATGCCCATGTCTCCACCATGAATTAAAGATAATGTGTCTGAAACTGTGGTGGTTCTTTATGCAAATTACGTAAGCACCCGTTGCTGTTCAAAAGGCCAAAAGGCAGTCTGCTGGTTGGGACCACAGAGGTTTATTATGAAAACTCCCTGATTGGACCCACAATGACTCTCTTCCCTTTAATCCATCCACTGCTTTGATGTTTGGAACAATCATCATGTCTACACTTCTCTGTACTGCCTTCCAAACAGCCTCTGAAGCAAGCCATGTGGATGTGAAGAATTATAGTGTAGGTCAGAGACAAAGACTCTTTTTTTCCCTTCACTGCTTTTGAATCATCACTGCAACACAGCTTCATGCACAGAACAACTTCAGTTTTTTTTTTTTTGTTGTTGTTCCTCAGTTTGGGGGGGGGGGGGGGGGGGGGCTGAAGGTTTTGATGAACTATTCACACAAGTTAGCCAATATGAGGGGTGAGCCAGTTCTTGACCACTAGAGAAGTTATGCAAACTCCATATCCACCATTAGCCAAAATAATAGTGATGCGAAGGCTAAATCAAGTCCTTGTCACTAATGAGGAATCTAGGGATAACTCGATGGTTCTTCTGGGCACAGATTCCTTAGGTTTGCCTAGGTTAAGCCACACCTCATACTTAACGGAAAGCAAGGCGGTATATAGTGAAGATGTAGTTATAGCATTCTTATCTTTTTTCCTTTATTCTGTCTGAAATCGAATTATTCTGTTTGGCTGAAAATTGCATTAACAAAAGACATGAAAGATAATGATTGTAAATGTAAAACTTAAACACTATACAAGAGGCTAAACTAGGCTATACCACCTGCAGTTAATTTTTGACCCAACACTGAGTGATTTCTTGCCTGGACAATTGGGTAAATGTGATTAATAAACCACTGAAATTTCTGACGTACCCTATATTTTGCACCTTATAGATGCAACACAGTGTGTCACATACAATGAGTCTTTCATAAAAGTTTCCAAACATTTACTGTGAATGAGCATGGAGCATTGGTACTATTTTGAGAGCAATTCTGAGAAGTTGAATGAAAAGGTGCCCGCTGCCCTTTCAAAACAACTTCAGTGTAATCCACAGGCCTTTTAAAAAAAAAAAGTGCTGCACCCAGGCCAAGCCGGTTTCAGAGAAATTCTGACTTAACTGTAATCTCGTTCGTTACAACAGAAGTGTAAAGTTCCCTTTAACTAAACACAATGCTCCACTACGGATTGTGTTACACACATCTAACTTCTCCATATGTCGGGTCTGATCGGCTGTCTGTGGTTTCATAAATCACCTCACCCAGGAAGAATCTAGCCTGCTAATCTAACATGCTAAAATGATTTGGATTAAAAGACATAGGCATGTCACCATGAAGGCCTGGTCAGTGCCAACTAATTGTGTTCATGCAATGAATGACACAAATTTGGAAAAATAGTCTCATTGACCTAATGGAATGTTAGATTTTGTGCGTGCAAGAGTGAATGAAGGATTATAGGGCGTGGACGCAGAAACAGCTTGTAATGTAAATGTTCCAAAAGACTTACATTGTCTCATATGAGCCTTTCCTTTCTTTAATGAATATTCCATACTTGTGGCTACTTTAGTCAATTACCCTGAAAATATCCCATTGTTCTGTATTTTGGTTTTGGATTTGTGTGGGTAACGGTCTACAACACGTCGCTGTTACTAAGGATTTCTAATATCTGGTATAAACTGTGAAACGGTAGAGATTGTGACATTTACTCTCACTTCCATATTTGTTAAGACTGAGCCTCTTGAGACTCTGTTAAGCAATATGGCATTTGTAAAGGTTTAATTGTAATCATGTCACAGAAAACAAAGTAAAATACATGTGCTCACTTATATTGGTATGACACAAGGCAAAATGCCATCTGTGCATTCTCATCTCACTTTGTTTGACAGGTGAGAATCCACACCAGCTTAGTGTTGCTGCTGATGATGCACACAGTCGCAGATGTAAACTTTATAGAGTACACTTGTCCGTCTTTGGGAATGTGTGGCATCACAGCTGCTCAGTTTATGGGATTTTTTGATGGCATCATTCCAGAGTACTCCACTAGAAATCTTGGAGACTCTTGGAGCCCAATCTTGTTGCCTTGCGGTTGTATTACAAATTGAAAAGGGGAACTTCTTACAAACGGTATCACATCAAGAAAAGGTAAAGTCTAACTCTGAAACAGCTGACTAATTCTCGGTGAATATTTGCATTGTATTCAGAGATTAAACCTCTTCCCCTACTCTTGCCATGCTTCATGAGCAACAATGACAACAGGAGTCTTGCTTTCTTCACCATGACGTCATCGTGAGCAAGCAGAGGACAACCTAGCAGTCGACTGTTAATCACATCGCCGGTTTTTAAGTGACTAATCAATGTACCAGACAGTTTCCTACTCTAGGACTTATGGAAAAAAAAAAAACCTACATAGTAGCTGTCTGTAAATGCACGTATACTACAGGTCCAAGAGTCAATGAGACATTATCTGCAGAGTTTTCAGTGTGTATATACAGCAGATTCCTCAGTGTGGAATGTGCCTGAAATGAGCCATTAGAGCTGACCTGTAACAAAAAGCCACACAGTTAATAATGTCTACTCTCGCTCTCACTCTCTCTCAGGTCACCTAGTGTGTGCTGACGGCATTCTCACACACTACATTCATTTAATAAATAGGTTGGAGGAGACTGTTTGCAGTTACTCACCACACCACACAGCCTACACAGTCATCAGACTGCAGCCCCTGAGTGGAGGAGTAAACTCCAAATTCTGACTGATGGGAGCTAAATAAAGACTAAATAGAGAGGGGTCAACTGGTATCATCCGAAAGTCATTCCCACATTCATTCATTTTAAAAATGGTGAAATTACTGCATCAGTGATGTCGGTTTTTCCCCAGATAAGACACTAGGTGAACAGTCTACTGAAGCTGAGGCAGAAGTTGAAGAGAGCAGAAACTGGCCTTATATGGATATCTCACTACTACTCAGCTAAAAGCAAAGTTCCCTGCCAACACAACAGCAAGACAGAAAAGCAGCAGTACTAGCTCCATGTTATAGCTAAAATATATCATTCTTTACTCTTCATACATTCTACGTGCTTTCTATTTTATTTATCTTACCTCCTGGGAATTCGAGCTAACCTCAAGACAACCTTCCCTGCCCCACCCATCTTTACCTTTTCACCAGTGTACACGGTTTAATGGCTAGAAAATAGCAAAATTATCGCTTGACAACCAAACCGATTTTTTCTTCCCGACACACCAAACACCTCAGATAAAACAGTGAACGCTGGCTGAGATATCTTTACAGGTACAGAGTTAGCAGACGATGCTACAAACAGCTTCATATATTTCCACATACAGCTTGCTAACACATGACAACGCGGACAATGGTAGCAGTTCAAGTGCTATAAAGATGACGGGATGCAAGACAGCTTTCAAAAATAACACAAGACACTTACTTCGGTTTTGTTTTCTGGAGCAATACAGTTTAGCTAAACAATGGTTTCGACCTGTATCGCACGTCCAACTACACAAATGCCGAAATTCAGTTCCCTTGATTCCCTTAAAGCAAGCTGTTCCCCGAAGCTAACTCCACCCTTTGGGTCAGTGTGTGGTTAAGTCAAGCGATCAGCTAGCATCACACAGGCTTGCCATTGCCTATTATTGGCCGCTCTTGAAGGTTCATCCAGCTGGATATGTGTCTGTAGGAACTTTTCCTCAGCTATGTACACTCACTTCCGGTTTAGCTTCCGCATTTTCCACAAATCCACAGTGCTCGCGCGCGCACTGATAACAGAGGAAGACTGATAGTAACACTGGGGCTAGATCAGTGCTTCATATTCGGTGGAAAAAAACAGGATAAAGCAGTATAATAGTCATGTCAAAATGGTATCAAGTACATAATTTCACAGAAAGCTATAAAGCATAATATTACCAGATGGGTTTAAAGTAAATAATTGGGAAAAGGCTGAGATTTTTGAGATGGTTCTAAGCTTACCTCTTTGTCAGAGCAGGCTCTCTGAATGTCTCCTGGCCCAGAGATAAAAAGTTTTCCTTTTTAATGGTACCTCTCTCTCTCTCTCTCTCTCTCTCTCACACACACACAGTTCCTGTATTACTGTTATACCCTCCCCCTATTTGTGCAAAGGAATGACACCATCCCTCCAAACAAGTTCTTTCTCGTTCCCCTTCACCCCAGCCAGGTTTATTACACGCCAAGCATTCATTCTTTCTCTCTCTCTCTCTCTCTCTCTCTCTCTCTCAGCCTCACTTTTTCTCCCTCTCTTTTCCTCTCAGGATTCTTTAAACATTCTTCATTTGATGACATCAGCCCTGCCTGCCTTTCCTTGTAAGGGCAGAGTGAGTGAGAGAGCCAGAGAGAGGGAAAGATAAAGAAGGTTGGGGGTTGATTGGACACAGACAGAGCAAGGTTTGGCAGAAGAGAGGTTAGGAAGAATGCTGTACTTAAATCAACCCCGAAACAAAGATTATTTCTTTGAAATAATCACTCTTAATCAGACTGCAACAATAGGGAACTTTTGTACAGGTCTTGTCAAGCCCAGTCTACTCCTCTGCTCATATTGCAAGCTCCAGCTCTAATGAGAAACACATGAGGTCATCCAAAATATAATAACATTTTTCTTATTAACCAAACATGGGCATCCACTTAAAGTAAGCCGAAACAGTGTGTTGCATTCGATTTATGTAAGGTTATAAAGTTAGCTTTAATAAAACATCAGTTTTCTTTCCACTGTGATGAATTATCATGGAACCAGGCCAGTTAAAACACAGATAAGGATGTGACATCACAATTGCCACGATTGTCAAGCCCAATTCCACCCATCCTGCAAATCTGCTACCTCTGCCTCACAATTCCTCAAGAGAGCTATTATGTTTTCAGGTGCTTTTGTCCTTACAGTCGCCTGGAAAATATCTAATACTTGATCCTGTACAATACCGATTCACAGACAGCCAGACTGATGGAATGGACTGCCGCTTTTCAAAATCAACAACCCCTTATTAGAACTAAAGTTTGACTTGCTTTACTGTACATGCATGAAAAAGCAACAGCAAGGATTAGCTACTGGTGAACTCCCCCAATAAAATATTTTAATATCTACCAGTGTAACTTTATTCTTCTTTTTTTTTTTTTTAACAAAAGAACATTTAGAGTATCTTCAGCAAAAACTGCTCTTGGGGAACAAGGTCAGTGGCCAGGTTTCCCCTGAGACAGAGAGGAGGAGTGTTTGCAGCCAAACTGAAGATGACGCTCCCCAGAAGGAGGCCTTCTGGAGTGTTGCCAAAACCCCCTCTCCAACTATGACTCATTGTGTGCGCTCATACTGTATCTCTCAGCTTGATTCCCATTTCCTCATTCAGTGCATTCTAGCTCAGAGGGAGGTGAGTGTGTCGCAGTGGTTCTTTTTCAGATTTCATCTGTCTCTGTCTTTCCCTGCTGGGAGCATTCATAATGCTCATGAACCACCTTGTGTATGTACTGCTTTTTTTTGTGTATGTACCGCTTTTTCAGAGACATTTATGCATAGACTCATGCTCACTTTCAATGAATTAGATTTGCTAACTCCAGCACATACCTACATATATTATCACCCATAGCCAAATCACACACAGAAAGACCTTATGCTATCTATTTGATGTCTACCTAACTGCTCTCTGACATTCCCATATTTAGTTATGATTTAATGAAGGGCAATATATCCTTGCAATTCCTAGCTTGTCCACCAGATGTCAGCCCGGAATTCTGCTTTTGTCCTAAACAGATTTAATTAAAACCAGTCCTAGAGGTCAACAGCACCATATGGTTTAGTGCTTCCCCTCCTCTGGTGTAACTGACACGTTCCAGGACATGACTTCAGGATTAAGAATTGAAAGAGGCCCCTGCAATGGTCTCGCCGTTCCATCGAGAGAGCATTTCAGATTCCCGCCCAATGGCTTCGTATTCACTGTGGCCCTGACCAGGACAAAGCAGTTAATGAGGGTGAATGAATGAATTAATGAATGAAGGGATGGAAAGTGGTGCAAGCAGAGTGTATATATATATATATATATATATATATATATATATATATATATATATATATATATATATATATATATATATATATATATATATATATATATATAGAAGCAGTGCAGGAAATCTACTGATTTACAGATGAGCTCAAGGAAGTAGTGGACACATGGCACAGCCTGATACTGGGAGGTAGTCTGGTATGACTAACATGTGGAATCCTAGATGTGCTGACAGGCAATGGAGGGTAACAGGGAGAAAGAGAGAGAGAGCATATGAATTATGGAGGAAAGATGGGACCTCCCAAAGCATACTGTTTTAGTCTCTCTCTCTCTCTCTCTCTCTCTCTCTCTCTCACACACACACACACACACACACACACACACACACATGAAAAGAAAAGACGTTGTCTGTGTATGTGTGTGTGTGTGTGCAGATTTAGAAAAAGAAGTGTATGAAGTGTATGTGAAGGCCTTATTCATTCATTCATTCAGTATCAATGTATTGTCTGTAGAAGTCTGATGATGTATATAGAGGATAGAGCATTCTTAATATAGAGGATAGAGTATGTTCTTAATTTGTGTGTCTGTGTGTTCTGTAATGCAGCTATCAATACTGGTATATCAACTTTCTTCTTACCAGGAGCACATCTAAGATTTTTTTCATGGAGGTGGCTGGTGTGGCACAGGAGGTGGTTCAGCAGAGCATATACATGCTGTATGTGGTAGGTTCATACAAATTTGCAGATTTGCTCATGCAAGATGTCCCCCAGACTGCACTATAGTCAATGGCCAATAACTCCTTCAGAATTTTGGAGAAGCCTCCCAAAAATTCCCAGAATCAACCCACATGAATTTTCAAACCTGGCTTGCTTAATCACTTCCCATTTAACTGACATTAAAGTGAAAGTGTGAAATTAATGTGTGAAATGAAAGTGGCACCTGGAAGTGAGGTGGGGCACCAGAATCTTCTTGCTAGGGTGTCTATGGCAGCCCATAGAACCATTTGGTAAAAAGTTGTGAAATTTGGCACACGGATTGGGGAGGATCGAAGGAACATTCTGACCAAATTTGGGCCAAGTGCCACCAACGCTCTAGTGCCACCATCGGGTCAAATTCTGACCTAATTTGGAAGTACATTTATGGTCATTACTTGTGAACCGCGTGTCCAAAATTTAAAAGCCAAGCATCCCTGGATTCCCTGGGTCAAGATGAGTTCAACCATCTTGGATTTTGTAAAAACTGTTCTTTCGCTACTCCTCCTACAAATTTTGTCCAATCATCACCAAGTTTGGCATACATCATCTTCAGAGTAAACTTCATAAAAGTTATCAAAAGAATTTTGAATACTACAAACAGCTTGCCTGTAATGGACCAACAAATCTGACGGCAATGCCACTAAACAGGAAGTGAGGCTGTATCTCAGCAACGAATTTGCACACTGACACAAAGCTTGTTAGGCATCTTCAGGACCATGACTTGAGGCTATGCAGCAACAAATTTCGTGACAGCGCCACCTAAAAAGTTACAATAACATGCTAAAGATGCTTACATCCAACTGCTACTCAACTGCTAAAATGCTACTCTTCCTCCAAATTTTGCCCAATCTTTACCAAATGTTGAGACCTGTCTGAACAATAATTATCAAAGGAATTTTGATATTCAAAACTGTTCTCCCGTAACACTCTGGCAAATGCAAAAAAATAGGATGTGAGGGTGTATCTCAGCAATCTATGTATCAAAATAAAATTTGATTTGTATCTTCAGAACCATGCCCTGAATATACCCAAGAAGTTTCATGACTGTGCCACCTTGTGGTCAAGAACTGTAACAATTTGTGCTAAATTCACAATTTTTATTCTAATTCCCTGGAGTATGCTGAAGTGAACACACACCAGCATCTGAAATTCAAGTGTACTTCCTGTTGAGGAAGTGAGGCTGTATCTCAGCAATGACTTTGTGCACTGACACAAATCTTGGTAGGCGTCTTCAGGATGCCCTGATGCTATACAACAAATTTTGTGACAGTGCCATTTACTGGTCAAACGTTACAATAGCGTGCCTGAAAATGCTTCTATCTAACTGCCTAACTGCTACTCCTCCTCCAAACTTTGTCCAATCTTCACCGAATTTGGCTCACATCATATTAAGATCTGTCTGAACTTGCACAAAGTGGGGGAAAAAGGCCCAGACTGATGAGAAAAAACACAAATACCTTAGATGTTTTTAAACTGCAAGAAGAAAAAAAAATAGATCAGAGCAGTAGCAATCACGACTAAAGGTCAAAGTAGCAACAGACAACTCCACAGGTCACAGCAGTAGTGGCAGCTGCAGGAGCAATGCCAACCTGCTGCCCATTTGCTCACCTAGACCTTTCCTCCTACAGTCAGAGAATTCCACCACTGTCCATGGTCAAAACATACACATTATGAGTGAAACTACAAATCAATTTTACAAATCAATTCAATCCCATTGCCTAAAGTTATGGCTCTGCTTTCCTGTGATTGTTTAGGCAACAACTGTAGCACATCTGCGAATGTGCGGCTCACTGAGGCTGGGTGCTTGGCCTCCGAAAATTATTATTTTCTTACATTAAAGGGCAACATCTTCCAGGTGATTTGGAAAATTGTGTGTTCACCTTAATCTCAGACATGTTCATTATTTACATAGTTGTTGTATTTTTTTTTGCTGACAATGGCTGCATATTGCTGTTAAATAAATAATAGGGTTGAAAGGCCATTCTAATAATTTTCTTAATTTCTTTAAATTAATAATTTACTTTCAGCTTATAATTTGGGTAACATGGCTATATGTTCGAAGTGACCTTCTCAGTCAATTTCACAACTGAACTGTTCAATTTTACCCACTGAAAATAAAGGAAAAAAAATAGAAGAACATGGTTTTCCTTTTCCTATGGTCTTCAAGAAATTCGGATGATACAATTTACTGTTGAACATATGGCTTGTGGAATATTCCAGATATTTCATAGAGGTAAATGTGTTCAGGTAACAGGGTTGAGTGAATGAAGTGGGATGCAACTAAAAACGAACATTTATCATAACCTAAAATGGATGACTCTTAAAAAAGGTTGTTTGAAGCATGAGCTTTTAATAATCATTAACGTATTTTAATGATTACATATCAAGGTAAAGTCATAATAGGCGGGGACAGACAAAATGCTGTTTTCATAATGCTGTAAATAGATGTTTTAAATTATATATGTGATATATGCACATAAGTTTGTGGAAAACACAACACCTGTGTAAAATTTTTTTTTTTACTTTTACTTTACATTACATTACATTACATATATGTATTAAAATGAAAATGTATTCTCGAGTGCATTATATAGGATACCTCTGATTTACAGCCTGCAGAGATTGCAGTCTTTCAGAGCCATGCTGTTATAGAAAACCAACACCTTCTGCCCAATCAGAATAGTTTTATTCTGCTTCCTGCAGGGGCCGTGTCACACCATGTCTTTGATTGCTTTCTTATGACTGCATGTCCTGTCGTGCTTTATTCCTTTCTTCTTATTATTATTTACCAAAGAAATATTAGTAAGACAGCACTTTTTGTGCAGTAAACTGCACTGTCACTGTAGGGTGCAGTTTCTTTTTCCTCCTCCTCCTTGTGCAGTGTGTGTGTGTGTGTGTCAGTCGCATAGCTGTGTGCTTAATGCTGTGTGTAAGAAGTGGTGTTCATTATCAAACCATCCTTAGACGCAATTGTGTACAGATACAAGCTATGAATCAGCATTATGAATTGTGCCATTTCCTCTGCTTGACTGTCTGTAAGCTCCACATGACAGTAAAGATTGATTTATTTTCCAAGAGTGTAATATATTATTCGTATATTATTAATTTAATAATAATATAAAAATGGGCATGCAATAAAATCTTACTCATTTTATGTACACCAAGCAAATATAACAAAGCTACAAAAACACATTAATGCAGTTCATACTATAATCAGAATAGTAACTGAGTAAGCAGTAAATTTTAACTGTCAGTCTTATTTGAATCATTTGTATAACAGACGATATTTCTTTACACTGAATTCATTGTCTATACATGAGATTTATAGCCATGTCCATGCTGAGTTATGTGTATATGTATGTATATACAGCTTTGTGTAGGAGGTATGGAGGAAACATAGTAAGAGCAATAAAAAGCCGAAAAAAAAGTGTTATGTGTCATGGTGATAGAGTGAAGGAACAAGAAGAGGCAAGTGGTGAGGAAAGTGTGAGCTGGCACAAAGGAAAGTCCCTGAACAACACGCCAACACCTACTAATTACTGGATTTAAAGTCAGGCAGAGGTGGCTATGCATCTCTCATCCCACAGACGCACCAGACTTCTGATTCTCCGCCTGCATCTCCTCTTCTGTCACCTTCTAATATATCATCAAGCAATCATGTCCTACCCACACACAATAAAATGGTGTGGCAAACAGCATGTTGATCTGTGTAGCAAGGTTTCTGTGTTCTGTTGGCGTCAGGCCCTTTGGTGTCCTCTGTAGTGTAGCAGTGTATATATGATGGCTCCTCATTAGACTATATCCTGCTCTAGACCTGTAAATGAAAATTCTGCACATTCAGCATTATGAATCTTTTGCCCATTACCACATGCTGCAGTGTGAAATAAATGAACAAACAAACAGTGAGAGAGCGAACCTGCTATATATAGGTGACACGCAGGGTGCCTCTTCACGATTGGGGAGATTACAGCTCCTCCAGCATGTCAAGCTATCTCTTTGTGTACATTTGGTATTAACCCTTGCTTTCTCACTCTGCTTTTTCTCTGCCATTTGTCATTATCTACCTTTTCTTCTCTAGCACTTTCTCCTACTCTCCCTCTTGTTCCCTCTACACCTTAAGCCTTGGCTTTCACTGAATACTAATTTCTCTGCCTCACCTCTGTTTAAAATGGCTCAAGGCCTGTCCCACTCCTTTTCTCCCGCCCTCCCTCCCTCCTTCCCTCCTCATCTCTGTCCATCTGTCCATCTCTCTGTGTGTGTGAAGGAGGAATGATTACACCTCCTTCCATTCTTTCATCCTTTCGTCTCATTTTGTCTGCATCACTGCACAAATTTATAATGCAAGAGGAAGGGAATGTGATGGAGAGAGATAAGGATAAAGGGACAGATATGCAGATTACTAATCTACTTCTGTGTATATATGTGTGTGTGCCCCTAAGAGTGAGGACAAAGAGAGGACTAGAGAGCAGAAGCAGCAGGAAGGGGTGGGGTGTAAACAGAGAAGAAATACATAGAAAAGGTCCTCACAGGAATACCCTCTAATGATCTTTCACTATTGGCTATGAGTGAGTGTGTGAACAAGAGCCAGAAGGGGAGGGGAGTCTGAAGGACAGACCAAAAAGGATAAAAAAAAAAAAGCTGTGCTGCATTGTAAGTGCGTGTAAAGTGAGGGCAGATCGAGAGAGGGAGACAGAGACAGAGAAAAGACCTGAGAGACAGAATCACTGCATTTCAGCTCACTCACACAGCAGTGCACAGATGTGGTGAAAACAATGGAAACATAATACAACATGTACATGCCTGTGTAAGAGTGAGCACACGCACACACACACACACACACTCACACACACACAGAGCAATATCAGCAATATCACAGTAGCTCCAGCCCCCTGCAAGCTCAAAAGACTCTAATTGCCTGTCATTTATATTTGTTGATATACTAATCCACTTCTAACACATTACATACAGAATCAGAAGCCAATATTACAGCAGTCAAAATGTAACAATCAAAAGAACATCAAATGACAAAATAATTCTGTATTATCACTAAAATTATATTATAGAATCACTATATTCTTATGATGGTGTGACTGCATCAGTGAGAGAGAGAGAGAGAGGGAGAGAGAGGGAGGGAGAGAGAGAGGGAGGGAGGGAGATCACTATGAGAGCAAAGAGGCAGCAAGAGAATAGAAAGGGAGAGAGAAGGAGAGAATGTATGGTGAACGGCAAGCGCTTCCTTGTTCATGTCCTGGGCCTTTGTGAATAAACCATGGGATGTATTGGCTCGCGAACACTCAGTAAGACATATTCTTTTGTACCAATGTTGAAAATTGTGTGTGTGTGTGTGTGTGTGTGTGTGTGTGTGTGCGTGTGTGGTAATTAGGGAGTTGGGGAGGGGTAGCTGGTGTGGGAAGCAGCACTGAGCTAACATTCTCTGCTTCATGTTTGAGATGTGTCAAATACATTTGGCTGTATGGAATGAAACATGTTTGGAGCTGTGTGTCACTTTGTGTGTTTGTATATCTCTGCTTATGCCTTAGTGTACACATGTTCATGAGTTTATAGTAAGGCTGTTGGATCCCAACCTACATCTCCTGATTTATGCTACTGCATGACCGGTGTGTGTGTGTGTGTGTGTGTGTGTGTGGGCGGTAGCGATGTTAATAGAGAGAGATGGGGAGATGGAAGATGGAAATGCAGTAATACCAGCTGTTTGCTTTGATCACTTTGCAGAAATGGATTAATTAAATCTGGATAACTGAGAAAGGGGATAAAACATATGTTGTCAGAGATGTTCGCATGACATGAAAGAAAGAAAGAGAGATACAGCGAGAGCGAGAAGAGGAAAAACAGAAAAGACATGCTTGAGTTCATTGCAGTCAGAGGAGAGGGGAGATGCAACAAGGATTAAAGGGAAGGGGAACATGAGCAGGAGTTACTGATAGGAATGTGTGTGTGTGTGTGTGTGTGTGTGTGTGTGTGTGTGTGTGTGTGTGTGTGTGTGTGTGTGTGTGTGTGTTTATGGCTGAGGCTATTCCAAATCTGACATTAAAACTCTGAAAAGTGTACATGTTCAGCCTGTTTGAGCCACTTTCAGATTACTGCAAATAACAAGGAAAGGCAATGCAGCATGAATTTGGTAATGACACCTCAAAAAAGGAATGAAGATATATTTATAGAACATTTCTCCTTTCCTAATCAGAGCTTTGATGGGTTCTATTGACTTTTGACTTAAAAGGCTATTGACAACACCTTTAGGTGGCGATCTGACTGAAATACAAAAAGCCTGTAACCAGAGTAAACCAATAACAACCTTTTTCCGGCAAGGTCTCTGAATCTTTTAGCAGATTTGATGCAGGTTTTTGTTTTATTTTATTTATTCTGTTTTATTCTCATTGACCTTAAAAATCAAATACATCAAAGGCACTACAAATTATTTAGCAAATCATACTTTACTTGGGAGTATAAAAGTTTGGCACTGTAAGAACAAGGTCAGCAGTGCATATGATGGATTACTCCATGTGTGATGGTCAGTGTGATGATGATGACAATATCCACCCCAATAACCACCTGCTGCTATTTACTTACTTTACTTTTGCACTAGAAACTGCATCAGGAGATGTATGTTAATGTATGTCAATACAGGGTTTTCTAAAACATTTTAGAAGAAAACATTCCTTTATGTGCAAAACCTACTTATTTTATTGCAGCAGGTGTTTTTAAAACCACTGGAGACAACAGTGTTTTTGGCTCTGATAAAAGCCATCCTTAATACAGAGATAAACATAATAAAGGCACAATTATTTGGTGATGCAGATTAAGATGTACCTGTGAATACTGAGACCTCTAACAGCTTCATCAGTTACAGTCACTGGCTGTCAGCGTAGCTGCTATCTTTTCTCTAGTATAGTATACAATAATGCAGTATGTCATTAAAGGCCTGTAGTTAGAGTAAACAAAGGCAGCAACACTGAATGATTTATTTATTGCACTGGTGATTTATTAGACTGATGGGAGGAATATTTGAATACGGAAATTAATATCTTGAGCATATATAACAATTCCCAGTGTGCTTTTCACATTTATCTGGCCACTTAAAATAAATTTTTGTTTTGTGGTAGAAAACTGACCACGATCATTACTGACATATGAGAGAACTAATGTAAAAACATGACACTTATTGTTTTACATTATAGTTCTACTTTCATTCCTTAAGGCAACAGAGAAAAGTGATCCAATATCAGGTGTTAGTTAAGAGCCATTTAACGCTGTATGTGTAACTGCTTGAATATGGAAATATACTGTCCCAACAAAAACCCTGAAGCAAATGGTATGCAAAAAAGCATATTCAGATATATTTACATACAGTGATTTCTCATATAGCTGTCTCATTTATAACTTGTAACTGATAAAATAACTTGTCAACTCCAAGACTAGTGTGAAGCTCTGTTCTTTGTTCAGCCCTAGGCTTTTTTTTTTTCTGATAGTGTTTGCGTTTAATATACAGCTCCTTTTTTGGAAAGGAAATAATCTCTGGTTGTCAAATGTAAATTGCTGAAGCAGTATTAAATGACAGTTTTATAAAGTAGTGAAATTTACTGCCAGCGTTATGTGGAGCAGTGTGTGTGGGAGAGTAGTGTTGTGTGGCAGCATTATAGATCAGAAAGTGTAGAGCAGAGTATAACATAATGGCAAGGTTCTATAGAGTATTGCTGGATGCTTGGTGAGTATTCTGCCTTTGGGCAGCTCTGGAGTCAGATATCGATTGGCGAACTTCAGATCAGCTTTCTGAGGCAGACTGTGATCTGAGAGCTGGACAATGCAGTGATGGGATACACGCACATACACGCACAAGTGCACGTAGGAGGAGGCTTGCTGAAGTAACTGATACTATAAAAACACACAAACAAGGGCTGGTTTGGCAATGCTCATATTAATGTTGCACAGTGCCTCTTATACACACACACACACACACACATATACACACAAACACATACACACACACAAACAAGCAAATACTAATTAATAATACATAAGCATTTCACTCTCATATGGTCACGTCATACTTGAAAGTTTTTGAATCTTTAAATGGCCCGAGTGAAATAACATTTATTATAATCCATGCAAGATCAGTGTAATAAATATTGCATGTTACATTGTTTTAACTGACTATGTGTTACTGCTGCATAAGAAGTACATCGGCAAACATGCTTTCAGACAAGAGGAATGCAACATGTAGTTAGCACTTGCATTGGCCAAGTGTTCATTCTTTCATCCACAGTAACTGCTTTATCCTGATCAGGGTCACGGTGGATCCAAAGCCTATCCTGGGAACAGTGGGTGCAAGGTAGGAATACACCCTGGATTGGACCACCAGTCTATCACAGGGCACCATACACATCCAGATTCCTACACAGACAGTAACCCAAAACTTAGGATTGAACTGGGGAACCTGGAGCTATGGCATCTGCGTCACTGTTTCACACTGTACAAGTGTTTGTTTTTGGTATTTACCGATGTGCGCTGTTGCCTCAGTACTTTTCCCTCACAGATAAACAGTCATGTTCTCTCCCAGACTTATTATTTTATCTTCTCCAGAATACTGCAAATGCTCATTTCTGACCCAGATGTCAGCCAGTGAATCTGTAATTACAGCAAGTGCACACTATACTCGAAAGTGACTGTGGCCTTGAGTGCTGAGTGGAGAGGTACTTGAAGAAACAACTCAATCACTCTGAAAAAGAAAGCATTCCTCCATCAGTGTTTCAGAAATTAGAATGAGCCTATGCAGTGTACGTTTAACAAATTCATAAAACTAACCATTTTCGACTTTATGCTAAAACATATTGCCACCGAGATGAAGATGAGTGATTGCCAAAGAACTATGAAAGCAGCATACATGTTTAAATCAGCTTTCTAAAAGATTGTACACATCATACTTTTTTCATGCACTGCAAATTCTAGACTAGTTTTGTTCCCAAAACATTACAATTATTTATATCTCTGGGACAGCAGATAGCATTGGAGAAGGGCATTTTTAGTGCAGCTGTAGCAACACATTTCCATATCTAGACTCAGTGAAGGCTAAACCATATAGCCTTTGAACCAGAAAATGTTCACATCTTCATAAAATGGGATGCACCTGAATTTGAATCTGAAATTATCCTGAATTAAATACTGAATTAAATACTGTGACAAGTCTGCTGTATGTTCTGTTATTTGTGGAGGTATAACCTTGCCTTGCTGAGTGAGGTTGAGGAGTTATGTTGTGAGTCCAAAGTGTGTTTTGCTTATTCAGCTGTTTTAATTCTCACTGCAGTTTGCAGGAGAGTTTGGCATCGGTCCTGCAACAAGAGCGTCATTTTGATCTGGCTCTCTAACACACAGACACGCACACACACATACACACACACACACACACACACACACACACACACACACACACAGAACCCTCATTCGCATGAACATACAGGAGCTCAATAAAAGCTATAGAGAATTTCCCACTGGGCTTTGCGTATGTGTGCGTGCATGCATGTGAGAAGGCTCAGTGTTGGCTGTATTACAGTGTCATGGTACAGAAAACGCAGTGTACAGTCAGTCCTGTGGAGAGAATACAGATTCTCTGTGCATGACTGCCATTACACCTCAGGGAGCTCTCTGAGCTATTACTTGAGGCTGTGTTAACCTTTAGTGAGGGTGTATGTGTGAGCCTCTGAGAAAGCACCCTGTGTCAGAAAGCCTCCTGAAGCATTAGTGAGGTTTGTTTGTTCCTTGTTCTTTTGTGTAATAAAGTGGCTCAGCTGCTTTTCCCCCCTATGGTGCAGTCTCACTACATCTAGGTGTTACTTTCAGGGTAGCAGGCTGACTTTAACACTTTTTTGAGATTCTTGTGTGGCTGATAAATTGATATATAGTAAAAGAAATGGTTCACTAATTTTTTTCTGAATTTTAAAACACATGAACCCCAAGTGGATATATCTGATGACAGCTGACCTTGGCCTGGAGCGTTTCAATATAGGCCTTTTAAAAGAAGTGAAATGAGATTTGGGCCACTGTGTTCTACACTTCTATTATATTTACAGTTTCAGTCTCAAGACAATAACATACAGTACTTTATTGCTGGCCTTACCCAGGAAAGTTAAACTCATGACAAGTACAAACTTCATATTGCATTATTCATTTATACAGCCTCAGTCAAGAACCTCAATCAATCAGCTGTTCACATACCAAATGCTTTTGGAAAGTTTTACAAAAGCCTAATGTGTCTAGCACACTCTCTGTTATTAAACTCTTACATGATGCTTGGGTGGATGAGGCTCTGTTAAAGCCATTTCTGACTGGGCTTTGCTGTGCCTAAACTATCGGACACCATAATAGACACTTCTACTGACTCCTCTTCTAACAGTAATGACAAAGGGATGTTAAATCCTGACCGACAATCACAGACCACATGCTTCAAATGTCTTTGAGTCAGAAATTGCTTTAATCCAACAGGAATTTACTTTTTTACTAGTGGACTGGAAACAGTAACAGTAGTTTGCATTCAACTGCAGTTGAGTGTCTGTTTGGCATACTTTAAGTACAATATACAGTTTACTTGCTCTCTGTGTCTTCTGTTAAGAATGATTGAACTGCATTTAAGATATTGTATTACAGAGAGGGACTCCCAGTTATTGATCTGATTACACACACACTAAACCCAATGATGGCAGCTGTAACAGTCCACACTGTAACAAAAATGCTTGACTGGACAAGATACGTGCCTGTAAAACATCTCTCCCGTTAAACACGTTATGTGTGTCTGTCTGTGGAAGGCCAACCTGTAGTTCCATGAAGCAACAGATTCAGGCAGTATTACACCATCTTGACAGATAAGCGATGGGGATGAGGTGTGCTTTCAGATGCGTCATCTAAACTGTGCACGAAGGCTGATTTGGCTCTTCTCATACCATGGGCATGATTAATTGCAGTCTGTAGCACTTACATGTTGTTTATCAAACAGGTCCAACATTGGCTCAGTATGCTGCAGTAGGCACTGGCCTCCTCTCTGCAGAAACCGAGCTCTGCAGGGTGACTGATGAGCTGTAATGTGGTGTGTGGGGTGTGTGCATAACATAGAGATAGGTGACAGAGATGTTCACTAAGAGACTTCCAGTCATCCATAGCTGTCAGTCTCTGGGCATTAGGACCAGGTCTCACAGCACATAATGGCCACAGCCAAGTGGATCCACCAGTTTCTACAGGCAGCCACACATCCCTGTCTCCCTGAATTAATATTAGTATGGGTCCAGCCCTGACAGTGTGAGGTCAGCCGGACAACCATCCTCCAGTGTCATAATTAGTAGCTTTTTTCTAAGCTGAAAAAGATGGATACTGTCTTTTTCCTGTGTGCATATTTTGCCGTGCCTGTTGAACACTGTCACAGACACTAAGTGCAGTTCAAACAAAAAAACTGAAGCCTGTGAAAGGGAAATTAAAGGGAGAACACTCTCAGCAGCCATGTGTAGGGTCATTTCTAAATAAAGCATTGGTACCTATTGGTTCAAACAGTCCTCAATTACTTATAGTAAATATTTTTGCTATTTAATCAGCATTAGACTATTATTTCATTCATTTCTATTCAGTAATCAACTACGTATGTTGGTGCAGAAGGAAACACTCCTACATCGCATCCAGGGTGGATACCTCCTCACACCCAGTGTTTCCAGGACATGCTCCGGATCCACCACAAGCCTGACCAGGATAAAGTTACTGAAGATGAATGACTGAACGAATCAAATAATCCACATTTAAATTACAATTTTCCTAATAAGCTCTTGCACCATCATGTAGACTATGCAAGTGCATGAGTTCCCTAAGCTGCATATTTCCTCTATGACAGAACCTTCATTACGGAAAAAAAAAAAAAATCACAGTCTCAAATACCTGAAATCTCCTTTTCCACTTTGTCTACTGTTTTTATGAAGTGGGACAATGTGAAAATGAGTGAATAAAACCATTATTTACAAGTTCATCATAAACGGAATCATTTATGGTAATAATTGTTTTATTTCTGTCAGATTTACAGCCCGCTGATTAAATTTTATAATTATAATTTATAAGTCAACTTACTTTATTCATGTTCTGGGAAACTTCCTGTTTTCATCTTGCCCCGCCCCATCTGTGACATCACATATATGAAAAGCTATGATTTTGTAATATGTTGCCTTGTATAGCTTAATTTCCTACATTATCTGAAGATGGTGTGCACCCCGAATGGCTGTTACTCTCACCTCCTGCAGAGAGGAGCTGTTCAGAGTTGTCACTGTGATGGGTGTAGCCTTGGGACGGAGTAGAGCTTACACATAATCACGTCATCATGATCAGAAATGAACGCAGTGACTAACAAAACCGTTTCATCTAGTTTATTACATCTGGTGGAGTCCTCAACTCTTTCACATGCTGTAGGCTTGATATGAGATTTTGCTTATGGCCACGTCTCTCTCTCTCTCTCTCTCTCTCTCTCTCTCTGCGGTTTTGCCGCTGGGGAGTCGCGCGATATTCGCTAATAAGGCAGAAGCGCTCAGCCGTGGTCACGTGATCAGCTGTTATTGCTGCGTGCCGCATCTGCGTCGCTCGGTTATGGCGAGAATTGCCGAGCCGTGCATTTTGTGGGATTAAGACAGCAGTCTGATCCAGAATTTAAGTTACTGTCGGTCAAACTGATAGCTGTAAGGAGGTGTGAGAAGCTTTGAACCGTGAAGTCGTGATGCACTAGACTGATGCACTAGACTTCTTTGAGCTTCACACAACCACTGTGCTTTAGCAGCTAAATGTCTCCTGGATACAACATAAATTATGAGATGACACGGCCTCGTGTGTCAAGGGGCTCTGGTAAAGTAATTACAGCGGGGAACAGCTACTGCATGCTCAGGAGCAGTCAGTGATCACTCTAGGACATCCAGTTACTTTTCATTTACATCTTTCTGATGAGCAGAGGAGAATATATACTCCTGAATCACTGACATTCTTAAAAATGGCACCTTACAGTGCTGTTAGTGTGGAGTTAATCCACAGTATATCTGCTGTTATAATGCACACAAGAAATTTGTATGCCTCTTATGCCTTTTATGCTTATTATGCTCTAATACAGTTATCCTAAAATTAGAAACTTTAGCTGACAAATAAAATAATATTATATATTTTCCTACAATGGTTAATAGGGTTTATTAACAATGCTTAAAAAACGGTGGTAAGCAGGTAATGCTAGATCTGCCATTTAATTTGATTCTGGGGTCACAGTGCTCACTATAATTGATAAAGGCTTCCAGGTTTTAGACATTGGAGTTTGTGAAACCATACATTTTAACAAGAGGTCATTCATGGCCAAAACACCTGTTCCTGCAGAAGTACCAGTGGATTTTCTTCTGGCAGCCCATCCCAAATAGCATGCTAACATAAAAAAACACAATTTAATTGTCTGTCTATCTATCCTCCTTCACCATTTTCCTCACAGTAACTTTAGTCACGATGAACTGATATATTTCAGGAAGCTACTGTAGGCTTTCTATTATTAGTTAATGTATATTCGTAACAAGAGATACTTGATGACACTTATTTTCTGAATGATGGCAGATCAGCTAAATTGCATTGTAAATTAAATTATAGCCCGATATTTTCATGTTAAGATGACTCATGCTTTTTCTTACCAGTTTCAGCTGCAGCAGTGCTGAGTGCATAGATAAATGTCAGCTTGCTCTCTCTGTAATTACACATTATTCTCTTTCATGCATTAGAAAGTTACTCGACACTGATTCTATGCTTCTGTATTATTTAGCCTGATCCTAATACAAGAAATAAGAATAAAGTGCTATAAATTCTTCTGCACTTTACATAATCTTGTTTGGATACCATGCAGATGACTTCTGGCTGCTCTTGGTTTCTTATTTAGGTAGCTTTGAGTTCACCCTGCTGTGTCTGCTACTGCTAAAATGTCACAGACAAGTCGGACAGCCAGAACACACTACATGCAGATAGAAATAATCTGTAGCTTTTTATGGTGTGGGGTTGCTCAAACTTTGGATGGACTCCAAAAGAAGGCAAAGACTGCACAGTTTGATTTTCATATTAGGAAAAGAGGTCTCCTCTACCCGCCTGTACTTCCACATTTAGTTCAGATGCAGGGCTTAGTAAAGTGGATTTGTCATTATAGCAAGTGCTCATAGACTGCCATTCAAAGTGAACTGCATCGACTGGCCTATAGCTTCTATCAGTGTTTATAGGTTTCTAGCACAAGTTTTACAGACTTTACAGATTTTTTTTTTTCCCTGACAGACATGCCTCCCCTTACATACTGTCACGTGATGTTACTGACGTTAAAAGGATATAGTGGAATATATGGCCCCGCAATGTCAGTCTTGGACAAAACATACATAAAATACATAGCATCAGAATTGGGGAGGCTTAGTATTTCTCTTTTTGTTGCTTTTGTTCCCAAGCATTTCAACTTTGAACTTCAGATGGTTCACAAATGAAAGGACTCGGATATGCTGTGGACAATTAGGCCCAGCTTGACCCCTTAGATGAAAGGGTCACTGCAAATAAATACAGTTATTTTGACTAATCACTTTTATCCTATGACGAAACATTTCTATCGTGTTGGGAGTGGTCTCTTCTAAGATGACAATGTCCCTATCCACTGGGTACGAGTGCTCACTGAATGATTTGATGAGTATGAAAATGGTGTAAATCATATTCTATGGCCTTCACATTCACCATATTTCAACCCAGTCGAACACCTACAGGGGATTTTGGACTGCTATGTTAGACAGCACTCTCCACCACCATCATCAAAACACCAGGAGAGGGAATATCTTTTGAAAGAATGATGTTCATCCCTCCAGTACACCTCCAGAGCCTTATAGAATCACACTGAAGCTGTTCTGGTGGATTTTTTGTGGTCAAACATCTTACTAAGACACTTTATGTTGATTTATATTTTAATGTCACCCGTATGTAGACAGCAGGAGATTGGTGCAGATGAATAATCTTCCTTTAATTGGTCACTTTAACCAACTTTGATCATGTGGAGAGTGAAGAATGAGACAGTCAGCTGTAGGGTTGTGGTTTTAACGGACCCTTCCATAAGGAATTATAATTAAAGCTACATCAGGGTACTAAGGTACAAACAGAAACAGAGTACCATGAGTACACAGACACCATGCAATACCATATTAAGAATATTTTAAGTGCACAACACAAATTTACCATTAACAAAGGACGTTCATATACAGACACTGATTACACTTTAACAGTAACAACACAACATCATCAACAAGAATAATCCAGATTGGCATAGAGCCTCCCGAACATTTATGCATGGTAGTCATATTTATACAGTCCTTGTAACATATATGTTGATGTGCTCATCTTGTGCTAATTTAATTTGGGATGTTTTAATGAACTAAAGACTAACATTAACAAAATCAAGACTATGATCCACCACTTTAATCGTCTTCAAATAATTCACGCAAACATGCACAGTTTTAGGTCACATACCTGTGCAAGTGTCATGATGCTAAAGTAACACTGTGCTAAAATACTAATACCAATTAAATAAGGAAAAGTTGCTCAGAGACCAGGGATGTGCTGAAACCTAATTACCAGAGTCTCCTATGTAATTAAGTCATGTTTAATTAGGATTGCACTCTTATTGAGAAATGGTGAAAAATGAATAAATAAAAGGGATAGAATTTGTTAAAGAAACTCTAGTGTAGGTGACCCATTGCTCTTGTTAGTGATGATCCCATTTTTTTTTTTTTGTGATAGGCTGCATATGCTGCCTATATGCATATGCTTATGCTGCGGTTGTAATCATGAAGCTGGCTGGTCTGTGGTCTGTAATGTAATCTATCGGAGTCCTGTAAGCGAGAGCCTGAAAGCCTTAGAGAGACAGAAAGACAAAGTGAGACTATATCATGTTTGTTTAATATTTATACATTTTGCTCCTTTTTTTTTGGCTAATTCACTGTTCTTTTTTACTGACACCTCTCTCCTTCAGTCTGTCTTTGTTGTTAGACTCTTCTTTTGCAGGTCAAGCTGAGCTCATGATGAAAGCACAGTGGGTGTGCATGTAGGTGAAAGGTGTTAGGATGTGATTCAATTATACTGTCAATCATTTCTCAGGTTCATACTAGAGTGCATGTTGACAGCACCACTATGGGAAACACAGAGCCTATGTGCAGCCATTACTGAGACAAACCAACACCTGATGATTCACCTGTTTTAATGTCAACAACAAAAGATTTAACTGAATTCTGTCCGCCACTTCCCTAATTAGTTTTTATTCTCTACTTCTTCCTAAAGCGGCAGATGGGGTTCCAGTACAGAAGGATGGGGAACAGGTAAGCCCGACAAAAATAACAATAATTATAAGTCTCTCAACAGCTGAATCCTACAGAGCTAAACCACGTATAGGTGAATGAAGCAGCCTAATCTAAGAAGCAGGCCAATGAGGCCAGTGTTAAGGAAAGATGCCAGCTGTTCTCCTTGGCTGATATAAACGAGAAATAAATATTTAAATAAGTGTATTACACTTACTGCTGGTTATTACTGTAGTTCCTCTGGTGTTCATTCTGGTAACGATGCTAATGCTTCATGCCTCTATGCAATCTGATCCAAGATGTGCTCTATATTAAGAAGAATAGTAGGTTCTGTGTCAGTCTGTGATTTAGGATGTTATTGGACTGTCCTTGTGGCATAAGCATAACCATTGCTACATTACATCACAGCCATCTCTCCTTCTCTTTTCCATTCTTATAGAGCTATACAACTTAGCAATACATATACATGCCAGTTCATAACATAAGAGACTAGATGTACTTTTCTGAAGTAGACGGATGATTGAAGAATACCCGATGACATTCTCACTGAGATAGCCTTATCAGATATTAATGACATATTTCTCTGTCAGCTCAAGGACATTCACACTCACACCCTCTCTCTAAAGTCCTACTGAAAACGTTATCCAGAAACATAATCAGAAGTCAATAGATACAAGATTATATCTTTTATGTATAACTGAACGCCACAGATGAGCTATGTAATAATGATGAGAATGTATCAACACTCCATCTAAAATCCCATATCATTTGAAAAATGAAGTGAGCTTAAATACGCACTGTTGTGTTGGTCCTCTCTACCATAGCCATGCATGCAAGGTGATCCAACATTTCCCATGATTTATCATTTTCAAAATATTTCAACACTGATGCAGCTTTCTACTTCATCAGTATCATCAGCCATGATACTTCATCTCACACTATATGCATACAGGGGGGTCCAAAAGTCTGAGACCACTAGCGAAAATGCTTCTATTTTGCATTCTATTTTAATTTAATCCAACAATTTTCATTAAACAATTATATTATTGACAAAGACTTGAGTGAAAAGTAGAATCTTTGAAATATTTACATGAATTTCAGAGTTTCTGAGTATTTGGTATGTCCCCTTTTTGCTTTAATGTCAGTGTGCAGTTGGCATGGACTCCACAAGTTTGTGCAGAACCTTATGATCCATCGGAATGTCGCCTTAACACATGCGCTTCAATAGAAGAGATTAGGCACGAGGAAAATCTGACCTTTTTTATTTTTCCCCAATACTCTTTTATAAATTTTATTAAATTTTATAAAATTTAGTCATGGCCAATTCCCACCCTTCAGGCAAGCTGCATCTTTTCAAACTGCTGCTTATGCAATGTCTGGGGTGGCATAACACACTCGGAGGAGAGTGCTGTCCACCCCTTCTGCATGCATGAGCTCACAGACACCCATGATTGGTTAGTGTCACTGTGATTGATAGGGAAAAGAGTATATATCACGCCTCGCTCCCTGAGATCACAGCCAAATTTTCTCCCTTGGGCTCCCAGTCAGGGGTTTTTATGGCATCATTGGGAATCGAATTCGCGATCATTAGATGATACATTTAAATGGGGACCTAGAAATAGTGCAGAATCTTGAATATTAAATTATCAAGATATTGAACATTTACTTTCTTTGTTTTAAATATTTAAAAATTCTAAAACCTTCTGTTTATTTCTCATTTTAAATGAAAAAAAAAATCCCAGATTCTCAATGTGGTCTCAGACATTTGGACCCCACTGTATATTATTTATTTTTAAGGTGGGCACTTATAGAGCACAGAAATGTAACCCCACACAGCTATTACTATACCTGTGTATAATAACATAATGCTTACATCCAGCTAGCTAGCTTGCTTGCTTGCTTGTCATCTTGTGCTTGAGTTTCATCTCAGGGTTTGGTGCACATTAAAATGTATATGAAAAGATGGTTTCAGGACATCAGTACCTGAATAGCAGTTCACTGAGATTCCAGAGAGATCTCCTCTCAAAAGTGTCAGAAGAATGTGTTCTCGCAAAGAATGCAAAGTTACACTAAACAGACTGAATATTTAATGACACACCATTGTAGCATTCCCAGAGCTTTTCTCAGTTCTTACATAATCAAGAATTTGTATAAGAGCAAAAGAGTCACACTGCAAGCAACAGGAAAGTGTCTTCTCTCTTAATCAGATACACAAATGCTCTGGACGCCTGGACATCCTTCAGGATCGGCTCCTTAGTTCAAGCCCTGCGCGAGCAAATAGAGGGGATGTAATACAAGCTGTGGTGCTGTTAAATGAGCTATACCTTCGGCTTTAAATGCATCTGAGTAGTGCACACAGCGGAACTAAAAGAAACAGCCATTGTTCCATTGTTTTTCTTGAATCTAGTGTATGAATCTTCTGTAGGAAGGTCATATGACCTATTACGGCAAACCTGGACTAAGTAGACCACATGATGCATATGGCACTGTGATAGCGATGGCAGCTCATCACCCCAGGCAGCCTTAAAATTCCTGCAGTCTCACAGCGCTGGGTCAGGAATCTGCAGTGAAATAGTTTTGTGGAGTGAAAACATTGCACACACAAACATAATAAAAGACAGTGTGTGTGTGTGTGTGTGTGAGAGAGAGAGAGAGAGAGAGAGAGAGAGATGTCTGTTGTACACACAACAGGTCTCTAAATCTAAATAGATCATTTGCAGAACTACTGATTTATTAATCTATATCTTTATCTCAAAATGTTAGAGCAAAATCCTTGGCACAGAAAAACAGCATGCATCTATACTGTAAAAGCAATTACATGCAATTGTCTCAGGCTGTTTTATATGCTAGATACCGTGCAGGCTCTGGCGTTTTGTAGTGTGTGACAACCATATCAAGTAGGTTCTCTTCTGAATCTGTGCAAAATAGACATGGCCTTGTTCACAGCACAGCTTCCTGGAAGGTCTTTTGTCTGTCTGGGTAGTGCGCTTAATAGCACATCACTGAGTTTATAAAAAAAAAAACTGCCTTGACTCAACCTACTTTTAAATTAGTAACTGGAAACTAGCAAGTAATACATACAGGAATTGCAATCAATATGTTATGTTGTGGCAATCAAGATTTTTTTTTTGTTTGTTTCATGAACTCTACTATAGTTTTTCCTAACACAGCTTCCTCCCAGAACAGTCTCAGTTCCTGCCTTTATGTCCAGATAAGACTGAACCTTTTTTGTGCTTTACATTTTCGTTCTAACACTAATAATTTATAATTGCCATCAGTGACATAAAGGCAATTATAATAATACACACTGACATGCAAGCACGACATATTTCCACCTCAGTTTTCTGTCTTGAACAAAGATTCCCTCTCTTTTCCTTTCCTTCTTCTATACCTCCTTCAACTTTGCATATTTTTTAAAACTGCCTTCTTCTGTCACAATCCCTCTTTCCTTCCTCCTGTCTCCTTTCTACTGTTGCCATTCTTGCTGTCTTCTCCTCTTTCCCCATTCCTCCCTTTCCCCATTTTCCTTCCCCTCTTTCCCTCAGCATGGCCGAACAGACTTTTCATGGGATGGAATCAATGTAAGTGTTGTGATTATCAGTCCCTCATTTTATCTTTCTTTCTTTGCTTTTCTTCAAAACTCACATTAGATAGCTTTGGCCTTTCCTTCATCCCTCATTGCAGTACCTGCTCTCTCTCTCTCTCTCTCTCTCTCTCTCTCTCTCTCTCTCCAATGACTTTGCAGTAACTTGTTGCACTATGGTAGAGCTTATTGCTAACCAAAATGCCACAAACTACACTTCCCAAAATGCAAGAGGATAGACACTGACCAGCAGACTGTTGGGAAATGTAGTATTTCACACCCATGTTAAAACACTAACTCTGTGTCTATCACCACCTCTCTCATCACCTCTGCCCTCTCTATCTCTCCAAATATTCATAAAATTTCACACTCAATTTTCCCTATCCTCTCTGCTGAGGCGCACGCCCTGCTCCCTCACTGTACCTTTTCTGCTGCACTTTCTTTTTTTCTTCCCATTCCCTCTCTTTTTCTCTATCTCCACTATCTTCTTCCCATCCAGCTATCCATGGAGGACACGACCTCCATTTTGCCCCGGCTAAAGAAGCGGAATTCCAACGCCTACAGCATTGGTGCTCTGGCTAAGTCCTCACTGTCAGGTGTGTCAGGTGTGTGTCTGTCCTGTAAACTGGTAACTGACCCCATGTTGGCTCCAGTCTGAGTGGGTGGAGATGGAGGCAACATGGCCCCTTGTGGGTGCCCTTTTCACTCCCTGTTTCCATTTACAATGCTTGCCAATGGCATGTGAATCCATTGGTGGAATATCAGATATCAGAAGAGATGCTTACTCAGAATGAAATACACTACCCACAACACTTTTTTTTTTTCTATAGCTTGTTGTTTCGGGAGTGGTGATGGACGGGAATTGCAGTTATTTTTGTGTGTTAAGTGCTTGTGGAGTTCAGCGTGAGATCAGTCAGTGTTTTGTGATGTATTAGTGTCTGTTCTGTCTCTCAGACTATCATGTGTGTGTACTGAAGTACAGTGCAGTCTGATTTTTTCCCTTAATGTTTATTTTATAATCATTTCAGTTGAGATTATGGAAGGTGAGGTCACTAGGTCTCCTGATGTCAGATTTATTATAAAACACTGGCATTACCAGCGTAAATAATTGATGAGACCATTTCTCCTATGAATCTTATGGAAGCGGTCATATACAGAGAATACCTGCAGCATATCAAAGGTTAGGCTTGGTACAAATGTGGTTTATGCAATATAACACAAGCTATTTACACGAGTATTGGCCCTAAACCCGGTACATATTAGTGACAGTGCAGAGAGAGATTATTCCAACAAGCCACAGTGTCATTCCTCAGACTGCACCCTCATCTTTTTCCAATTAACTTTCTAAATTCACCTTCATCTGTCAGAGTTATAACCATTTTCTTTCCCCAAATCAATTTGCACACTCACATTAGATAACAGCTTTACATTCACCTAATCAATTCAAAGCCTCCATTCATTCCCCCTCATTTGTCACATCAGTCCAGCTCCTGAATGTGTATTGGCAGTGTAAACACCGTGTTAGCTGTTACTCCTTTTTATCTTTCATATCACTGCATCTCACATATCTGTTTTCTGCGAATTACAAACATTACAAAACTGATCTGTTAACCCCACCATCTCTACAATACTCTTCTTCTCCTCTCTTATTTTCTCCATGACACCTTCTCTTACACATCTTTCCATCCTTCCACTTCAGGAGTGACTCGGTCTATGAAGGACAAGGTGACAAAGCCGACAGCCATGGCACAGGGCCGTGTGGCTCATATGATAGAGTGGCAGAACTGGGGCATGCAGACAGTGGGAGCGGGAGGCTCCAGTGCTGGCCGAACCTCCACCCGCAATCTTCAGCATGAGCGCAAGCTGGAGAACGATGCCTACAGTGACCTTAGTGATGGAGAGAAGGAGGCACGCTTCGCAGCAGGTAAAAAGAAAAAAAGAAAAGGCTTAGGATTAATTATAAGAGTCAATACCCACATCAGGAATCTACATGTATGAGCACCTACAGTGTACAATCTGGTGTTACACATTGCATCAGGTATTACTACCCAAAAACACTTAACACCCCTTATGCTTGTTGTGCAACTTGTTTGAATATAAATCAGTGTAAGTGGATTATGATTTTTATTTATAGTGATGGTGGGAATATGGCAGTGCTGTGCAGAGCTCTTATTATCTCATATTTATAATATTGTGTCTCAGCTGTCTCAGCACTTGTCCTCATTATTCAGGTTTCGGAGGAAGTTTATGATGATGCCTCATACTGTGCTGGGAATTTAACATGTAGGAAAATGAGCAGAATGAGTAGGAGGGAAAATACTTGCTTTGATTGCGTTCAAGACTGTAAACCATGAAAATGTAAAAAAAAAAAAAAAATGCTTGAACTAATTGTATATGATTGACTTTGATACTGAAATTACAAGGTTCTTTGACTAGCAATAATGAGATGAAGAATGTTCTGTTCCCACTGTTCTACCAAACCAGTTTTATCATACCTCAAAGCATGCTTTGTCCATTGTCAGATGAACCTACACCAATTTTATGGCACAATATATTCCAGGTTCTGATAGTTAAATTGAGGTGATAGAGTGCTCATACCTACTTACCTCCGCCTCTTTGTTCTGTAAGGTGTTATGCAGCAATTTGCAATATCTGAGGCCACTTTGCTAGCTTGGAACTCCATGGACGGAGAAAGCATGAGTGCAGGCTCCAACCAAGGCAGTGTTGCCCATCTAAGCGAAGTCAATCAGGAGAGCATCACCAGCCGAGGTACTTTAACTCTCAGGATCATTATGATAATATTTAATTGTTTAATGTAAATCTGGGAAACACATCAGGAAACTTTATGTCCCATTTATGGCAGTGCATAGCTACAAAAATGCAAGACAGAATCGAGCCTGGGCCGCAGCGGTGAGAGCGCTGTACCCTAACCACTAGTCCTCCAGGGACCCAAAGCCATCAATATATGCAGCATTTTAATATATGAAGTACAAATATGGATTTTAATTTAGTCAACATTTCTGGAATTGGAAGAAAAACATAAATCTGTTTTTATCAGCATTCCACACCAGTTTGGGATTTTTCAAACAATTTTGCTATTCATTTTGCTATCATTTTGCTATTTTAATAGCTATTGCTATTAAATACAACTTGAAGTCTTGCTATAGCCAAATGAGCAATACAGCACTGCATAATCAGCATATAAATGAATATTACAGCCATCCAACACCAAGGCAATCATTTATAGAAACGGAAAATTGAATAGGACCTAAAATTGATCCCTGCAGGACACTTCTTATTTATTGACATGAAGTAAGATGATAATTTTTGGAGGGTTAGTATTCTCCACTTTATTTGAAATTCAACATAGACTGAGGCCAAAATACCCAAGGGCCAAGAATCAATGAATCTCTGAACATTTCCCCTCACTCTTGCCTCTCAATATCGTCCCAGGTTTTAGATGATGATTTAGGAGGTTATTGACCTTTATATCAGTCTGATCCCTTTTTGAATCCACCTTCAAAGTTCTTTTTTGAATTTTATATCTAACTGATTAAAACATTTCCAGAAAAGTGGTCTTAAATGTTATGGCCAGCAGCTATCACTGAGCCTTCAGTAATATGATGAAACCCTTGTGAAACATTTCCATGAGATGTGCTTACACAATCTGCACCATATAAGAACAACGTGATCAGATCATAGCTTTGCAGTGTATTCACTGAAAGAATACTGGCATGAATTTGAAAAGCTGAGAAAATGGGTTGGTTTTATTCTATGAACTTTCAGAGATCTCTAATAATACTAACTAGGGCTATACAATTTAATAGCCCTATATGGCAATTCCTTTCCTTTTTTCATTTTCAGACCAGATATTACACCAGTCCTCTGCTGAGGTGTGGCCTCACACATACGTCACCCAGGGCCTCTACTGCCTCTCCTCTTCAGATGCCTGGGAGCCAATCAGCAACGAGCAGTCAGGAGTGGCCTCTCCAGCCACAGGCTCCTATGTCATGACTGGCGGAGCTTCCTGTGATAGTGGCTATGATGGAAATGCTGCGGCTCACTTCCTGTCACAGCAGCAACAGCAGCAGTTCATCCAACAACACCAGAGCCAATTACAACAGATACAGCAACTACAGCAGATACAGCAATACCAGCAACAACAGATACTGCAGTATCAGCAACAGCAACAGGTGATCCTGCCTAAAGCACTGCTAGCAACATTGAAATGTACATTAACTAGCCTTCACTGCAGCTATCATCCAGTTTATAGTATCATCTTGAAGATGTTTTGCCGTTCATTTGACAGGCTAAATAACTTGACGTGGTGATAGTCAAATATCCTCAAAGTTTGTTAGCTGGTGGAACTTTTCAAAACTTGCCGGATGCCATTGCAACATTTAAATACAACCTGAAATCAACACTGACCTTTTTTGTCTTGTGAGCTCATGTCCTTGGTGCATGTTCCCTTAAAAAGCAAAATGAATTTTGTCTGTAATCTTCCACTAATAAAAATATACAATCAGCAAAGACTTGCCCAGCCAAATATGCTGTTTCACTCAGAAATGTGTCGGAAGAAAAATGTTTGAATTTCCATTTCACGTTGTCTTTGATAGCTGACACTTCTATCTTTGCATTCCTCCAACAAAATATTTAGGCTACCCACAAGCTAGACATCGAAAAAGTTGTTAGCTAACAGTAACTCGCCAGCTAGCTACTTAGCTCACTAACAAACAAACACTGGCAATTATGGTTTATTGTATATTATCAAACTAGCTAGCTTTCTGGGCTATTTTATAGTTGAACACCACTCCTAACAACAAAGTTATCGAGCAAAATTCTAGCTAACCTTGACCAGCCAGTTAGATGCCTAGCTATCAAACAAACATTAGCGATTAAAGGGGTTTATTTATATTCTGTAGCTTAGCCTTGTAAGCAGTTTTCTAGTGTAACACTAGTAATAGAAAACAACTAACATTTACTTTTTGCTAACACCACAAAGCTGTATATTTACTGTACATCAAAATTAAAACTAAGTTTCCCCAATTGGTTGTTTGAACTTATGAATTTCCACCTGTCTCCAAGGTAGAGGTGCCCTAAGAACAATTTTGAATAACAGGTTTTTTAGCACTAACTGAACTAAATGAAAGCAAGTGAAAGGAAGTGCACACAAACTACAGTCTCGCCTTATTTCGGCAACTTGCCACAAACTCACTGCCCATAGAAATATGCATAAAATACACCAAATAGAACAGCGCAACACTGTAACTTGCGATGTTCTGCTCCTTTGCTCCTAATGTCTTTTCCACCACTGTTGTTGGACTGTTTGTGTTGCTCCTGAGACGGAATTGTCAATCATTGTGTGATCTCACACACCCATGTAGTTTGGATTATTTGTGGGGGAAAATTTTTTTAATAATTTAATTAATTAAATTGTAGTTAAGAATTTAGAGTAGTTAAGAATCTACACTTAATAAATGGTTACGAAGTGACACAAAGTATCAGAAATAATATTTTAATATTTAAAACCATGCTAACAGAATCTTTCACACACAAATAAAATCCATAATTAGATTACACTCTTAGAAAGTCACTGACTAATAGTGAGAGAAATTACTATTTACATTCTTTCCTTCCTCTGTTTCCAGATATTGGAACAAAGACTCCATAGTGCCACTCAGTCTTTACAAGCTACGCCCAACAGCACCATCCACAGTCTACCGCCACTCACTCACCCACCCCTGGTGGATCTGTGGGGGGCAGGGCTTACAGAGACCTACCAGGCAGACGTAGGTGGGTATATGGGTGTGGCTGCAGCCACTGAGGGAAATCTAACGGCCGCTTCAGAAGACATGGGAACAGAACACTCACCTTTACTGGAAGCTCAAGAAGAGGAAGAGATCAAGGTGAGGTCCTAGTCACCATGCAGGTCTTAGCTAGTCAGTGCGCTGAACCTAAGAGCTTAGTGAGCTACAGCGGAGTCAAAACTCCATATTTCCAAGACTGGTACTAGGTTGTGATATTCAAGGAAACATCACACAACCACCTGATAGACATATATACACAAAAAGACTAATTCATTTTCCCCCTCATCCCAGGAGGAAGAGGTAACATTATGCATGGAACCAGAACCAGTGACTTTAATTCCTTCTCCAGCTGCACAGAGAGAGGAAGTGACCTCAGCAGGAGGAAGCAGTCCAGGACAGGTCCCTGGGGAATCAATCACAGAATGGAAACCATCTGATGTCACACCGTCTGTTAATGAAAAGCTGGAGGAAAAAGAGGAGGGGTCAGAATTCTCATCGGCCAGTGCCACAGCAACAAAATGAGTGTTAGGAGCAGGAACAAAACTGATCGCCATTTAATGCTACATAATCAACTATTTGAATTGATCCATCACTTTTCAGGAATCTTTCCTTTGTGATGGATCTTGCGTGACTTCAAATACAATAAGGAGAAAATGACAACATTTTCTAACAAACATTACACCTTTGAAGAGGAGCACAGGAGGGAGAGAGAGGGAGAGAGGATAAAGATATACACAAAGGGATTTGGACAGATGAGTACAGGCAAAGGTTAAATAAAGGTTACATACACGCATGCTATTTACATGGATGCTACTCATTGCTATGAACATACAATAAACCCTAATAACAAAACACCAAAAACACCCGATACATACAGCACAAAAAGGATAGTCTCTAATAAAGCGCCAGCACATAAATGTAAGGTACAGTGTAAAGTCAGCTGTGTTTCGATCGGAACCTTCTTCATCCATTACAGATATCAAGTATCGTTATATAAGTAAAACTGATACCACAGAAAACTAATTATGAAATGGATTTGAACACCCATGGAGCAAAAACTTCCTTTTCCCTATTGGCAATTCATCACTCATAAATTCAAAGACATCTGCACACACCTAGACCTGCTTTTAAAGTATCAAGCATCAACGTATGTCTTCGAAGCATGCAATGTAGTGTACTTCCACATGTGCCCATTCACAGACTCTCATTATCCAGCTCAAATATTGCATATTACATTCGACCAGTTGCAGAGACATGAAAAACAGTGAGCTAATTTAGAAAAGCCCCAAGTTCTTAAACCAATTCAAAAGTTTGCTCCATGTGGTTTATTTTATTTTATAGGGTCAAAATCTGGCACATCAGTTTGAGATGGACCTGTACCTTCTTAAAGTCCACGTCCATCTGATGCTGTTTAAAAGCAAATATAGGCAAATTTTGAGCAGAACCAAATTCAGTAATAACAGAAGAATTATTAAATCTGTGATACTTTATAAAGTTTCATGACAAGGGTGTGAAGGTTGTAAAATGCACTCATTTCACAGCCTTGGTTGTGTAGGGAAGACTGTTCACTTAAAATGAGCTAAAGTTTGTGTGCCAGCCCATCTGTTTAGGAAACATCAGAAGTTACAAGGTTATTAATGAACACACAAACAGCATACACACACACACTGTGCTGCAGAAGATTGTATCATAGCGGGCTTCCTTCTCTGTGTCACCTTTGGCATGCATGCTATATGTCAGTGTAATATGATGTCCCATATAGCACTGTATATTTATTTGCACTGAACCGTTCTACTCTGGCCTGGTCACTGATTCAAATGCTCAGAGTTTTGGAAGGCTTTGCTTGGCTGAGTGATTAAGGCACAGAGTTGCACAGCCTTTGGGATTTTGATACCATCCTGAGAGGAAGAGGAATCTACAGTCCCCTGAATGCAGCTTTACAGGATTTACCTTCACAATACAACTGACAGAATGTCAGAACACGGCCTGGAATTTAATGGATGTGGTCCATTTGCACTTTTGTTCAGTGACTATCCATATTAATGAAATGCATGTGGACTTGAACAAAATCAACAACGTAAAAAGTCTGAATCGTACGTGTGTATGTGTGAGATGGATGGAAAATGCTGCATCACTGGCAAAAAAAAAAAAAAAAGAACAACAACAAAATACAATACATATTCATTTAAGAAATTTTCAATTACATTTATTTAAATACTGCTAACCCTTTTCAGTTACTTCTTTATTTTTATACTACGTGTCTTGACTTCTGTTTGTAACACAACACAACTTGATTGACTGCTGGACATTTAAAGCCTGTATTGTACACAACAGACATAAGGAATTGTCCTTGAGCTCAACATATGTAAATAAATCTACAGGAATATGGACATTATCTGTAAACATGTTCTGACAGAATCAGAATGAATAGGAAGTGACCTCATGAAGAACTCAGGCCAGTAAGAATGGACTAGGCGTCTTCCTGTTCGTCATGGTTACTGATTACCACAGTGGCTATGGCTGGACACACTGCGTGCTGAGTGTGTGATCTATTGTTTGTGCATATGAGCTGAGCTAGAACAAGTAAAGGAAGACACAGTGGTTATCTCCTTCACTCATTCTTGCCGTGTGTGATCCATCAAGGAGAACCAAATGACAACAACCAGGACCCCTGCATATCCGGGCCAGTTTCGTTCATTTGTTTTACTTATTTATTTTTTTTGGAGAACACTTCAGTTGACTTCTGAAGATTATGTGAAAGCCAAATACAATAAGATAAAATTGTTTATTGACTTGAAAGACTTTATTTATTGATTGATTATTTATGCAATGTTGGGACGATGTTTATTTTTGTACAGAATTATGAGCCCTCCCTCCAGTATATGATAGAGCACGTGCCATTCTGCTGAGCTCCTGAGACAGGCATGGAGATTGGAAACGTTGGAAGTTTGGGAGTGTGAGTGTGTGCACATGTGTCTGTACATCTTTGTGCCATTTTACTCAATCTTCTGCTAATGCAGGTAATACAAACATTAAACACTCATGACAGTAGTGACACAAGAGCCAATGCTTACAAGGCTTTCATTTTTGTCAGTGCTTGTTATAGAGTTCATATGAAGCTCAGCTTATGAGCCTCCACTGTTGTCCAATCTTAGTGCCTGGCAGAAGGGAGCGCTAAGTTAATGATATGTGCTCATTTATCTATTTAAGCATTATTTTGGGAGAGGACTTCTTTATCATTTAGCGATGTAGACGTATTTGGTGGAAATGGCATCACTCTTCAGTAAATCAGTGGTTGATTTCCTCTTAATTCGCTGCAACTCAGCAACATATTTTTGAACCTTGGGGGAGGGAATTTATTTTAAAATTCACCGATCGATATGAGAAATGTGTAAATGTGTCTGAAAGTCAAGGTGGAATGCAGAGCAAAATGAATGTAGAGCAATTTGGTACAATGTTCAGCATTTTCTTGTCTGGGCTGCTGGATCGATTTAAAATAGAACACGGGCCATTTATTATTTGGCTACATCTTGTAGAAACGAAACTGATTGCATACTTTTTATCTGAATTCATTCTGTTTAATTCCAGTTCAGCCAAAACATCATGCATGCTAATTGTATGTTGGCTTGCATAGCAGGGCTTGACTTATCATCAGACGATTGGAGAGCGCTTCAAACAAGCCATTAAGAGCTAATTATACCATGCAAACAAGAAAGGTCACATCCTCATAACCAGAAGAGTAATGTCATTTCCTGATAGGTAGTTTAATGCTTTATATGTAAGATAAGAAATATGGATGAATATAGTAATAATCACAAACCAAATGTATTTCTTTGGTTATTACTGTTTGTGACTGCAGATTGTTTGTGATTTTAAAATGTTTTTGTATGACTCTACTGCCATCTTTCAATATAACACAACATAATGGGCATGACTTTAAGAACAGTTATGTTTATGTTTTCGCTATTTCTTTGGTCTCTATCGGTTTTCCTCTTTATTTCTCAACCTCTGTCTCTCTAACCTGGTTTTCCTTTTCATGGAGGAATCACAACACAAAGTGATCATCATCCACAGGTTTTGTTAAAGAAAACTATGTAAAGGCTCAACCATTTGTTATAAATGTGATCCAAATATGTTCTAAACAGACAGATGTGAATTCATTTGGAATTTATTTGGATATGGACTTATTTGACTAAGTGTAAGTGGGAATTCGATCTGTGATGCCTATATCTATGCATGCTTGTCTGAAGGGTCTAATGACATGGTTCTTCCAGTGTGCTTTCACTTCTCTCTCCCTGTCTCTGTCTCGCGCTCTCTCTTCCTTTTTCCTGCACGAGATTAAAAAAAAAAAAAAAAAAAAAAAAAAAAAAAAAAAAAAAAAAAAAAAAAAAAAAAAAAAACTCCCCAAACATAGACAAATACCCCATCCTATTCTACACCTCTCCCCAAATGACAATAATGAAAAACAAACAAATAAACAAAGAAGAAGAATTCTGTATTGTATTTTTTTTTTCCTGAAATAATGCAATGTTGTCTTTAAGTTCAATATGAAGCAAGGGCATTAACAAAAAAAAAAAAAAAGTAAAATAAAAAATAATCAACAGAAAACATATTAATCACATTTTGAGGACACTGGTAATAATTCCATAATAATCATTTAATAATAATTAATCTGAATCATAATCAAGCAGTGTAATAAGAGAAACAAAATTCTATAGCTTATATTATTTGTAAGGCAATTTAATGGATCATCTAGCTAATGGAAGTATTAAACATGCTGATTAGATTTGATGTTCAAGCACCTGCTTCTCAATAACAGATAAAAGGACACGCAAACAGTGAGACAGACTGAGGGAGGGCTGATACACAATGTCCTGAGACAGGTGGGGAGAGACTTGGCCATGAGAACAAGGGATCTGTGTCAGATGTAGAAAAATGTAGAAAAATGTCACATCGTTCAAGCCCGTCTGCAGCCAAAGCTCACCAGAGTCTCAATGGAGACCCTCTGCAGAGGGTTAAGTTTGTGGAAGAAAAAAATGACAGTCCTTAAACCAGTTCATCGTCACTCTCTCTCTCTCCATTTGTCCCCTTTTCAGGCAGAGAATGGAGGGATGTGAGAGGGATGGAAGGAGAAGAGGGAGAGGAAGCGGAGGGCGACTGCCCCTGAGCTGAATTATCTGAACTTCTGCTGTTGCTGTCTACACTGACCTTGCACTCTGTTTCTCTGGACTCTGCCAGTTTGGGCTCTGCTTCATCTTTCATTTCTTTCTTTTCTTCCTCACTGCACAGTTCTCTGTCTCGAGGGTGAGAAGAGGGGGCAGAGGTTGGGTGGGGTTGCTCCTTGGTTTTACGGCTGGCGTCTCTGAAACTGGCCAGAGGGGGACGCAGACGCACGCCACTGCGGGTTGAGCCTTCGATGGCCTTCTGAAGCTGTGACAGAAACAGATAGTTCACATTTGTACATAAACATACGGCATACATTTCAATATTTATGCATGCACAGAATCGGATCATTACAAGGACATTCTATTTATTTGTTCATCTTCAGTAACTGCTTTATCCTGGTCAGGGTTGCAGAGGTCCAGAGCCTATCCCGGGAACACTGGGTGGAAGAATTTACACCAGATGGGACACCAGTCCAGCATAGTGTATCATGCACACACTCATTCACATCTAGGGAGAAGTTAGAGTAGCCAATCTTCCTACCTGCATGCTATTGGACAGTGGGAAGAAATGAGAGAACTGGAGGAAACCTACATTAACATGGGGAGAACAAGTTCCTGAAATCCACACAGTTCCTGAGCTCATGATCAAACCAGGGACCGTGGAGCTGTCAGGCAGCAACACTACCCATGTGCCACCCATGACATACTTAAACATCATAATTTTGGGGGAAAAAAAAAAAACAAGGGGAAAAGATGAAGGATATGAGAATGACTCACCTCTTTAAGTGCTACAACCCCCACTAGTTTACCTATGCTGGTGACATAGGCATGACTGAGACCCAACAGAGAGAAGAGTGTGTGTGTCTGAAAGAGAGACACAGAGAAATGTAAGTATATTTTAAAAATCTGCAGCATGTACTATATACTGCATAATGACAGATACTAATGCTTGTTGTCAGTTGAGACAAAATTGCCTTTCTTTCTTCAGAGGTCTGGAAAACGTCTTATCAACCAGTGTTGATGTTAAAGCAAGACCCATGCAAATATATTATTAATGTAGCTGTAATTCACTGGTTCTGTATGTAACTCAGTATCAGTGTTCCAGCCTGCACATTTACATGAAGCTACCTTATGCAGAGATGTTCTTTCCACCAACTGAAATGGGGAGGGATCGATGCGAATCTGATCAATATCGATCGGCTTATCCAGCTCAGCATCCTCCCAAGCTTTGATCTGTACAGGCCAATCAAAAGCTGCATCAGTGATGATGTTATTATGACTGTTTGAGCTATGCAGAAAAGAGAGGAAGAAATACAAGGATCATTCTGTTCACCTCATCTGAAGTCATGCTCTCTGATACAGGAGCAGGCAATGCATCCTGGAAAAAGACACACAGAGTGTTTAGTTTTTCACTTTTATGAAAAGAACAAGTGAGAGGAAGATACCAAGAATAAGGACCCTAAAAGATGGCTTTATAATTCATGTTAAAAATAAGAACATCATTCTTTTTTCTCATTCTACTTCAAAGCTATAAATACTGTACAGCGTAATTAATGACAAATATGACAAATGAATTGCTTAGTCAGAGAAACAGTGGTTCAGTGGCCTAGAAAGCTGCAAATGCCTAAATATGGCAGAAGTGCTGCTAAAGATGCAACATAAGAAAATGGAAGAATTTGTCTCCACCTAGTGTTACAGTGATACAGTGAAGACATTTGCTTAACAAGCAAAGTCTAGTTCAAATCTAATTTGCAAAGGGACAAAACTAGTTAGATGGCACCACCATCTCAGAGCAAATGACCAACCAGGCCAATGTAGTCATTTTTCAGACACAGACTATGTTCCTTAACTGCCCTTTTTTGCGTATGTGTGAGATGAACCTGTGACTCAGCCTGCTGCGAAGAGGATGAGTTTGACAAGAGGCGATGAAGTGCGCTCCTCATGAACCCGAGTACACCTGTGATTAATCAGAATATTAGTCCAGACATGAACCGTTCTACTGAAGCTCAAAAGCAAATCCATATATCCTGTCTGTTTCATACACAGTCAAAGCCAGCCAAATAGTAAGGAATAGCGTATGCTAATTGATCATTAATCAGGCCAGTCAGATTGGGAAGGGTAACAAGGAAATGACAGAAAAAAGGACTGTAATGCATTGGGTAGGGAAACTAGAGGAAAGAGCCTGCGGTGTATTCAGAAGAGGGACAAGGGACTAGAAAAAAAAAGCCTGCAGTGCAACTGAGAATGGGATTAGATTACTAGAGAAACAGTCCTGCAGTACATTTGGGTAAGGTAATAGGGGGCTAGAGGATAGAGGCTGCCATGCACTGGGAAGGCAGTCTAGGGGATTAGAGGTAAGAGCCTGTGTTGTACTTGCAAGAGGAACAACGGCACAAGAGAAAAGGGCCTGCAGGGTATTGGGAAGTGGATCTAGGACACTTGAGGAAAGAACATGAAGTGTATTTGGTTTGGATATTTCAGTATATCTCTGTTTTTATATCTAACCCGGTCATTTTTTTAACTGGCTGCTGACAATTTTATTCATAATTCTAAGTAAAAGAGCAGAGATACAAATCCCACACCTGAGCCAGACTCACCAGGTGCTGTGTGATTGGTGGGATCCCCCACAGTGTCCAGTGGGCCGTTCTGCTCCTCAGAGACTGTGTTTTCCTGCAAATTAGTTGAAAGACCAAAACAGAGTTCAAGTAAACTGTAAACACATTTCATCTTGAATTTTAAATGTAAAAGAAGCCTGATCAGGACAGGATTACTTTCACTGGGTGACAACTGTAATAACATTTTTAATTTAATCTCCTCTGAGATAAAAACTCAGTGCGTCTGGAAGGGAATTAATTTAAAGTGGGACAAGCGTGTTTCCATAGGGTTATTTTTCATTTATTTCATATTTATAAATATAATATGGCTTTATACCTGCAGTCATTAAAATTCCCCCTTTAATTTCTTGATTCACAAAGTGTTTAATATTGATATGCAGTAGTGGAGTGGATGCAGCCGTGAAAAACATTTCTCCCAGCACGCGAGGCAGGATCTGCCTGCAAATCACTGTTGATGTGGTCAAAAACGGTAGGTAATTTAGTAGCACCTGGAAATAGTGGAATTAACCCAGGTCCTCATGTAAATGTAATCACATTGAAGTTGGGGTATAGACTGCACTGTGTGAAATCATCATGGCCCCAGTCTCACCTTCTCCTTGCTCTCCTCTCCTCCTTCCTCATCTACCAAATTGAAGGACTCCCAGCTGACCACTGACCCTGGACTGCGCATTGCCTGACCTTGGTTAGTAATCCGTCTCTCTGCTGACAGCCACCAGTCACAGGCTGCTTGAAGTTCACACCTCTCAATAGAGCCCAACAAAATCATGGACTCTAAGGACAGAAATATGATATGATATGTTTATACTGCATGTAATGTTCACACAAATGCCTTTATTAATATGCACAAACCTTTTATAAATACACAGTATACTCTTTACTCTATATCTGGTGAGCTTTAACTTAAAACTGTTGAGCACAAACACTGTACTTTAAGATTGTGCATACAAGTTACTGGAATATTTATATCAACACACTAAATGTCAATATACAATGAATGTATTTGTCATCTTTATCTTGTCCTAAGAATTTACAAATCTGTGCACTCAGCTGTGTTTTCTAGTGTTCAATATGTTGTATCTCTCCTTTTCACACACATACGCATGCAGGCACACATACCTTTAGAGTCAACCACTGGGATGGTTTTGAGGGTAGTGGTCTGCAGAAGGTGAAGAAGCTCACGGTAGGTGGTCTGAGGAGACAAGAACTTCACCTTCTTCACCATGATGTCCTCCACACAAATATTATACTTACTGAGAGAAGAGCAGAGGGCAGAAATATCAGGTTAAAGGAAGTCATTGAAATGAATGAAATAATGGAGAGAAGACATCAGCGAGATGTTTTTCAGTTTGTGCGAATACCTGATGTGTCCAAAACCAAGCTCGGGGAGATAGGGTAGCTTTTTGACCTGGATTATGGAATCATAGAGGGATGGCTGCAGGCCCTGTGCCACCATGTTAGCCAGGATCACTGCCACCATCATGGGTAGAATGTGAGAGATCTGCCCAGTCAGCTCAAAGCAGATCACTGCTGTCGAAACTGTGTGTGTGACTGCACCAGTCATCGCAGCAGCACCTAGACATCCAGACAGCCACACAAATATGACCAAAAGGTTGCGGTACATAAGATAAACTGAGGAGGTGATGTTGAACATTTACTGACCAATCACAGCGTAGCCTCCAGGTAGGATTCGGTAAACAATACCATCAAAGAGAATACCATTCGGGAAAAGCGTGGCCATGATCTCTCCCACCAACCGGCCAAATGCAGCTCCTAAACATTTAACATTTAAGCATCATAAGTACAGGACTCAGTCAGGTCTTACCCCCATCAAATACATTATTATTTGCAAAAAAAAATTGGAACTAATCTCAAGCCTAATCTCATTAAGACTTACGGACCAAGTATAAAGACAGGCATGAAGGCACCAGAGGGAATAGGCATTGTTGTTGATACTGCAGACATCCAAAACTGAGTCACAGAGGAATATAAAGACACCAGGAAGGAAAAAGAATAAGGATATGATACCTTTGCATTTTAATGCAAGCTCTAACAAAGATATGAAACAGCCTGCAAGTGAATAAGAGAAGATCCTGTCTTAAATTTTGTTGAGTCTACATTAAGAAATATTTCAGGGTCACATGTATCGTATGTTTCATTATTTGTAAGCACATAACATGCGTGTAACTGTGTACCTTCATGATGAAAAATAGAAGGAGGATGATGAAGACGCTGACTTCTGAGTGGAACCAGGCAGTGGAGCGGCCGAGGCCGGGTTCCATGGTAGGGTCCCAGACTTTTGTCCAGGTGATGTTATCGAACAGAGAGTTGATGCACTCTCTCGGCATCAGCTACACAGGAAACAGTGGCAGGTTTTCAAATTTGGAAAAAAGCAAGGTCAAGCACACAACCCACATAAGTGTATCTCCTCAAATAGAATCTCTGTGCCATAAACCCACTAAAGCTGTTGAGTGAATCACAGGCAGAGCAACATACCTCACCAGCCATAAACTGGCCAAAGCCTGGTGGAAATGTGAAGGAGGCAATGATGAGTGTGACCACACCAGGGTAAATCAACCGGCTAAAACAAACACACACAACAACACTGCTATAAATGTTCAGTAATTAATTCATATAGTGATGCATGTAATATGCAAATAAACAATAATAATAATAATAAGAGAGAGAGAGAGAATATATCATGATTTGTAAAGCAGGAATGCATGCATAGATGGGATGGTCTCTCACTATTTTGTGAGGAAGCGAGTGAGTGCTGTTGGTCTTCTCATGAACAAAACAACCTGTCTGTTCAGATAAACAAAGAATGCTCCCAGAAATCCACATGAGATCCTATAAGAAATACAGGATCATTCAGAGAGACTTTAAACACACACACACATACACGCGCGCCCTCTTTTTCACACACCAATAACCCCTGCAGCAGAACG
This sequence comes from Pangasius djambal, assembly GCA_022985145.1. Taxonomy (NCBI): domain Eukaryota; kingdom Metazoa; phylum Chordata; class Actinopteri; order Siluriformes; family Pangasiidae; genus Pangasius; species Pangasius djambal. The sequence goes on along the minus strand of CM040975.1, from coordinate 17,796,262 downwards.
AGCTCTGATTCATAAAATACGGAATTAGAACTACACATTCTCTGACAAATTGAATAATTCTGTGTGTAATATGTTAAACACACCCAATGACAGCGAATGCTGGCAGCTCCTGCAGGTCAAACGGAAAATCCATCCGGAATTTTGTGCGGAACAGAGCTGTAATTGTGACTATGGGAAAAGAGCAAACAGGGAATCTCACCATCAATAAAAATCATTCATCAGCTCAGTGAACTGTGAATTATGCATTTATATTGCCCTATTAAAAAGGTTTTGTGTGCATGCCCAACCAGAGTCTTTGTTCCACACAGATAGCACTCTGAATATAAAGGCACTGAACGTAGCAGCGAAGTATCCTCTCCAATAATTTCTCACAGCAAAGTAAGTGGATGTGACCTCAATACTGAATAACACACCTGCAAGAGGGAGAGAGAGAGAGAGAGAGAGAGAGAGAGAATGGGAGGGAGAGAGAAATAAAGAAAGAGAAAAGTAAAAAAGTTGCAGAGATGTGAGGAATACACACAGACAAGAATACGGAAAGAAAAACTAAGATGAATGAAGGACAAACAAGTCAGAGATGACCAGGTAAGAGGGAGAAAATGGAAAGATAGGAAAATGATTGAGCAGAAATAGAGAACGGGTCAGAAAAGAAGAGAGTGAGAAGATATCCTGTTGAAGAAGACATCAATAAGAACTGTGGTACAAATGTCAATGACTCGCATATAGTATATTATACAGCACATATGTTACAGCAGCTACTGTATATCACTTGTGTTATTGATTACTGTAAGTAATATGATTGGGGGAAATGATTTGTACATTGACGAAGAAAAGAAACAAAATAGAGAAACAGCACGAGGGAGCAAAAGTGTGTTTTACCTCCGAGAGGAGTGCCGAAACAGCAGCCGACCCCTACGGCACACCCCACTGTCAGAATATCAGTGTAACCATAGGGGTTCTACTGAGAGAGAGACAGATAGAAGAACGAGGGTTATAGAGGACTGAGGGGAGAGAAGATAAACCGAGGAAAGTAAAGGAACAGCTGAGAGAGGCCAATGTGTGGGTGAGAGGAAAATAAGATGGAAAATTTAAATGAAATGAAAAAGGAGAGAGAGTTGGGATGAGAGAATAAAGTGAATAAGAGAACAGGGGAACAGTGGGAAAACAAATGGATAAAGTAAATAAATCATTTCAGAGGAGCCAGTGAGGAATTTCAACCAGTCAGGAACAAATCTGAGACCAAACTCTAGAGCTCTGCACACACTCTCAAAACAAGCACCAACTTTACATTAGCTGCCCCTAATAACTGTGTTTCTAGTGTAGATAGATAGATAGATAGATAGATAGATAGATAGACAGACAGACAGACAGACAGGTAGGTATATTACTAGTGTTGTGCAAAGCTGCAGTATTATTATGTACATCATGTCCTGATGTAAATATATTTGTTATTATGGACAGCTAACCTCAAGTTGGAGGATCCACTGCCCAGAGCAGAGCAGAGTGAGAGCAGAACATCAGGGAATCACATTTCTCTCGACTCTTATCCCTCAGAAGACAGTGTATATGCTGCACATATATATAATGCACTGTACATGAAAGCAGGAGTTACTTGCCTCCCAGGGGGGCACCAAAACACGTGCCTACTCCCACTGCACACGCACACACCAGCAGGTCCTGAATATGGGCGCTATTCTGGGCGGGGTTAAGAAAACAATGCAAAGGCAAACACGCACACACACACAGGGCAGTAAAGACAGTTAATACTCACACTATTAATACAAAGACCAGTAGGGAGAAACAAGAAGTGAGGCAGAGTAAATAAGAGACATGGAGAGAGAGAGAGAGAGAGAGAGAGAGAGAGAGAGAGAGAGAGAGAGAGAAGGGACAGCAAGGGAGAAATTGAATTCAAAAAGTAACACATGGCAGATGCAAGCAGAGATGTACTCTGCAGATTGTCAAAAATGTTATGTCACAACATGTACAGTATGATAGTAGTATTGCTCTTAATCACTGCTTTGAGGTCACAGATGCAGTCTGAGCCAAGTCCAGCAGTAACAGCTATTAGTACTGAGTGAGCCAGGATTAACATGCTCACATTACACACTCATGGTTGATTTACTTCTTTATTCACATTCTTATAAGAAATGAAATAAACTATGTGCTACATGTACATATGGTATGCACATTTGGAATGAAGTACTTGCAGTATGATACCCTTCCTATTACTTTTTTTTTTACTACTGCTGTTTTGGAACATGTATTAGTATTTTATTGTATTTTGTGGACTTGCCATATTTCTGAGCCAACTATATTAATTAAGTAATTTGGTAATCACTACATGGAAGCTGATTTGCAATTATATTGTTCATTTTTTAAGGCTACAAGTGGCTCCTAACTAGTAGATTTGAAGAAATTTGAAGTGTAATTAACCAAGCAATTTAGCACTATAAGAAGCTCATAATCCTAGATAGATTAGGGATAGTCCAGTGGACTTGTTATTCACTAAGAGCAAATCATGAACATACAGTTTTCAGCTATTAATGGCATACTCTTAGTGTGTTTGAAATATTTAAAGACAACAAGCTTTTAAAAGGGTATGTTGTCCCATAGTTTCATTCCAAATAAGAATGATGATAAATGCATAAATAACCCACCATATATGCAGGTGCAGCTCGGCACTCAGATACAAACACACTGCAGACCAGAAGCTTTACCTCATACACTCCTGTGAAGATGGACATGAACCTGCTCAGCACAGCGGCACAGATACTTGCGATGTGGACAAAAGGGCCCTGGGGGAAAAGACACGGACAGACGTGAAATTATTATTCACTATTTTGGCATGTAAATTTAACAACAGAGTTGCCAGGTAGCTACTGTAACTAATAATTATATGATTCTTAATGTAATGTTTGTTTACAATAATGGCACACTGTATTGTATTTTTAACTAGATCGCAAAACTGTGTTTGTTACAAGACTACATGCTGGTACCAGTATATTAATGTTTTAGGACTTTTATTGCCAAATATAAGACTTTAAATAAAGTTGAATCAGTATGAATCAAATTGAGTCAGTAGTAAAAGAAAATGTCATATACAGTGGATATGAAAAGTCTACACAGCTCTGTTAAAATGGCAGGTTTTTGTGAGGTACAAAATTAAACAAAGATAAATCACATCAGAACTTTTTCCACCTTTAATGTGATATAGCAACCAACAACATTCAACTGAAAAACAAATAGAAACAAAAAAAAAAGAAGAAAAAAATTACAATAACCTGGTTGCATAAGTGTGCATACCCCTTAACTAATACTTTGTTAATAAAGCATCTTTTGCTTGTAATACAGCACTCAGTCTTTTTGGGTAAGAAGTCTACCAAGTTAGCGAATCCTGACTTGGCAATTCTATTCGACTCTTCATTGCAAAAATACTCTAGATCTATCAAATAGCAAGGGGATCTCCTGTGCACAGCCCTCTTCAAAACATTCCACAGATTTTCGATAGGATTTAGATCTGGACCCTGACTGGGCCATTCCAAAACTTTGTTCTTCTTCTTCTGAAGCCATTCCTTTGTTGACTTGGATTTGTGCTTTGGGACACTTTCGCACTGGAAGCTGACACTTTTCCTCATCTTCAGCTGTCTAACAGAGTCCTGCAGGTTTTGTGCCAAAATAGATTGGTATATGGAGCTATCCATGATTCCCTCTATCTTAACTAGAGCCCCAGTCCCAGCTGAAGAAAAGCATGATGCTGCCATCACCATGCTTCACCATGGCTATGGGTGTTCTTTGGGTAATAAGCTGTCTTGTTTTTGTGCCAAATATAATAAAGTTCTACCTTGGTCTCATCAGAGCATAACACATTTTGCCACATGGTTTGGGGTGATTTAGGTGAGCTTGGGTGTTTTTAAGAGCTTCTGTTTAGCCACCCCAACCCATAGCCCAGCCATGATTCTTAGTTTCATTTTTAAAAATCATGAAAAATCATGATCACAAAAACATGCAATTTTAACAGGAGTGTGTAGACATTTTATATCCACCGTAAGTGCAGATTTCATTTCGCTTCAGTTCACAGAATCACAAACATATGTTAGACAAGTTACACAATAAGAAATTGTCATTGTGAATAGCATAGAAACACAAACAGAAATCAAATTTCATTGCTTATATATTAAAAATACCATGCTAGCTAGCATGTTACTACCCAGCTAGGCTAATATTACCTAACACTGGTTAGCTGTACCTCCAGTTTACACTTGTTGCACTTACCCTGATTATAACTATAAACGTACCCTGACTATAAAAATTGAAATTATTTTTATCAAAACATAGTTTTCATAGGTTCCAACCATGTTTACAGTAAAGTTAATGATCTGTATACTGTATTTTATTGTATTATTACAACAGTAAGGTACAGTAAAGTCCTTTGATATAATCTGCTAATGAATATTTTCCCAGAATACCAGGTGGGCTACAGTATTGAAGTGTAGAACGCATTTGCAGCATCATACAAGTTTGAACAGAGTATTTATTATTTTTTTTTAAAGAAATGACAGAAATTCAAAAAACCTCTTTTCCCAAAGGCATGCCACTGCCCAGGCTTGCAGTCAGGCCGATGACTTTAGCCACAAAGGCTTTCAGAGTCAAATACTCCTTCAGCACCACCCCACGTAGAATGGTCTTCAGCTCTGGGATACCAGAGCCTACATGAATGTTTAGAGGGAAGGCAAAAACACAGATGTAAAATGGTGAAAAAAAAATAATACAAATTGTGACCTTAGTGTTATATGCTATCTGGGATAAGAACAAATGGGAGTAGGAAACTTTTATTAGTAATGTCAGGAAATAAACATTGCATCATTTCTAAACACACGTGTTATATTACAGAATTTTCTCCCTTTTATATATGCGGAAAAGAGACACAGACAGGCACAGAACCTTAAGATGTGTTTTGGAAAATGTAGATGGGTTTTATTGAAGCTTCTTGCATAGAACCTAGATGTTACCACTTCAGGTCCCAATTACAAAACTCCAGCAAAACGCTTCCTTCAACCACCTGTGCTCGAGTATCCAAAGTCACATACAGTCTACGAGAGACTTTCCATAGCAACTCATAGCAACAGAAGTCCTCTAGTCTTGCAGCACCTGTATTTACCCAACATACACAGGGACACTCTTCCGGGTTTAAGGCTTGACCATAAAGGGATTTTAAAAAATGAATTAAAACTCATAATAACCTACGTCTAGTTTGGGCACTGTCAATTCTTCATTATCTAGGTCTCACAACAGCCAGAGTGATAGGGTCATATAAGCTAATATATTTAATTCATTTTTACATTTGACAGCTGCTTTTATCCAAAGTGACTTACATTTGAGCTGAGCAGATAAGGGATAAGGGTATTGTTCAAGGCAGCTTGGTGGTACCTGGATTCAAATTCACAATCTTCCAATCAGTAGTCCAGAGCTTTAACCACTGAGCCACCACTACATGATACTCCTGCATGCATCAAGCTAAACATGCTCTCGTAATGTCACAGTGGAACGTACGTGGAGAAGAACACTAACTGCCTTAATTCTGTTTACGTGGACAAACAGGTGACATTGACTGACTAGCTTCACATCCTTCCTACCCAAAATACAGGTCCAATTAAGCAATCTTTGACTCATGGCAATGGGTGGATATGGAATCATTGGGAGATCATGAGTTCAGTGTGCTTTGAAAACCTTGCTTTCAGGATTGAAGCAACTAAAATGAGTACAGTAACAAAAGGGAACACAGAGAGAGCCAGAAAACAGGACGATGCGGAGGGTGGATTTCATTTAAGGAAAATAATAAGAAAAATGCAGACAAACAGGAACATTAGGGCATGTCGAATAAATGCGTGCTTGCTTTTGTAATAGAGAAAGAGAAATAAATAAGGAGAGCAAGCAGTACACACCTATAGCTTGTGGGGAGACCAGGTGGCAGAAGACAGAGGAGAACACAATGAGAATTATGGGATATGTGACCCAGGCCAGATACTGAAGTGGCACGTTCCCTTTCAGCTCTGCATACATCCATTTGTAAGCTTTGGAAATGAGGGGAAAAAATGGTTTTATTTGAGAAAAGTCATAAAAACTCAAATAGTTTATAGGAGATTTACAGGAGATAGATGAGTTTGGTAGAGTACCTTGCAGGCTCTTCGCACTGGCATAGTCCATACTCCAGCTGACTAGAGCCATGGTAAAACCCAGCAGCACCAGGAAGATCCAGTCCTCCCCCAGCTTTGTTACTATATACCTCTGGATCCGCCTCAGGCAGTCTGCAGAACAACATCCACACCAGTCATCTCACTATTAAAGACTAAGGATAACTAAGTTAACATTCTAGTCTAGTCTGATCTGCTCAGGCTGCAAAATCTATGATCGTGCTCTGTTTCTCTTGAGACTGGGATTTGTCGAGAGGTAGACGATCCTATATCAGATATAACATTAGGGACTCCTCACCTTGGCATTTTGAGTAAGGTTGGGGTTTCTTTATCGAGGAGGACTGGCTAAATCCTGGGGTCATGGGCCCTGTTTCCAAGGCGATATGATGCGTTCGGCCGTAGCCTCTCCTGATTGCCCTAGCATTGCCAGCATGTTTATTTGACTGGTTCTCCGTTAGCAGACGTGTTGCCTCCCTCCGGGCAACGTTACCCGGCTGCTCCCTGTACTCTCCATACAGCTGGGAAAAAAGAGAGGGAGATGACAAAGATGTGTGAGAGTGTGTGAAAGACAAGCAAAGAGAAACGAATGAGGTTTTGCTGAAATGACTGTTCATGGGATAGCTATAATAAATTAATAGTAACTGGAAAAATAAACTCTACGATATCTATAATTATATATGTGCAATGCTCCTTTCTTGCAAACAGGTCTCTAAGAAGGTCAGGTCAGAAATCATATTTACGGCAGTGTGTGTTCGTGTGTGCCTGTGTGTTTGTGTATGTGTAAGGAAGATGCACTCAAGTACACTTTAGCGTCACACTAAAATAGGCTCAGGCTGGCAGAGCTGCATGAATAAGAGATCCCCAGATCAACAGCCTCAATACATGCCTCAGCACACACACACACACACACACACACACACACACACACAAGTATGTGCATATGCACAGCTTAATTATACGCTGACACATTGTTCTTGACACGTGAAAATTACATAAATGAAAGGAAATGGCCAGGTAAATAAAGAAGAAAATTATTTATCAAAAAGGACATTCATCACCGCACCCAATTTCTCTGTGTTTCACTCACACACTCTCAAGTGTGCTGACTCACACACCTATTAACACACCTACTGAATATAACAAGGCCTACATCTTAATCTTCGTCCCTCAAACACCATGTGATTGGTGACTTCCTTACACCTCCACATGAAAAGCAAAGTCACTTTAAAACTAGAGCAATTAATCAAAAAAATCCCTCATTTAATTACTAATCTAAAATGTAGACATTCCACCTTTATTTTGTAATAACAATAGCATCCAAAACTGGATGAATTCATGTGTGAATAATGACCACCTTAAGTACATTTTAGTACGTGTTTCTTAGTTGTCGCGTTAATTAACACATACGGGTAAACGAAATCAAACATGCTGTATAAGAACGAATATGAATTAAAAATGCAGAATTGTCCGATTGTTTATATAATTTGCCACATGCAGCTGCGTACACAAACATCACTGGATGGCGCTGGATTACTTTCATAATTTACACTGATCCTCTTTATCAAACACAGAAAGACTCACTACTAATAAACACCAATAATTGCATCTCAACCCATTTTGCATCATTCTCGGACTAAAACACAGGAACATAATCTTATAGAACACTGGTTTTAAATGTTAATAGATAACAGCGTCTGATAAATGAATAAATGTTACTGTATTAATTTCACCCTCATGGGCAAAGGAGCAGTGCCCCGGGCCTTAGCCACCCAGAGTACGTACCAGTACTACAGTGGGATGTGAAGAGAAATGGATGGAGAATGACGTAAAATGGGTTGAGACGAAATTATTGGTGGTTGTTATAAGTGTGTATTTCTATGTTTGTTAAGGAGGATCAATGTAAATTATGGTAGTAATCCAGCGCCATCCAATGATGTTTGTGTACACTGCAGCATATGGCAAATTATATAAAGAATCTGAAATGATGCATGTTTAATTCATATTCTTTCTTATACAGCATGCTTGATTTAGTTTAGCCCTACGTGTTAATTAATACATTAACTAACAAACATGTACTAACATGTACTTAAGGTGGTCGTTATTCACGCACGAACTTCTAAGACTCACAGTTGAGGAAGTTAAGGTTAGCTCGTCATTAGTTTGTGATTAGTACATGTTTCAAGTTTCAGGTTTATTTGTAATATATACAAGTGTCAGTGACAATGTACACTGCAATGCTTTTTGTGAGGCTTAGGCAGTCTACAGCAGTACAATAATAACAACAGAAATAAATCAAAAAGGGGCAATCAAGACAGAAATTTAAGAGACAGAAATGTAGAATAATGATTACAAAAAAAAAAAAAAAGGGTGCAGGTGCAAGGTTGAGGTGGAGATTTTGCTTTGAGGTAGTGTAGTGTAGTTGTGCAAAGTATGCAAGATTCAAAAGACATGATGTTTTTGTAGTCTTTGATATGATATGAAGGGGGATAATAGTGCAATAACTAATGCCTTAACTAATCATTAGCTCATAGTGATGTAAGTATTAATTCAGGTATTAGTGCATGATTATTCGTGTACTATTACTATAAAGTGTCACCCAGTACAGTGCAAAGTTCTTATACACAAATATGCATATACTAATAAATCACTTTAATTCATACTAATATATAAATAAATACAAATAGCAGTAAACACTAATAAACTAAACCCAATCAATATGTAGTGTAACCAGCCTTTGCCTTTAAATTTAGTTTAATTTAGCTTTCTTAAATGTTCTGGCGCTGCTGTTTAATAAGGAAACTGGCTGGTAAGAGAGAAAAATAGTTACAGAATTCTTATAAATATTTGAACTTACCTCTTTTGAAGAAGTTCTCTTGGGCATTCTGTATTTAGACTGTACTTATGCACAAAGTGGCTCCAAAACTGATACACTAAGAAACTGTCTCTCTGCCTGTCTGTCTCTCTCTCTCTCTCTCTCTCTCCCTCCCTCTTTTTTTCTCACTCTCAGACAAATAGAAAGAGGAGAACTTTGCATGAAAACATACGTGTTAAATAATAAGGGATATAAATAGACAAGAACAAATGCTAAAAGTAAAACAGCATATAAAATGTATGTATTCTTCTTCTGAAATACAGTAATGAATAAATTTGAAGTTTAATAACGAATACGTTTGGATGAATGCATCTGAAAGAGAGAAAATCGTGTAAAAGTGTGTGTGACCAAGGCTGACTGACTTCATCATTCTCTCTTTCATCTTGTCTGTTGACTTGTTTGTATGGTTGGAGGTCAGAAAGGTAATTCATAGACCTTTAGACAGCGTGAGAGAAACTTTGTCTGAGAACAAAATGGCGTCTTTCACTGAACGGCATGTTTTCTTTTTAGTGCTACTGTCCTTTCATCCCAAACGCAACAAAGTTACGTGACCTCACATTTTGGCCACATAACACATCAGAAATACCAATTAAATTGACCTAAATGGCTTCAAAAACAGGAATCGAATTTAATATCTACATTTTAAAGCTGGAGCCACATCAAAAGGCTTGGGTGTTATTGTGTATATTGTGGGCTAAAAAGTCCCTGAGCTATTTCCTGTGAACAACACCTCGGCTTTCCCAGCTTGGTGTTAAGCACTCAGTGTTCTCGACTTTCTGTACAGTCACAGCTGTTCCACAATACCTGATAAAACTCATTAGCTAATGACCTATCAAGCGTATTAAAGCAGAGATAACAGATTTATTATAAGTTATAATACAGGTTTCATCTGAAAAAGTAGTAGCTTGTTAAGGGTTCTGATTGAATGACCGTAAATAGCAATCCGTGTTTAAAGATTAAATGCTACAGTCAAATGCATTTAAATGCAGAGCCCATCTCGAGAGCACAATATAACCATGAAAACGGCATTGCTATTTTGTGCCCATTGTATTACGGTTGCTAGAATTTACTGTAGCTATTTGCTGTGCAAATATTGAGACTATCTTTATTTGAGTGTGTTTCCTGTGTTTCACCTTGCTTATTTCCAGAGTACCGTGTGAGCCCATGTATGATGTGCATCTTGGCAGCTGACTGCATTTAAGGACTTAAAGAAATATCAGAGTAATAAACTATGAATTGTTCAGAGATTTGCAAAGGTCTTAATGATTTTAGACTGCACTGATTCTTGCATTCAGTGTAAGCCTACACATTCTCAAAAGAGAGTGTACTGTAAATGTTTTCTTTCACAAACATCACAAAAGGACTTTCATGTCATTGTTCTCAAATCCCTGACTGTGATTTTAAGAACTTAACCCTTTTGTTGTGTCCTGGCCAAATTTTTTTGCGATTTGCTGACTGGTATAAAGCTTAATAACTTCCAGAATATGTGAATATCATTCATAAAATGAATGATAACTGGTTTTGTTGAATTTTCAGTAGTTTGTTCACATGTTCTCCATCCGCTGTGTTCTGGTTAAATCCAGCCAGCCATATAAAATAAATGGGCCAGAGCATAAGAAGAGGCAGAATTAAAGTTCCCACACACAAACAGGAGTAATTTCTTTAGGCTTGTTTTGGAACAAGGTAGAGGGTGAAAAGAGCAAGTTTGTGGGTAGTGGTTTTTTGGGATAGTTTGTCGGCCGCCAAATAATTGGAATTAAATCGAATCAATCTAATCTCCGCAAACACAGGCTATGGCAAACAAAGGGAACGTGTAAGTGCGGACAGTGAACCGTTTCTGTTGTAAGTTACAGTATATTGATTATGGTGTGTCTGTATTAGGTGATCACAAAAAGGCATACTGAACATATTGCCAATCAAAATAGCACACTACAGTGAACTTGTTTCCCAAACAAAAAATTTTTTTTCTCATTTTGGCAGAATATTCGGCCTAGTTTCAGGTCTTTTGTGCAGTTTTTCAGATATAGTTGGGTGGAAAAAATTAAAGCCTGGCAAACCTGGTTATAATTTTGACCCCAGCTCTGCACCCCAAAGGACGTTAAAAACCAGCAACATGTGCAAATTGCAACAGACATGCTAGTGTGACACATTGCCACTCATGCACGAACACACATATGCGCACATCTGGGAATCCAGGACGATTCTGGTTCTAAATTTTACAACCTGAAATCTTAGGGTTCTGATTTTATATATATATATATATATATATATATATATATATATATATATATATATATATATATATATATATATATATATATAGCTATTTAAAAAAAAGGAAAAACCAGAGCAAAAAAAATGCTTTTATTTAATGTGACGTATATAATGCAAATATATACAAAATTCATATTCAGAAACTTTTTGCAGCATCCAACGTCAATAATAATAAATATTTTAAAATGCTTTAGAAATAGTTTTAAGGGGCATGGTTTATTTTGACCTGAAAAGAAGCTGGAAACCTGACTCAAACACAAGACAAGGGATAAGATGACTTTTAGGAGTTATTTTAGGGTCTGTGACCCAGAAAATAAAAAGCGCCAGAGATTGGTTAGTAGCCAGACGGTTTCACTCAACAGACGAAACCTTCTAGCACCGGGGGAAAAAAAACTATTAATTATGCGCCTGATGATTAGGGTGTGATATCTTAACCTTATTCACTTCCTAACTGTATTGTGTGACATTTAAACAGGACGAGTAACAGCAGTAAATATGCTACGTACTGTCAGACATACATGTATGGTTTTTCAATCACAAGTATCATCAGGAAAATATAACACGTATACACACACACGAAAAATGGCAAAGCCCTTAACTGTTTTGTCCAAAAAAAAAAAAATTAAAGATGATGTACGATAAGGAAAGGAAGGACAGCAGAGAGAGAGAGAGAGAGAGAGAGAGAGAGAGAGAGAGAGAGAGGAAGTTGTGGACACAAGACATGAAGGTCACAGTGTCTTTGAGAGTTAATTAAAACTATAATAATCATGCATTCCTTTACATGACTCCTCTGTGTATGTGTATCATGATAAAATCTGACCCAGGCACTGACAGATTACACACACACATGCACACACTCACACACACACACACTCACACACACACAAATGAAAAGAATAAATATAACACTGACTTCTTTCCCACAAATCAACTTCCCTGTAACAAACTGTCCAACAATATGTGATAGGAAGGACAAAGATACATATTTCTGAAATGGATATAAGTCAACAATTCTTTCTCACAATCAGCTATGAAAAACTGAAAAGGATCTGATCATTTCATAAACAGAATAAGGTCATGCTCATGCACCGGTAAATGCGGCCCTGTTCCCGACTCTTCAGCTCTGCTTTAATCAGCTGCACATTATACAGCTGTGAACATTTCATGACATAGCTGTGATACAGTAAAGAAAGTTTATTGATTCGACAGCAGTAAATGTTTTGCATAATCAAAATGCAAATGACCCAAATCCTGATGTAATGAAATTCATATCCCATGACTACAATAAATCAATGACAAACCTTTTCCCTGTAAAAATGATATGGCATCATCCAATTAACAGTTAATATGACTTTAAAATGATGTAGCATTAATTATAATGTAATAATTCTATCACTTTAGAGTTGAAATAAATTCCTCAAATTGTATTCAATTTGAGTCAATAAATAGTTCTACAATAAAACTTTCCAGAATTCTTACCAGAATTTGATCTAAATTCATTACTGTCTCAGAGGCCTCAGTGCACTCGCTCATCATGCTCTCCACTCTGCTGCTGTCTGTTCCTATTTCTCTCTCTTTTGCCCAGGCAGCTTTTTATCCCTCTCTTACCTCTCTATCCTTGTCCCTTTAACCTTCAGAAAACATTCAGGTATTAGTAATTGTACCTGCCTTCTGTGTGTCTACTGTATATGTGGACAGGAAACTACATCACCCACAATGCAGTTGTGATTAATGTCCTGCTTCTGTGGTTGACAATGTGCTGTCAGCAACATTTAATACACAGGGCAGGAGTCCCAAATGACCCGTTCATCAATCAGAAAAAAACAAACAAACTATAATTGCGTTTTGTTCAGTTTGTTCATAATATACATTGACAGCATTCTTCTTTTCGCATCTGTTGTCACAGATTCTGACTCATAAATAGACCAAATTAACGTCTGACACCAACATTAACAAAGCTCTGAACAGCTTGCCAAATCGTTTATAATAAATTATGTAAGCGTGTAAAATGTATTACAAATTTATTGACATACTTCTCAACAACTTCCAAATAAGATTAATAAGTGGAATTAATACGTTTTTATAGTTGCAACCCTAAATTTGCTCAGGTGCAATTTATGACCTTAAGGAGTCTCTGTTAAATTTCCTTTTGAAAGGAGCAAAAAATTATAATTCATCCATGTGCTTTTATCAACTATGTTTTTTTTTATAAATATGTTTTACTGAAACTACTCATCTTTTATAGTATTTTGAGATTTTGAAGTGTTACAAAAAGTTTTATTATTATTATTATTATTATTATTATTATTATTATTATTATTATTATTATTATTTTAGGTAGGTAGGTAGATAGATAGATAGATAGATAGATAGATAGATAGATAGATAGATAGATAGATAGATAGATAGATAGATAGATAAAGTGTGTTCTGATAAATTCAAAATAATTCTGAACATAGCATTTTTTTACAAACATACAAAAATGATCTAGACAGAGTAGAAATAGTTTTATGTTGATATTTTTAACCACTTATGTACAATGGAGTGCACTGTGCTTCTGAAAGTGTTTAGTTTTTATTTAGGGCTTTTTTTAATGCAGGGGAGAAGAGAAGGTTGCAATTTATTGTCATTATATGTATATATGTATGTATATATATATATACACATATACACACACACACACACATACACACACACACACACATATATATATATATATATATATATATATATATATATATATATATATATATATATATATATATATATATATATATATATATACATATACAAAACACAACAAAATTAAACAAAACATAAATAAGAAGGTATGGCTTCTTGTTTATTATTTGCTGATGAGTTTTCTTACAATTTACATTCCCATGTGTCTAAACATACAGCTGAACACTGCAGACAATGAAGACCTTTCACAGGTACAGCAGTGGGGTTTGAGAACCTTTACCACTAGAACCTTAACCACTGAACCAGCGTGTGGGAGGAACCTAAACCACTTAACCTTAACCTTAACCTAGAACCTTAACCACTGAACCAGCGTGTGGGAGGATCAGGAATATATGAAGGTTTGTATAATGACACTAAATATTCTGAAATGTATTTCATATATTTTGTGAACATACTAAACAATATAGACTAGCACACAAGCCAAATCTGTGTGTACTGTAGTATCTGTGCAGTGATCTACATGTAAAATCATTTACCCAGCCACACGTTTATCCTAATTCAGGAATAAAGCCCCCTGGGAGTGGAAGTTCTCAGGTAAAAAACTTCACTTCTTTGGCCACAAACTTTGAAGGCATGTGCTTTAACTATGTCCAGCAAACCACATATGAACATAATGTGGCAATTTCATTTTTTAGACACAAACACACACACAGTGACACAGATACACACACACACACACACCAACATGCACACAGCCACATAAATATGTCCCAAATAAGAAAAAATGCATCAGTTTGACTTATAATAAAGAGATCAAAACAACCATAAAGTCTATTTATAGAGCTGCTGACAGAGCTTTATGCCTATGGGAGCCATTCCCTTTGCAGGTATCTCTGATATGTGTGTGCATGTGGGCAAAGAAAAGGCTAATAAAGGACAGACTACTATCAGATCCTCCTTTTGTGAGGCACAGAGAGAGGGAGGGCAGAGTGATCTCTGAAATCTCTGAGAGAAATCCACATGTGGTCAGAAAGCCATGGTATAGGGACAGAGTAGCAGAGGGCAAGGCGAGACATGACGCCACGTTCTCACCAATGCAGAGACACGTTTCTCTGCAACACTCAATTCCTTTCCAATACAGAATTCTTCTCCCTCCTGCCCCTCTCCCCAAAAGCTAGGGTGTGTGTCGTAATTAATAAGCTGAGCCCATGCTTTCTGCAGCTCTATGCTAAAGAGAATTGGTGGATGTATATTTAACCTGCATGCTCAGGTTTCCGCTCGCACGGCCACACAGATGTGGAGCGTGTGTTATACTCAGCACACATACTCACACACAGCTAACAAGCTGAATGGGGCAGTTACATGGCCACTGATCACCACTTAACGCACTTTATACGGTTCCTCACAGTGTTCGTTCAGTTCAGGTGTAAAGCAATTCTCAGCTGGAAATAATAACCAGGATAATGAAGCCTCATTGGAGAGGTTAATAGCTCATAGTAACTCCCCCCCACACCCCACCCAAAAAAAAAAAAAAAAAGAGGCTAGAGACGCTCAGATTGTTAAAGTAAATGAGATAGGTATGGCTAAATAATGGAAATTTAAAAAGGTGGAGAACGCAATATAAAAAGAGTAAGTTAAGATATTTACTTACTTTTGGTCAGTGTGATAGCATGCAGCAGTAGGCACCACAAGACACACATCCAAATCACAGCCATAACCAACAAGTCACTGGTGCAGGTTCAGCGAGCTCTCGATATGTCACCACTCAGAATAGAATGGAAAATCAATTATAGTGTGAGCTATTGGAGACCCGCACTTTAAAGGCTGTTATTTAAAGTGAGTTCAATTTGCTAGATAAGACTGTTCATGTTATCATAGTTCATCTCAGCAAGGGCTCCACACACAGCATGTCAACATCGTACCTGAGCACAAAGTAACACAAAGGGCAGGGAGACAGAGAGAGAGAGAGAGAGAGAGAGAGAGAGAGAGAGGGAAAGGCAGTGAAAGGGAGAGACTGACCAGAGTCTGCTGATATCTCAGAGCTTTCCTTTGCGAAGCATCGGCAGCCATCGACAAGCTTACACTGAGCCAAAAATAAACATACACACCGTCCCGCTCCTGTATTACAGCGCCTGGAACACACACATACACATACACACACAAGCAGAAATACATACACAATCTTGAGTCTGTGATACGCCACCTGTAACACAAAAACAGACAAAAATAGCTAGGCAAGTTAGACTTACATTATGGCACCTTCACGGTAAACACTTATTGTTGGTTTTGTGTAAAATGACACACACACACAGTAGAGACACACATGCAGCTTCTGTTTCAATAATACAAAATAATACAAAAATTCAGGTCTCGTACCTGGTCTTGTAAGTGTGAATGCCAAGAAATAGATTAAAAATTGAACAATGGAAGCGTGAAAGGTCTTATCAGTGAGATCCAAAGCACGTCAAGCAGATGCGAGGTGAAGGATGGAGATGAGGGTGGAAAGAAAGACAGGCGGTAGACAGACAGAAAGTGAGGGAAAGTGCAAACAGACACTACACACAGTGTGTGAATTCATGTACGTTTCCATAGAAAAAAAAGAACAAAGCTGCAGAAGAGAGAAAGAATAATAGAGACGAGTATTAAATCCCACATCATTCATGTGACTTAATGTCATTAAAGCAATAGAGTATGTAAATAACGAGTGTGTGTGTCATGAGGAATGAAAGATAAGATCATTCTTTATAAGCTATTTTTTGTTACTTTCAATGGTCTTGCTCCTTACATCCCATCTCGTACCTTCGGGCCCGCCGACAGCAGACTGCTTGCAGTACCTCACACCAGAGACGTTACAAGTCCCCTGCTAAAAGAAACGGAGGAACGGCCTACTCAAATCTTTTTGCTAATTTCTAACCCCTGCTGGAAACAAACCTCACGCAATATAATTGTCTTTTTTTCCTACTCCTTAAAGGTGCTTTTTGTTACTGTGGGTTAAAAAGTTTATAAAGCAACTCTGGATGTTAGAAACATGCTATACAGATTGAGCACATAAATAAATCACCTGCGATATTACGCGTTTGGATTGGCTGTGTTTATTTTTTCTATTACAAATGCAAAGTGTGTGTGTGTGTGTTTTCCATGTTAAAGCAATGGACAGATAATCGTTTGGCCTTCTCTGCCTTTAAACGCTAGCCTTGCAACATGCCCCATGGCATCATGCCAGCATATTGGCCCGCCCCTCCCGCCTGGATTTCCGTTTTGCTTCCTCTCTGTCCCCTTCAGACCAACATGGGAGTTTTTTGGAGAGGACACTGCTTCCCTTTAGGGCGCCCCTGTAACCTGATGACAGTCTGTGTGTGTGTGTGTGTATGTATATGTTGGGGGGGGGGGTCTTAGCAACTTTCACCTCATCTAAGAGGAGGAAGCTGAGACACTCTGTTCAGGGAGCACAGCCAAATGCCCCCCCCCCCCTCCCCACCACACACACACACACACACACACACACACACACACACACACACACACACACACACACCCCTCAGGCTTTAAATATGACTCAACTTGCATATTAAACTGCAGCTGTGATTAGTGACTGATGGACTACCCTTTTAGCTATTCAGGAATTTCAGGCTGTGATTGGCTCACACATAATAAACCATTGAATAATATAAATAATAATATAAAAAAATTTATTAAATAAAATTTGGGTTTTGAACAGATTTGATACTATACTATATGATCATTTAATGTAAATAAATTTTTTTTTAAATAAATAAATTTACATAAACAATAATACAGATATCCTCCATGTGTTTTTCTGTGTCGGGACCATGGCTTTTGGGCACATTCAAAAAGATGCACTCGCAAACCCCAGTGAAAACACGTTGTCAGAGGGCAGATAGGACACTGTGCACCTTACGATCTACTTTCTATCACACCATTATAGACATGAAAACATGACGGCAAGCAAGCGTAATGTGATCGGGGTGAATCACAGCAGTGGTGGTCATTCCATCAGTCACAGTAGGGCAGCAAGGCTACAGAAAGAAGCAGAAAATCCACCCCCCCGGAAAGCAGACAGCGAAAGCACAGCAGAGAACGATGCAGAAAGAGAGTAAATACACAGTAAACTACATTCTTAAGCATGAGAAATGCTGCAGAATAGAACCGAATTAATTAAACAGATTAATATTTTGTTTATTGAGATCAAGGCCAGGATATCAGCACTGCATTCACACACTGGCAACACTGATCAACTGAGCAAACCAACAAACCACAAACCTACTACAACACCTACTATGAATACCCCCGCCCCCCCCAACACACACACACACACACACACACACACACACACACACACACACACACACACACACACCACATGTGTGGCTCAATTAAGCTCCAGAAAAACACAATGGAGGCAAAAAAAACAAAAGCACACCTGGACAGGCAAGCATGCATACCCATCCACAAACACACACACACACACACACACACACAGAGAAGCATAACAAAGCCATTCTACCTTTACAAATGTATTTTTTCAAACATATCATTTTATTCAAAGACAGTTTTTTTTTTTTTTTTTTTTTTACAAAAATATCACAAATTATTGACAGTATTGTTCCACAGCACCATCCTGGACTCATAACATTAACGACAGTGAAGAACAATCAAATATTCACTACAAATTGTATTGTTGGCTTAAAATTTACAAAGTTTAGCTAGAAATTTTTCAGTAACGGGACTGAAAGGAAAACACACCATATAAAAAATGCTTTTTTTGCACTTCCAGGGTCTCAATTGTTTTTTTTAACAGCTCAAAAGACCACAGAGCAGAGCTGCTCATAATAGGACTGTCAATCAATTGTATTTTATTCAATGTCAACTTTCTAATCATCTACCTAAAAGCATAAAAAAAAAAAAAACAGAAAGTGACACACAACAAGACAATATCATATGCTGTTTTTAAAATTTATAAAGTGGGGGAATTGCATATGTGGGAGATTTTTTTTAAAGCAAAAAATGAAAAACTGTCTGGATGTTCTCATACTGTTCACACATTAATACTCTCAGGATAGAGTTAGTATCTTTTAAGATCTTTTAGTATGAAGTTGTTCAAAAAATTCAGCAATCATCAGCCCACACATATAAAACAATCTGTACAGTGCTAATTGGTCTAGGTTGGAACTGAATCATGAGATGACGGCATTCACAGAAGCAGGAAATCAATACTGCTCTGAGCTCATCAACTGGAATGCTAAAATTTCTCTCTCAGTGTTTTAACACTTGATGGTAACATTCAAACACTTCCTCTTTGCACTTCCTGCACAAAAGGAAGACATTATCAATAAGCATTGCATCTCTTCGACTCTACAACACAATCTGGTTTTATTCCAAAGTAGAAGTTAATTTCTCTCTCTAAACATTTCTATCCAATGTAAAGAGTACTATTCAGGCACCAAAAATATGTATGCTTGGCAGAATATGGAAAATGATTATGTCTGTGACAATGTTCATGCAATCAGTAAAATATTTTCATTCCATATATGAGATATGCTGCCATGCCAAAGTAGCTTGCATGCAGATAATGTAAAAGAGTCAGATGTGTGAAAGATGACAAATGATAAACGAAATGTTAAACTGTGTTACAGATTTGTGACTACTGCAGGAGAACACATGACAGGCAGACATATGTTATTTGGTTCACTAGGAATGCCAAAGTGTGCAAAATAAAGTGTGCATTAAAGCTGCTTTATGTGCGGCTTTGGAAAGCTTTTCTTCCTCACTATTCCCAGCACTAAACTGAGCGAGGGAAATCTGCAGCCTGAGGCAATCACTGTACTGACTATAAAACACTCCGAATATTTAAAACACTTTGAGAGTGAGAGTAGACGGTGGTCCATTAAGTCTTCAATCTTTCAGAAATACAGCCTGAAGTCAGGAGTTTGAGCGACAAAAGTGTCCCAAGTGCTATTTCTAGACCTCTACTGCCCTCTGGTGACAGACAAAAATGGAAAGCAAAACAACTAAGTTTACATGTGGAATGTAAGCTGATTAATAAAACCACTAATAAGGTAATAGAATGTTACAAAGACTATGCTGGTGTCAATACACGCTTTGCGGCCTCCATAGCTTTTAGTCTGTGCTATACGAATAAAAAAAAAAAAAAGACTACATTTGTACAAACAGAAGTGGAGACACTGCAACATGTTGCACCACAAAAACTGTGGTGTGGAATACTGCAGGTCGGCAGAGCAGAGCTGAAATCGAGTGTGCATTTAATGACTCACTGCAAACGCGAAAAAGAGCTCGGTGGAGGGAAGGTATTGAGGAAGTGCTTGTCGCTGTGTGGGATTGGTTTTGCCTGAAACTGACACAAAAGCATTTGAGCAAGATTATCAAAAAAAAAAAAAGAAATAAAAAAAAAAAGAAATTTAAAAAAAAAAGTAAAAAAGTAAAATAAAACTTGCTAAAAAGATAAAAACTGTACATAGTCCATATATTTCCTACAAAACTAACAAAAATAGATCTTAAAGTGTTAAAAAGGGTTACGCCATAGTTAAATTGTGATTAATGCATATCAAGGCAAATCCCAATAAAGACACAAACAATTTAAGAAAGGTCATTTCATAAACCTTTCATATATATATATGTATATGTATGTATACACATAAAATATGAGTAAAAACACTGTTTCTAGTTTAATTTGGTTACAAAGTGAAAAACAAAACAGAATGGGTTGCTGTCATGGCCCAGAAGAAACAAATACTATTTACAGAGCAGAGTTCTGAGTGTGTGTGTATTTTATGGAATGAGTCTGCTACCATTTCAGAATCGTAAATATTGCAGGGTTGGAATGGTCCTTTTACAGAACTGCGAGTGTGTCTGTGTGTCTAGTTATTTGGGCAGTACTTGGGAAAGAGGTAGAGGTCTTTGCAGAGTGAACTAGTGAATTCAGACATCTCTTTGCAGCGATGGTGTGCTGAACCTGGAGCATGGCCTTCTCTCTCCTTAATTTGGCTATTCACCTGCCCAGAAAAAACAAAGAACAAAAACAAAACCATTATCAAGCAATAGTACATGCTGCAGTACATCAGCCTTTTTCAATATAATGTTTATCCTTAGAAGAAGATCGTACGCTGCTACAGTATTAAGTATTGTTGCCTCTGATTGGCTCATTATTTTTAACAACCGAAAATTTGTCATGGCGCTGTATTTTTTCTTTTTTAAAAGATGAAAATATGTGACAATTTTCTATTTGGTTTTCTTGTTAGCTTTACACATATCAGTAGCTTTTTAAAATGACATGTCAAGTATGTGCTGCAACAATAATATCTGTCAAGCAGAGACGAGCTAAACTTGCTACTTGTGGAAAAATGTAGTCCATAGTGAGAGAAAAAAAAATAGATTGGTGGAAATCACAAGTAATTTTTTTTCTCACTGCAAAACCTGTGTGCAAATACCTGTGTCTATGTGTGTGCTACCAGCACAGAAGGTACTTATTTCTGTATTCTCTTAAAGCCGAAATGCTAGTTTTTCTGTCAAAGAACACTTTGGGTGTTATTTTTGCTGTGTATTTTTCCTATAATGCCAAATGACATTTCCTTTTAATTACAATGGTATTAAACCAACAGTATTTAAGTTCATATTTACATTAAAGGTGCAATTGTGGATTTTCTAATTTCTTACTTGTACAAATTACCTAGAAAATATGTAGAACATGATAAAAATGTACTTTCAAGTCATGGCTTCAGCACAAGTGTACTGTGTGGCTGAGAAAACCCATTTAGAACACTGTTACTGTCTCTAGTGCTTATTTGTGTTCACATGGACCTCCTGTCAGTCATTTTACAGACACTCCCCAGTACCTCTTCACTCCGCCCCATCTCAAGTACATATGCGCCCAGAACAGTCAAATAATTCTCCAAAAAAAAAAAAAAAAAAAAAAAAAAAA